>CM062816.1:1697088821-1697688821 GCA_031772625.1 Pinus tabuliformis | reverse complement strand
GTGCAAATTCCTGCCACATGTTGGAAAACAGAAGCAGCTAAAAGCCCAATATTTCTCCATGATATTTGGGTTTGATCGTCATTTCCCTCCAAAGACCTGCTTCCATATGCCTGGTCACTATAGTTTCTTAGAATATCACTACTAATAAAATCAACTGGAGTATCACCATCATTGTTTTGTGATCTATTAACAGTAGCGAGGAGTGTGGATGTGAGATCAAAGAGTGTATCAGCATCTGTAACTTTCTCATGAGGTCTCTAAACAAAATTGTGCAAGCTTTCCACTTTGCTAATTATAGCCTCAAATTTTCTAGCTTCTGCATTTAAAATATTTTCTCTGTCCTTAGCAATCGAAGTCTTGAGGGGATGATAATGGTACCTTAATATACAGTGTTTCACCATACTCTGATTGTTACCACTGCATGCAGTAGCATCTTCTTTCTCTCTCGGGGGCTTACTGTGGCCTTGTTGTGATCCTTTTACCCCACGAGAGGAATCTTCCGGTGTCTGACTCAATGTTTCTTCCTCTTTAACTCTAGCTTGGGTACCAAGCCTTCTACCCATCCTTTCTATCACTTACTTTTGGAGTTGATAGAAATCAAAATATTCAAGCAAAGCTGGAAGGAAGGGCTTGAAATTGAGATTTCTGATTGAAGAACTACCTTGAAATGGAAAGAGAGCAAGACAAGATTTTCGTGTTGCATTGAAATGAGGGAGGGCAGGGAGCTGTGATTTCCCCTACCCTGAGAAGTCTGCTTTGTAATAGAAGAGGGATGAAGGCCCACTACATTGGACATAAAGTCCCAAGACATACGCATTATCGAATGAATTGCATAGGTGCAGTGTACCAATTAAGCATGAGGATTGGGAGAAGTGACACATGTGGGAGAGTGGCCATATTATTGAAGAATTGTTTACATTGAGGAAGGACACCTTTTGAATATGGTAAGAATGTCAATTCTAACATGGAGAGTTTCCAACACCACTTTCTCATCTACATGAGGGAGTTTACCATTTTTATATCTTTGTCTCAGTCCCATGGTGAATATATTAGTGTGAGGATCCACTGTTTCATGATCCATATGTTGGATGCGTTGCTAAACTTGAGTTTTATAAGGAAATCTCTTTAGATATCCATAACATCTCATAAATTTATTTAAACAATTATTGTCTTGCAACAATGTTTATTGATGATAAATTGCTTGGTAATGTACACATGCATAAAAGAGTGTGATTGATGGCATGAATACTCGGCCTTTCAGGTCGAAATGGCCACATCTAAAGATAATATTTGGAATATCCTTTGAGCCTTTCATTGAGATGGAATCCAAGAAGTTGGAGTGAAGACATCAAGGCACTTTATATTTTGACATATTCCAGCTGAATTGCCAAACATGCAAGAGAAACTAAAACCAGGGGTTATATAAGTAATAGCCCCAGTGTATGGGAAATCCAAGCTTTTAGAGGAATATTTCCGCATTTAATAATTGGATGAGGATGACTATTTCTGTTACACTTTGTGTTGTTATTGATATGTTTTGATGTTTTGGGTGAACGCTTGGCCCATCTTCAAGAACATCCAATAACATTTGAGTCCAAGATAGATTTAAAGAGATCATTTATCAAATTAGTTGTCCAGCTATGAAAGACAATCAAGTTTTGGAAGAGATACATTGTAGTACTATCAAAGCAGATTGTGGACCATGTTAGAAAATGGATCAAAAAGGTTTTCAGAATGTCTGCTAAAATTTGACATTTAGCATTGTCTTAGCATTTTCTTATCAACTTTCATGGAGGAAAAAAGTGACAGGAGAAACTTGCAAAATAATGGTGGCCACTAGAATGAGAAACACAATGAATTAGCAAAATGGAATCTGTTGCTATGATGACACATGGGAAGATACTTATTACTCTCAATGTGGTTGTACAAGAAAAATAGTTTTTGCCTTTGAGTATAGTTGATGTATCGTAATGTAGCAGTTGTTTCCCTGCTGCAATAAAACAAATATATATCCATCTCAAGGTGAAAGAATAACACCAGTATACCTTCGAATGATATGGGCTATGTGTTGTGCTCAACAGGTAGGAAATTCTCTATTGGTCATAGTGCGATGAAGAGATGGGTTAGGGTTTTCGTGCCCGTGCTATCAAAGTATATTGATACAAGTGATGAAGAAACATATGTTCAATTCCCTGGAACATATCTTATTTTCATTACTTGTCCAGGATAAATCCACAAACATAGTTGAGAAACGTAATCAAAAGAAAATAAATATATAGTTTATTTAAACAAATGTGGCATGAGCGGAAAACATATGCACCAAATTACAAAATGCGAAAGTCAAAGTTATGTGTAAAAGTTTTAAATTAAAAAAATTTCAAACAATTTCCAGGAATTTTAACGAATGCAACTACCCATCACTCATCCAATCGCCATTCGAGGAGGGTCGAAGCCATCCATCAATATGAAGAGATCTATAAAAGCAAACAGGGACTTTGAAGAAGGGATCCCTGATTTTTCATACCCAAATGTTGCCCAATTATTGAGCAAGGGCCTAACGAGTTAGTGAGGGTTTCCTTTTTGTTTTTGTTTCAATCTATTTTCATGCTTAGATTTTTGCTAATATGATGTCATTGGTGGACCTTAATATACGATGTTGCACCATACTCTGATTGTTACCACTGCATGCGGTAGCATCTTCGTTCTCTCTCGGGGGCTTACTATGGCCTTGTTGTGATCCTTTTACCCCACGAGAGGAATATTCCAGTGTCTGACTCAATGTTTCTTCCTCTTTAACTCTATCTCAGGTACCAAGCTTTCTACCCATCCCTTCTATCACCTACTTTTGGAGTTGAGAGTAATGCAGAAATTCAACCAAAGCTAGAAGGAAGGGCTTGAAATCTATGTTACTAGAAACCAGAAAGGGAAACGAAACGAGAAACGACAACGAGACGAGAAACAGAGTTTGGAGATTTCACATTCAAAAAAAAAGGAGAGAGAAAAACAATACAAATATGAAACATACAACCAAGCATTTGTTTCACATTCAAGAAACAAGGAGAGAGAAAAAACAAGAAAAATATGAAACATAAAACTAAGCATTCATCATTAACATTCTCGAATACTATGGTTCACAGGTAGTTACTCATAGCTTTAGCTACTCACATTGGCCATTCCTTAATACTTATAGTGATCAACAAAGATTCCATTTCTCACATAAACCATTCTTGAATACCCATGTTTGATCCTCTAGGCTGACAAATACAATAGTGAAGAAATACTTAGCACCGAATTGAAGTTTGATTTAGCCTTTGCATTTTCCAGATGAGTACATGATCCCACATACATTGTATATATTCTTGGATGTGATCTATTATATCATTTTCCACACAGTTATTGGGTTATTGTTTTCATGGTTGGGTAACAAGATGGTGGAGATTGAGTTGATCTCCATTGGATATAGAGCCAAAAATAGAGGGTTGTCTCAAACTATTGCCACTTGCAGAACCATAAATACTACAACATGTGTTTGAAGACAAAATCTAAAGAGAAATTTTTCAAAAATTTATCTTTAATCCATTATAATAGAAAACTAATCTTGATAATAATAAAAATAATATATTTTCAATGTATAGTTGAAATAGATATTAAATTGCTAGTTTGTGAGAAAAAAATTGAACTAAATTATTTAACTACTAATTTATAAAAATATATATAACATATCTATACACATTACTAATTTATAAAAGAGATTTGATCCCTTTAGGGTGTTGGTATTTCCGAAATTAAGATGGATCTAGGCTCGTATATATTATTTACCATAATTATTGTTAAAATGTATAATGGCTATCTCATATTCGTATTTGCATTGATTAAATGATTATTATATGTAGTCATGTTTTATATTAATTATTTTAATGCATCCTATATATGGTTTTGTATAGTAAATTTATTTTTATGTTAAATTTTAATAGTTAAATTTAGATATTCTTTCTTGATATTAGTTATTTTTTATTAATTTTCATTTTATTCTGTTGGATCCATTAAAATTTGTTATGTGAGTCAATGTTTCCAATTAACAAGTGTGGTTGATCAATATAAATAAGTGAAATAAATTATTAAATTGTGATTTTTTTAAATTTCTACTTAGTTAAATATTATATATAAATATCACTTGTGGTTATAACATACCAAACCATTCATTTTTAGTTGTTAAATATGATTATGTTAAAATAACTTAAAAAAAAAATGTTATCACCCATGGTTAGAACTTACCAAACCATTCTTTTTTAGTCCCTAGATTTGTTTATGTTAAAATAACTTTTGAAAAAATGTTATGGCCAATAGTTTTGTTATATTCTATGGTTTTGTACTTTATATTCATTTAATTTGCTAGTTTTTGCACATAGTTTTGTTAGATTCCATGGTTATGTATTTAATATTTATTTAATTTATTAGTTTTTTCTCATCAATTTCTTTCATAAATTAAAACAAGCTAGAGAGACCTTGAAGTCTTGAAATGAAATGTCATAATCTAGGTATTTTATTCTAGGCCCCTCTTAATATATGTTTGGTTGTTAGATTTTTGTGCCAAGAGACCCTTTCCACCTGGGAATATGTTATAATATTTGGCATTTTAACTCAGTCAAAATAAAACAAAATCAAATCAAATAAAAAAATTAAAAAACATAAAATTCTCCAGTGCATAGTTTTTTCTTACCCATGGTTTTTTCTCATGTTACTCCTAACCCATGGTTTTTGTCCATGGTATTTTTCTGCAATGTAGCCTATTCAAAGGCTAATAACTAAAGAAACCTAGATCCATTTTAACTCTGGATACAGCATTGAGAGGATCAAATCTTTTCACTTAAAAAGATTTGTAGAGAGAGAGAGAGAGAGAGAGAGAGAGAGATTTGATCTCTCTTGATGCTCGAGAGAGATAGATCTATGTATTTAAAATTTATTAAATGATGGATTTCTATTTTGTATTTTGATTTTTGAGACTTGTTTATATTTATAAATTTACAATTATTTCTATCACTATTTTTATGTAATTATGAAACTTTCCATATTTATCATAGTTGAAATTATGTTTGTATTATAGACATAAATAACTTGTTGCTCTTAAGCTTTATTATTGCAAATTACCTAACATAATCTCTCTTATCACAGATGAGAAAAGTATTTATGGGATAAAACTATTAATGGGATGGATAATAGATAATTATTATTTTTTATATATTAAATTAATGTCTTTGGTTGATGATATTTAATATTATAGATAGTTTAAGAGTTGATAAAAGTTTCTATAGGATGGTTTTACCAAAATCCTTTTCCAATAATTTGAGAGGTTATAAACCAGACCAATGGCAAAAAAAAATATTGTGTCCCAATATCTATATAAAATAATTAATTAACTAGAAAAATTAACTAAATTATTTAACAACTAATATATATATATATATATATATATATATATATATATATATATATATATATATATATATATATATAATACCTATATACATTACTACTTTATAAAAATATATATAAAAAAATCTTATACATTTAAATTTATAATTTTATATAAAAATACACATTTTAAATATTATATACAATCACTAAATCCACTTTTAAATAAAATCAACAAAAAATAACAAAAAAAAAATTGTAAAAAATTAACCATACACTGCTACACATCAATGGCTACAATTAAAAGAATAACATAACTTTAACTAATAAAATCCCTAAATAGTCAACGTTGTTAAAGATATATTAAACACTATTGCAAGGTATTGTCACTAGGGAGAACACCCAACCTATTTGCAACAAACATGTTCCGTAAGCACCTAAGCTATATATGGTTGACTTCTAACCATAGACTATGAAAATTCCTTCAAAAACTATCTAGAAAACCAATGCTTTTTATGATTCATGTCAACGTCCAATCCAAAAGAGATCCATATTGCAAATGAACCAGATTAATGTTTTCCATAAAACAGTTTCAAGAAACGAACCGTTTTGGAAAACCCAGTTTCTTGCATTAAAAAACAAAAACTACCGTATAAAACACCTTTTTCCATATCATTCCATTTTTTATACCATTTTTTTTCAGAAATAAAGACTTCCGTTCCATTTCTAGTAACAGAGCTTGAAATTGAGATTTCTGATTACCGTGAAATGGAAAGAGAGCAAGAAAATCTTTTCGTGTTGCATTGAAATGAGGGAGGGCAGGGAGTTACCCTGAGAAGTCTACGTTGTTGTTTTTTCAGTTTTCTTGGTGTGGTATACTACCAAACTACTATTTTTGTAATTTCTGGTGTGGTATACTACCAAACTACTATAAGAGTTCAGCATATATTTAATATAAATTTCATTTCCAATATAGTAATTGTGGGGCTAGTTCATTTGAAGCTAAATTCTTAAAAAAACAAAACCCAAATAACCTAATTTCAGGTGAAAAAGTTGGTAGATTGTTTGAAGCAATTGAAATCGAGGAAGGAATTAAAGGAGAGAAAGGGTACCTGTGCAAGTATTTTCTTGGGCTCTTGAAAGAATACCAAGGCTTCTGATCCTTCCATCGTGGTCCAAATTTTCCCAGAAAAAATAGATCCATGTTTTGTGAGCAAGCCATTGAAGAGATCCCCCTCAATATTATTTATCAACACATCCAAATTCAACCATGAAAGAATAATTGCCAGCGAATTACTGCAACATTTCATGTGAAAATATAAAACAAATTTGCAAATCAATTTTAATAATGGCCATCGATCTAGAAACCCTAAAAATTGATCCAACAGCCTGTACCTATTTCCATATAGCCATATTTCCGTATAGCCACAAATCAAATTGTAATGGGCCCATGGTCTTTCCTTTTTTTTTTCAACTACTCAACATACATTTCATGTGAAAATATAAAACAAATTTTCAAATCAATTCTAAGAATGGCCATCGATCTAGAAACCCTAAAGATTGATCCAGCAACCTGTATTTGTTTCCATATAGCCACAATCAGATTGTACTGTACCCATGGTCTTTCCTTTTTTTTCAACTACTCAACATTCATTCGAATACACTAAGGTCGGAAAGAAAACTTGTTCTAGTCTTTCCTTCTTCTTTTTTCAGCGACCCAATATTCATTCGAATACACTAAGGTGGGGAAGAAAACACGACATAATGGTCTTTCCTCTTTTTTCAACTACTCAACATTCATGGAATACACTAAGGCGGGGAAGAAAACATGGCAAAATGGTCTTTCCTTTTTTTTCAACTACTCAACATTCATTCGAATACACTAAGGCGGGAAAGAAAACGCCACAAATAAATTTTTTAATTTGGATTATTGTTACATTTTTTAATTATAATTATTTATTTTTTATAAATTTTAAAAACATTATATTTAATGAATATATCAAAATGTATGGAATTTATATTTTCTTATCTTATTGTATACTCATTTCAAAAAATTGTATTTTTTATTTTTCAAAATTACAAAATAATTAACCATGTTGTAAGGTGCAATTTTAAACAAATTCAAATTTGGATTTTATATAATTAAACAAAAAAGCCATAAATATTTTTTATGAATGTTTAATTATCTAATACTAATATTATGGGTTTCCATGTTATTTAAACAAATGAGAATTGGTTTTATAATTATTATGTCAAACTTTAAAGGTAAAAATTAACTTTTAACAATGCAATCTTTTATAACCAATTTGGCTGTGGTTCATTATTATGGCAGTAAAAAATTAATTTCATGAGTCAATTTGGTTGTAGTTCATTGTGAGGGTAGTGAAAAATGAATCTCATGAGCCTTGTCCCACCCACACATTGGTATATTTCCACCCAAGGAACCATTGATCTTTCTCCATGAATCGATAATATTGTAGCAAGAAGCACCATAATGTATGACATTTCTATTTCTCACAATTGAAAAATCACCATAAATCCTTCTACATGAGCATTTTTCTTCCGTATTGTTGAACTAAACATGGCAAGACTTTCCTATGGCAACAATAATTTCCGAAACCCTCATCCCCCCCTCCCACCCCATCACAATATATCTTAGAGTCTGCCATGTTGGAGTGTAGTATCCCTAGTAAGCATATAGGAGTATAGGGGGGAACACAACCTCAAAGTCAATGGGAAGCCAAGGGGAAAGGTTTGTGCATCTAAGAGGGATACCTCGATTACATAGATTTGGTTTTCTAAGCTTTTGCATTAATCAAATGTATATTTGAGGGGGAATTCAGCCATAAAAAAATGCTTGACTGGATTTTCATACACAAGGGTTGATTCTACTTCGAATTTTGATACTTTGTGTTTACTCACTTTAATGTCATTACATATAACTAATAATTTGCAAGTCCTTGTCTCATTTGATCTCATTTTATTTCAATTTTGAAGTGACTAAGCCTTGAACCCCAAATCCTCATAGCTAAGATTTACAAAGTATGCATTGCCTCATTTCCTCTCATTTTACTTCAGTTAAATGGAGCAACTATGCCTTAGCCCCAAACCCACACAACTAAGCTTTTCACACTACAAAATCCTCTCTCTCCCTGGTATTACACTTGGTTTAGATATACTTTTCTTAGAAAAAAAGCAATGTCTCACTAAATACCTTACATGTTAATTGATCATATGATCCCATTACATTTTCCAAGCATTCAAGACATTAATAAAATTTCAAAATTCAATTTCACACTCATTTGATGTAATCACCATGTTCTATCAATTTTAGGTAAACTCTACAAATAAATGTAAGTAATTATTTTGATTTTTTTCATTGATTCTAAATTAGCAAGTGAGAAAACTGCATATGCATCTTTATTTTTAAAGTACAATCATCCAAAAAAACTCTGCAAAGACTAAAGATAGGTTAAAACCTTTATGGAATGAAAAATATTGTTGGTATCCTCCAGAATAACACTACTTTCAGAAGCTGGGTTCAGATTTTACCATAAATGCAAGAACCAAAGTGAGAAGCTTATTTTACAGTTTTTATAACATGATATATTATAAAAAAAATTGAAGACGCACGCAATACCAAAAAGTTTTGTATCTAGTATCATTCCAGATAGAGAAAAGTACTCGTTAGGCTATCTATGACATGAGTAAGAATTGCTACCCACCTACTTTCAAAATCATCATGGACATTTAAATATTAAAAAATGAATTGATTAGGCTACCTATGACTAAATAAGAGTTATTCCCCATCTTTCCAAACTATCATGTGCATTTAAGCTATCATATTTTATCAACATCCTTTCTATGATGCAACACGTTACAACTTTCCATTATATTTATGCATTACATGAGTTGATGTACTTGTAAGGTGCATAAATTCCAAAATAATTATCCAAATACCCATGTTTCCACTAAATTAATTGTTTAAGTAAGAGACACATTTTATTGTAGGAAGCATGCATCAATCAAACACAGCTCTACTCATAGTTTACAAACCCAACCAATTTTTCATACACAAGCACATTCAAGACTAATCCAGAATAACAAACAATGCTCAAAACAATATTCTTCATCAAACATCTACCAATGCATAAACAATGAGGAGACAAGAGACACATAGAATATGTGATCAACCAGGGCCAAAACCTCTCCAACATGAGAGGAAAACTCAAACGAGATCTTCTTCTTATATAGACTTTAGTTGACAAATACCAAGACTGTGGCCTAGACCCTTGCGTCAATGACCTCTCCAAGACCAAGTCACAAGCCTTCTTGATTCAACTTCCTTATTTTTCCTTGAGACAACGATGATCAGGCTTCTTCCTTCAATGAATTGACTATCCTTCAAATTCCAATTCCATGGATCATATCTGTAGTTCTCGGCCCTCTTGCATAAACCTTAGAACGTGTGGTTGACCAACCTTTTGAACCTTGATCTTCTTCACTTGGATGGTATGAACTCTTATTATAATTCAACATGTAGCCTTTCTTATCTTCTTCCTTGATTCGACTTCTTGGACAACAACAAGATCTTCGACCTTTTCTGTAGTAGATAGTTTTTCCTTCCTTCACACGTGTGGATCTATTAGCCCTAAAACAGACCCATAAAGAACACCAAAATCTTCTCTCTTTGTTTCCTTCTCTTGGTTGGTTATCTTCGCACTTTTTATTATAGATTTACTTAACCAAATGTTCTTGTCCAAAAATGGAGGATGAGCTTCCCTATATATAGTGTTTTGTCCATCAAAAACATGTGATAGGACTTGCAATAGGTAAGCCTATGATTACGATAACGTGATGGAACAAGCAATTTTAGACAAAGGGAGACTTTTGTTTAGGGACAACACTAGTTTTTCAATGACTTGGTTGGGTTCCAGAGTCACAAAAAAGGTAAGACTATCATGAGGGCATGACAACTAGGGAGTGCCAAGGTGTGCAAAGAATGCCAAGAGGTGATAACACATGCTAGAAAGTTCCAAGGCATGTTATTCATTCCAAGACATGCCAAGTGCTAAGGCATGCCAAGAGGTGTCAGGTGTTAGGGTGTGGCACCAACGCATGCTAGGGAGTGCTAGGGAAACACAAAGGAGGACTAGTTTCGATTGCATGTAAATGAATGAATAAGAGTGTGTGATAGGGAGTGTTAGCAAGTTCTGGGTGTGCTAAGGAGGCATTGACAAGGTATGTTAGGTAGTGTCAGGGAAACACAAGGAAGGACTAGTTTCAGATTCATGGAAATGAATGAATAATAGTGTATGATAGGGAGTGTTAGCAAGTTCTAGGTGTGCTAAGGAAGCATCTTTGGACAAATTTTGGGAGGGTTTGGAGAAAATTTTGTGTTTTTGTGCAGACCTGCAATTTTTTAGCAATTTTTTGTCTAGCAACATAGCGAGCTCACGCTTTGCTTCTTCCTCAAGGCACCAAATGATGTAAAATCAGCAGTTTTGGAAAGCTTATGACCCTGTCTCAACCCCATTTGCCCACTTTCCTAGTCTGGAGCTCGGGTTTTGAGAAATTTGAAAAAAAGAGGCCAAAAATCACCTTTCTGCCCCTCTCTTTCCATTTCATTGCACACCTGGAGACACCTTGGGAGAATGGCCATATCTCAGCCAAAAATTGGTCATTTTGAGTGAAACAATACTCTAAAGACATCTACACTCTCCCATATTTCCAGAAAAGGCTTCTGATCTAGATTTGGACTTCAGAAGGGCACTCAAAAATGGCCTCCAACAACTCGTTGTAACCTGGAAATTTCAGAGATTTTTGTAAAAATTTTCACTGTGTAATTTTTTGTAATTCCTAATTTGACTCTGGTAAAAGTCAAAAGGGTGAAGTAGATGAATGTGAGGGGTAAAAGTAAATGTAAATAATGGGTGGTTAGTATTTATAAGTTGTTTTTATGTAAATTTGACCTCATTTATGAGAGAGGTTGGAGTCAAAGTTAATTGTAGAAGTTGTTTTTAACTTCCCTAGACATTAGGGTTTGGTTAGAACACCTCATGGAATAGTTCCTAGAGTCATTGATTCAACCCCTAAGAGTGGGGAGATGTTGTTTTGGTCTTTATGTATCAGTTTCTCAGTGATAGAACAGGTTGGATTTCAGAGGAGAGAACTATTGTAGCTTGTACTTGGACATTTTTTGGAAATCAAAGGACACAATTTGCAACTATTATCTAGGAATTCATGTGCAGTAAGTTTGTGATGTTATTTTTTCTTTGTTATAGCTTTATATGAAAGATATTAATCTTCTCTTTCCATTCATCAATTATTCAATGGTTTTCCTTACATTTTATAAACAAAATTCTTTGCATAAATCTCTGTTTTGATGGAAAAATCATTATGTGTTACTTTATTTCTTTCTTAATGAATTCATGTTTCATGCTCATTAATACCTTTCGCTTCTTCTAAACACTACACTACACCAAAAAACCCTAAGATCCATCACAAAAGTAATGCTACCTTTCTCCTTTTTGTATTTTTTGTTGTAACCCTTTGATCCTCTAACCTAGCTACCTGGTTTTTCTCCCTTATCCAGCAACAAAACCATAAATTTTCCAAAACCCACTTGAACCTAGCTATCTAGCCTAAAATCCTTTACATTCCAGTCATCTCTTTGTTGTGATTTCATAGAGAGAGCCCTCTCTGGTTTGGTAGGGATAGCTACCAAACTAAAAGCTTGGTCTGTGATTACCTTCGTCGATCTCCTCATCAGCCTGGGACATTGTGGAGGATAATAGAGGGCATGAAAACTAGGGAGTGCCAAGGTGTTCTAGTGAATGTAATGTTCCCAAGTCATGGAAAAATGTAATTCTAGTTGTAAGGTCATGACTGCCAAGGTGTGTTAGGGAATGCTAGGGCATGCTAACATGTGCCAGATAGTACGAAGACATGTCAAACAAGATAATACGTGCCAAGTGTGAAGGCATGCCAAGATGTACAAGGGTGTGACAATGCATGCTAGGGACTGTCAAGGGAACAAAAGGGAGGAACAAGTTAAACTACAAGTAAATGAGCACATAATAGGGTTAATAAGTCATCAATTTACCTTTTCCATGAGGGTCATGCTAGGAAAACCAACACTAGGTGCCAATAGGTGCCAAGTGCCAAGTGTCAATGCATTCTAAGTGCCAAATCTTCCTCTGTTTCTTCTCATCTAGTTTCCAATAATTGATCTCAAATAACTTTAATATTAAACCATGCCAAATCATACCAAGTCATCTCAACGCATGCCAAACATGCTAATACTTTCCAAGTGCCAACACGTGCCAAGTGCAAATGTGCGTTAGGGAGTGTGATGCATGCTATGAAGTGGAAGAGAATACCAAAGAGTGCTAAGGTGTGCTAGAGAGTGCCAATGCATGTTGAGGAGTGTTAGGGAGTACTAAGACAACACAAGGGAGCACTAGGTCAAAATGAATGGAAGTGAATGAATATAAGGGTGTGTCGGGGAGTGTTAATGAGTGCTAGCTATCATGCCAAGGAGGTAGTGACAAGGTATGCTAAGCATGGGTAAGGCACGCCAAGTAATATCAGGGAATGTCAAGAAGTACTAGAGTGTACTAAGTATTTTCAGGGTGTGCTAGCATGTGCCAAATAGTGCCAAGGCATTCCAGTTGCTAAGACATGCTAGGATGTGCATGGTGCCATAGTATGCCAATATGCGTCTAGGAGTTTCAAGGCAAAAAAGGGAATAAACAAGCTAAAACACAAGGAAATGAACACATAAGAGGGTTAATAAGTTGGGAATTTATATTTTTCAAAAGGGGCATGCTAGGCACACTTATAATATGTTGCAATACAGGCCAAGTGCCAATGTGTGCCAAGTTCTAATGTTTTTCAATGCAATATTTTGCCAAGGTGTTCCAAGGCATGCCAACACATGATAGGGGAGTGATATGCTATGCTAGGGCATGCCAACATGTGCTTGGGAATCCTACTCATGGAAATATGTTCTAGGTACAAAGATGTTCCAAGACATGCGAAGTGCCAAGGAACGTTAGTGTATTGTTCCAAAGCATGTTAAGGTGTGACATGAGTGTTGAGGAGTGCTAGGTCTCTCTCATTAATAGAATTTATAGAGCTTGATTATGTATTAAATAATATAGTTCCTACACACACTAGTGTAACTTTATTTAAAGGAAATTTTCTAGATAATAGACCTAATAGAGATGAATCATGTGTTAACTCCTAGGAAAACTATATTCTTATGACTTGAGGGAAAAGATACACACTAATTAATTCTTAACGAATTGATTGACTATTATAACCACTATGAGCTTGGACACATAATAAAAAAGTCTCCACAACAATGCTCTTAAATCATTATCTTTTGACAAAAAATATAGTAACAATTACATAGCTTCATCAAAAACTCATTGGAATGATCAATGATGACGAACATTTTTTGACTGTCACCAAAAGTAACTAAAAAGTGCATTGGTGAGGTTTAATAAAATATCGTCACTAGAAGTGTCACCAAAAAGAGAATTAGTGATGGGCCTTTAACAACTCTCACCAAAGAGAAAATTAGTGACGGGCCTTTAACGACCCTCACCAAAAGTGTCACTGAAAATGGATTTAGTGACAAACCTTAAAGGACGATCACTATATACACTTACAACAATGATTTTTTAAAGATCATCACCATATGCGACATTGGTGACGGACCTTAAAGGTCCGTCACAGGCATGAAGCGTCATAAAAAACTCATTGGAATGATCAATGATGACAAACATTTATTGACCGTCACCAAAAGTAACCAAAAAGATCATTGCTGACGGTCAATAAAATATCGTCACTAGAAGTGTCACCAAAGAGAGAATTAGTGATGGGCATTTAACGACCCTCACCAAATGTGTCACCAAAGAGAGAATTAGTGACGAACCTTTAACGACCCTCACCAAAAGTGTCATTGAAAATGGCTTTGGTGACAAACCTTAAAGGATCATCACTATATACACTTACAACAACTCTTTTTTAAAAACCGTCACCATATGTCACATTAGTGATGGACCTTAAAGGTTTGTCACAAGCATGACCCTCACCAATGACCTTTTTTCTTGTAGTGTACCTAGAACTGTGTCCCATGACAGCATTTCTATGGAGATAGAGCCAGGGAAGACCCTAAATATTAATCCATATCTGTCAGAATCCCAAACGAAACAGCTCCTAGATGTTCTTTGAAAAAACAAAGAAGCCTTCGCCTGGGACTACACAGACATGAAAGGGATTCTTGCCAATTTATGTACCCATCATATATATATATATATATATATATATATATATATATATATATATATATAGATATAGATATAGATATCAAAGAGGATTGTCATCTTGTGAGACAACCCCAGAGGAGGATGAACCCCGCTCTGAAAAACATTGTCAAGCAAGAACTTTAAAACTTGTTGGATGTAGGATTTATTTACCCCATTTCGGACAGCCAATGGGTTTCCCTGTTGGTGATTGTCCCAAAGAAAAATGGTAAATGGCGGATATGTGTGGATTATAGAGAATTAAATAAGGCAACACAGAAAGACCATTTTCCGTTACCATTCATTGATCAAGTCTTGGATACTTTGGCTGGGAAGAAGTTCTCCTCCTTCTTGGATGTATTTAGTGGGTACAACCCGATCCAGATAGCTCTTGAAGATCAGGATAAAACCACTTTCACTTGCCCTTAGAGAACCTTTGCATACTGGGTCTTTCCATTTGGTCTCTATAATGTGCCTGCAATGTTCCAAAGGGAAAATTTGGGGATTTTATCTAGTTTGGTAGATGACAGTGTTGAGATTTATATGGACGATGTCACTCCATACGAGGACTCATTAGAAGAAGGGTTGGAGAATCTGGAAAAAGTTCTTGAAAGATGTAAATGGGCGCATGTCTCTCTAAGTACAATAAAATGCCACATGATGATGGAGGAAGGAATAGTGTTGGGGCATTTACTTTCAGCTGATGGAATTTGAATGGATCCAACTAAGATAAAGGTAATATTGCACTTCCCGATACCTAAAACACCCACACAGGTACATAGTTTTATTGGTTGTGTTGGTTATTACATGCATTTTATAGAAAATTTTGCTAAATTAGCACATCTACATTTTCAATTGCTGAAAAAAGATGCAGATTTTGTGTGGACAGATGACTGTGATGCAGCCTTTGTGAAGATCAAGGAAATTGTCTGTAGTGCTCCAATCCTTCGAGGGCCGGACTGGACATTACCATTCCATATTCATGCTGATGCCTCTTAGATAGCAATTGGGGCAGTTTTGGGACAACAAGTGGACAAGGTACCATATGCAGTTTACTATGTTAGTAAGAACTTGGCTCCTGCTGAATTAAACTAGACAGTGAGTGAAAAAGAATTCCTTGTTGTCATCTACGCCATCAACAAGTTCTGGCATTATATTACCGAGTATCCGACCTTTGTACATATTGATCAAGCAACAATGAAGTATCCGATGAATAAACCCATTACTCTTGGTCGTATTACAAGATGGCTTTTGTTACTTTAAGAATTTGACATTACCACAGTAAATAAACCAGGAAAGGACAATGTGGTTGTTGATTTTTTGTCTAGACTAGAAAATAATGTTGAAGGTACACCCATAGAATATAGTTTTCCAGATGAGCATCTCTTTGCAGTTTCTGTTAACACTCCATGGTATGCAGATATTGCTAACTATCTTGCCACAAGGAAGGTACCTCGTCACTTTTCATACAAGGAACAACGGAAAATTACTCATCATAGTACCCGATATTCATGGATGGAAGGGTACCTTTTTCACACAACGATTGATTAGCAAATTCAGCATTGTGTATCTGAGGACAACATCTATGAGATTTTTTAGATAAAAAAACAGGCCACAAGCTGCTACAAATGGGATATTACTGGCCTTCTATCTTTCGTGATGCTCAAGACTATGTCTGAATATGTGATAGTTGTCAATGCATGGGACAACCTAGAAAATCGGATGAGATGCCACTATAGCTGCAAGTAGTCCTCGAATCTTTTGAGAAGTGGGAAATTGATTTTGTTGGACCTTTCAACCCACCTTCTCATCAAAAGGTTCACATTCTAGTCTGCACTGATTATGTGACTAAGTAGGTGGAAGCCAAAGTGATTGCAAAAGCAACAGAACAAGTGGTTGCAGATTTTTTTTTTGAAGAAATTTTTGCTTAATATGGTAGTCCAAGGGAGATTGTTTCAGACAGAGGAGAATAGTTCACATCCCACATGATAACAAGGATTATGCAAAAATATGGGGTTAAACACAGAGTGACAACTCCTTACCACCCCCAAGCGAATGGACAGGTAGAAAGTACAAACAAGGTATTGGAAAATATCTTGACAAAAATTGTAGCAAGCCATCATCGGGATTGGTCTCAGAAACTTCCAGAAGCTCTCTGGGCATATAGGAAAACATGGCGGAATACAACCAGGTTTTCACCATTTGAGTTAGTCTATGGGAAATCCCCCTTATTTCTGGTTGAATTTGAGATCAGCATGCTCAGAACAGCTTTGGAAGTAGGATTAGACTTATCAAAGGCCTAGAAACACCGGTTAGAACAACTTAATGAATTGGATGAAATCCGTTCAGTGGCTATCCAGAAAACTACTGCTATTCAATAGCAGAGAATGAAGTGGCATGATAAATTTATCAAGAACAAGGTGTTTCATATAGGAGAATGGGCATTTCTCTATGACTCCCAGTTCAAAGATTTTAAAAGGAAGCTTCACACTCATTGGATGGGACCATATGAAGTGGATGTTGTGTTTGAAAATGGAACAATAAGATTGGTTACAATAGATGATACTCGTACTTATTTCTTAGTAAATGGACACCGTCTGAAATTATATCACCGTCCAAATTCTAAGGATGCCTTCATCAAACATCTCTTTGATAAATCTGGTTTGATGGTTGTTGGTGCAGAGAATGCTCTCTCTGCCCTCTAAAAAAAGAATAAAAAAAATTAATAATAATAATATGTTGTTACTTCTTACTTGTTTGTCTTTTGCAGGGATAATGATGAAAATATGAAAAGGAGGAGTTGAAAGGAAATTTTCCAAGTAATAGTCGATGATGTTACTTTGTCGGGGTTGTTACTCTGTCGTTGTTGTTACTTTTTCGGCACTGTTACTCTGCCAGTGTTGTTACTCCGTTGGTGCTGTTACTTTGCCACTGCTATTACTCTGTCGGTGTTGTTACTCTGCCACTGTTGTTACTCCATCGATGTTGTTACTCCGTCAGTGTTGTTACTCCACCGGTGCTGTTACTCCGCCGATGCTGTTACTCCGTCGGTGTTGTTACTCTGCTGGTTACTTTGCTGTTACTCCACCGCCATGTATGACTCTATTGATTTTTATGGATTCAATTAAAATATTCCATTAATGAGACATATGCGTGCCGCGAACGACCACATCTATGTTGGGGGGTCCTATCATGAATAAATGAGGGCGTACTTAAAATACAATAATGATACATCATTACTAAATCCGATGAGAACGGTAACCCAAAAATATGGTGATTTTGTAATACTGACCATGACGCATTGGAATTTGAATTTTGTACGCCAATAACCTATCCATCTTTTCCTAATGCATCAAAATTAATTACTGTAGTTATTCCATTGTACTACCATAATTTTCCATCATTCTTTGCAATTTCTGAAATCTACTAACCATTTTCACTGTCCTTTTACCTCACGCCCCACCATATTGTTACCATTTTCACTGTCCTTTTACCTCACGCCCCACCATATTGTTACCATTTCCGCTCTCAGTGTGGATTGCTGCTACTCTCTTCCTAACAGCTGACTGCGTCCACTGTGCTGTTACTATTTCTACAACGATGGGTGAGTTGGATGTGTGTCACGAGTCAGAGGATACCACATTGGTTCGCAACAATAGGGAAGTGTGGCAATATTCGTTAAGGCAGGTTGGGATGTTTATCTCTTCAGATTGCAGGGGTTCGAGGAAGGAATTGCAGTAGAGTTGGCACTTAACTTGGATGAAGAAAGCTCACGGGTTAGAGGGATAAAAATCCTTGTCACAGAGGAAGCCATCGCAGAAGTTAGTGGATTACCCCGACAAGGACATAGATGGTTTTCATTGAGAACCTCCCTCTCAGAGTTCCCGGAAGAATTCCTGCAAGATGGTGAGAGCGTTGTTCAAAAAGGCTAAGGGTATGATCAGAATTCATTACCAAATCCATGGGGTGATGTAGCAAGTTTTGTAATGAAATAAATAACTTGCAAAGGGAGGTACACCACTATATTCAAGCATCACTTCAGGGTGCTAGCTTGCCTCCGATTTCCATAGTCAGAGGTCTTCTCATTAAACATGCCTTTATTTTTGTTAAAATGCCTCCAACTGATGGCGCAATCTACTCAACACTCGCGACAAGTTGCAGCAATCATTACCAACCATGGGCTGGTTCAACTATTTGTTACGCATGCACTAGCCTAGTTTCAAATTCTATGGGAAACATTCCAGGAATCGACAAAAGAAGAGATAGTAGCTATTATAGCTGCTAGGGAAGAGGAACCAGAAGGAATGGAGGAGGAACCAACAACAGAGGATGAATATGTAGATCAAGAAGAGCCAGAAGAGATGGAAATGGAGGCCGAAGAATTAGAGCAAGGAAGGGAGCTTGAAGTGGAAGAAACAGTCGAGGCTGTTACACAAGAACCAGCCTCGACTGTGGAGCCGATGGAAGAAGAGGTACCGGAGCAAGGAAGGTTGGAGATGGAAGAAATTGTCAGTATCACAGTCGAAGCTGTACCACAAGAACCAGCCTCGACTGTGGAGCCAATGGAAGAAATTGTCAGCACCATGGCCGAGGTTGTTCCACAAGAACCAACCTCGACCGTGGGGCCAATGGAGGAAGATAGACCAGGGGAGGAAAGAGCTGAAACAGAATAATTTGTTAGTGCCACAACCGAGGTTGTTCCACAAGAACCAGCCTCAACTGTGGGGCCAATGGAAGAAGATGGACCAGGGAAAGAGAGACCCGAGGCAGAAGAGACCATGGGGCTAACAGAGGAAGGAATTATGGACACAATGGATGGGGTTGACACGGTGATACAGGAGTCCACCTTTATTAATGATGTGCTAGAGGAAACAGTGCCAGCGTCATCTGCTCAGGAAATGTTGGATACGGGTGGTGGTGTCACACAAGAACCACCACCAACCCATTCGGCTCTAGAAAATGTGGAAGAATTAAATCCTAAAGTTGACACTGCTCCACAAGAACCAGTGTCAACCACGGGACAGGAGGCCGCACAGGAGGGAAGTCTCAAGCTAGAGCAGAATTGTTGCCGATAAGGGAAAAGAGCTCGAAGTCACAGCCAGGACTATTATAGACCAGGCAGAAAACATTTTTTAGTTTTCTTTTTGTGCCTCCATTTCGAAAGGGGTGAGGGTGTCTCATTCTCCCCAACGCTTAGAGGAGGAGGTTGTTGTTCCTCCTATTCTGAAGTTTGATGGGTTGATTAAAGGCCTGATTGCTGCTAGTCTATTGGTTGCGGACTCCCAGCAAGACCATCCTAAAGGACAGAGGGAGGAAGAACACCCCACAAAACCACAAGAACAGCAGCTGGGTGACAAAGGCATTGTTCAGGCAAATACCCTGGAACCCAGAGGAGAGGAAGAAGCAGGTGCTTCTGTGACAGGGGAACCAGGAAGGGAGTTTTTGGTCAAAATACCGGTGGATACTCCTTTGGTTGACCCACCACCTTCCAAAACAACCACAGAGTAGGCCGAGGTAATTGTTAAGAAGGAAGCAGTTTCTCCCGAGGAAGGGGGACCAAGCAAGACGGTCCCGATAGATGAACCTGTAGATACTCTCCCAAGTAATCCACCACCTGATGAACCAACTACAAGGCCGGTTGGGGTGGTTGTTAAGAAAGAAGTAATCGAGGGAGAGGAACCGAGGCAGGAGAACCTGGTAGAAGGCCCAGAAGATATTCCTTCGATTAATCCACTACTTGTTGGACCAGCTACAGAGAAAGACAAAGTGATTGTTAAGCAGGAGTGGATAGAACTGTGCGAGCAATGGAGGCCACTCCTTAAGAAGAAATACTAGCTACAATTCAAGGATACAATGCAGTTGAAAACAAAGGTTCAGAGGCTAAGGAAGTATAAACAGTAGGCTAAGGAGCAAAAGCTACAGTGGCCGAGGCAGAAACGCAGGTAGACAATGTGCTGATGACCTATGTTTCTACTCAAACAGACCCTATCGAGCACTTGTTCAAAGGCCATGAATTCTCCTTGACAACTGAGATTCAAATGTGGAAATCCAAAAAAACCCACTACCAGAATGAGGTAAAAAGAGCCCAAGAGTAGGCGTCCAAAGCTATTTTCGAATATGTAGAGCGCGTGGACATATTAAGGCTAAGGTATGCGAAGCAACAACTTAAGGTAGAATAATTAGAAGGACAAGTGAAGGAAATGAAGGCTGACAAAGAACAAATGTTCACTCTGGCACAAGAGGTAATGGCATGTCGCCCTCCTGCTTCTAGCTATGCCTTGTTCTTGCATGATAGATTTCTTTAATTTTGTTTGGAAAGCATTAAGAAGGAGATTAGTCATGAAATTGAGGACGTGGTACAGTTGCTCCGTATAATGAGAATCCATTACTTAGCAACCCAACACTTGATGTGTGAGATCTATATGCATGGATACCTCTTGCATGCGGACAAAGAATTTAATTTGGTCCCGTATGTGGGGGACATTCATTTAAGGCCTTTTAACTCCTACACTCTCAATCAGATAAACTGGCAGCAGGCTTCCAATACATTTGAGTCAAATCAAAACACAAAGCCTCTTATGATGAGAGGAGAGCATGAACGGTCAGTAACCATGTACAGTAAGCCCTTTTAGAGATCGAGGGAAATAGAGAATGGATGTTGAGGACATAGAGGTGGTGCATTGATCTTTGTGTCAAAAAAATAGTCACGTTTCAAGATGAGGCCCTTGATAGTTGCCAAAAAAGGTGGATGATGTTACCCACATCTATCTGGAACAGGGAACTTTTTGGAGCACCAATTTTTTCATTGGCACATAGTTGGGTTCCAAGATATGTGGAATGTGTCCAAACATGCGGAGTACAGTGGATGAGAATCCGGTTTAGGTTCCCCATCATTTGGTTAGCAGCAGAGCACTATACCCCAGCATATAATGTACCAGATGATTGGTGGAAGGAAGCCATTCTCTCAGAGGGATACAAGGTCCCAAGAACAAACATGGTAGAAGAATATGATCTCACCCAGCTCCGCGAAGATCACAGCTGATCTAAGCCAGACCTGCAGAGGTGACGAGCTGCATGAGGGCATGCAAAAGGCTACTTGGGGGGAGGTGTTGGGCACCAAATTTGCTTATCTTTTTCTCACATTCCACCCATCCTTTCATCCTTTTTGCACTAATTAAAATGCATTTATTATGATAAACCTATGAGGTAACCCTCCTTTCTTATGTCTCTTGGAATATTTAATTGATGAAGTAAAGTCATGGGGTTTTGCCTATGTGAACTACTAAAACTTGTTATGTCCGTAGATTCCAGTGAACAAATATCTCTTTCACAACATGTAGCAGCAGTTCCGCAATTCACAACAGCTGTTCGACAACGCTGAGACAACATAACCAACTCGCAGCTGTTTTCAAGCCTATTTTGGATCGTTTCTGTTCTTGCTCTCTCAGTGACTAGTGATGTTCTAAACTGTTGTATATTTTTGGCATTTAGTTGCCAGGTTTTGCGGAAATATGTTATTACCCATGTATTGTATAAAATGGGTTTTATTCCTATTCGAAGGGTTAGCTGTGCATAGATATGTATTATAACAGCTTCTTCACAGATTAATAAAATACAAGCAATTTTGTTGTTCTATCTCTAGCTGTAATTTAACGCAGCCCTGATCAGAGAGCTGGGCCTGCTCTTCTGATCAGGTGCTACGTATTTTCTTTTATGTATGTTGTTTTACTTCTTGTGTTTATTTCTTTATTGTTGTTACAGATTTCTATAGATATTGTTGTGAATTCCTTTTAAGTTCTATGATTTAATTTCTATTACTGTTACAACAATGTGTTGATTTCTTAATCACGAATCCTTGGTTGATGTCAGGTTGTAACCTTGCCCCTGCATATACCTTGTGCGTTACCTTGAAATTTATACGCACTCGAATTGATGAATTAATGTAGGAAAGGGTTGAATATTTTATTCACACTCAGACACCAACAAATAGGTAACTTAGGAAGGATCCCTAATGTTTGACTGGTTCCTCTGTTAAAAGCTAATAGATTATGGGTGACAGGGACAAGCTACCGACAACCTAAATCTTGCAAAGCAGTTGAGGACAGAATGCTAACAAATGCACCCTCATCTATGACTATGTTAGGTATGACCATATGGTAAGCATGTACTGTAATATGGAAAGGCACATAAGATGAAGACGGTATCTTGCTAGTCAACTCCAATCAAAAGAAGTGACTAAACTACTCGGAGGGGGTGTCGTAGGAACGCGAGAGTTTCCCTCTTTCTTGATGGGAACAGGAGAAATTCTCCCATGCACCTTGGGAATAAGAGGATTTCCTTCCAGTTCATTCGAAACTAAAGAAACCAGAAGAACTTGAGCAATACGGGGTTCACTCTCTACCTGAAAGGTATGGTTAACTAAAGGCGGAGTCAAGTCTACCGGTTCCTCAACCAATGATTGGTCGAGAACGAACTCACGAGACTCACTTTCAGAGAGAGTGGGGTTGACCAAAGATGACTTTTGATCAATCATTTGATCAACTAGCAAAGGATTAGGGTAAAGATTTCAATACCCAATCAGAAGACAAGGTTGAGAAGCTTTAAGGTTTTCCAAGGTTTTCCAAGTCTTTGGAAGCTTCATCCACAAGAGGACAAAGGTGAATGGGATGATTACCTTCACACAACTTACAAGGAAATTTAGCTTTTCTATTTTTCCCATGAACGTTACTGTCACTAGTTGAAGTTTTATTACCAGCATGATCTCGAGAGGCTGCTGACAAAGGTCAATGTGAACTTGGGGACCACACTTCTACAACCTTGGGAATACCAGGAAAATTCCGAAGAAGGTGGTCATCCTTACATAACATGCAAGGGACTTTTACTTTTGAGGGCTGGTTGGAATATTTATCTACATTAGTTGCATCAGTAACAATAATTGTTTGGTTACTCCCTTGCTTATTTTTCTTCTTCTTCTTCTTAGCTTCCTAGTTACTAGAATCTAGGCTTTCACTAGGCAAAGAGGAAGAATGGGGTGAAGAAACAGGCGAAGAAGGCAACGGGTCAATTGTAGGATCAACATGAGGTTGATGTTGTTCAGGTGGAGGAGAACTTGGTTGAAAAGAAGTTTGGACACTCGGAATCAACGAGGTTGAAAATAACCAAACTGACAGACCAATGATCAATCTAAGAAGGGACAATGTTGCGATATAAGGAGCACTAGTATTTCCAAAAGAAGGAAAAGGATTAGGATTCCCGTCAGAGGGGTTTCCTTGACTGGTAGACTCAGGAAATGTTTCCATTTGTATCAACCTAAGATCTACAAAGGAGTATTTCCAAAGGAAGGATGTTGTTCCGCGATCAATTAAATGATTTTAGAACTTTAACAAAAATAAATCAAAAAGGGGTAATCTAGGAAAGATGGTTTACCAAGTATCCATGAAATGCTATATACACCTTAGCCGAAACCAAGGACTTAACATACGATGGTCAATCTCCATGAATGTTGTGTTTGATGTATCACGTTTACAAGGTGGTAGACTCGGTTACCTGTGGCTAAAAGATAACAACCTAATGGGGTCTCCCGATATATAAGCAATGGTACAGGGATCACAAGTCTGTGTTAGCGATGTCTAATGCAGAACCATTCGATGAGAGTGCCCCTATATACTTATCATACTGAAGTGCGTCCGATATACCCGAAAGTATTGGAGAACCTTCTATATACTTCCATATTGGGATGGGATTTCACCCCCGTGATACACTGCAGGAAGTTAACGATAGTTCCTATGTTTAAAGGTGTTGGAAAATGTCTCTAGCCTAAACCTCTAGATATTTGTGTTAAGTTACAAATGCTCCTTAGGTTAATTGAGGTAAATTTTAAGTTTATATTCAATTAATTTTTGGCTTTGAGGCTCAAAACGATGTCACCTGAACACCTATGATGCAACTATATGAGAAAAGGAAAAAAAATTGTTTCAATGAAAGCTAGACTAATCAAGGGAAGAAATTTCAATCAATAATGCATCAAACAAAATGCATCAAGCAAAATTCCTTTCACTAACTTCCACTTTTGTCTCCCAAATGCAGTGACAAAAGTAAAAATGATTTTCACTTTTAATTATCCTAAATAAAACTTTTCGAAAGCAAAATGATTTTCGCTTTACTAAGATGCATTTATATGAATTATGCTTTTCTTTTCGTTTTGAATGATTTGATGCACCTAATATAGTTTTTAGCTTTCAATCACTGAAAAAAGTGATCTATTTTCAATGATGAATCGAAAAAATAACTTTTCAATGAAACTAATTTAATTCATTTTCATGAGAAGTAAATTTTTAAAAATAAGCTAAAACAAATGCACAAAAATGTTTTCAATGATTTCCACATAAAATAGCACTCAAACAATTAGAAAAACTAACATCTCAATGACACCAACAAGCAGCAAGCAATGACCAACTGACCAGAAACCATAGAACTCAGTCATATTTCACTTTGAATCCAATGAGACAAATTTTGCAAATTAATAAAGACAACTAATCAAAGAACTGGCAAATCCAAGCATACATGATGGGAAAAGACCTTAGGGGCCAAGACACAATGGATTCTAAGGAATAAAACTTAAAAATTCTCACATTCAAGGATCAGTGCTACTTTAGATAGCAAAACCTGTGATGATTGGGTTATAAGCGCCATTTTGCATAGCCAAACTCCCATTGCTCAGGGTCATCAACACTACTTTATATAGAAATAGTAGTGATGATTTTCGATGTCAGAAAATAGTGAAGAATTTTTTTTCAATGCGACTGTAAAGGTAAAAACTCACGCTGCCAGCGCGACTGTTACTAGTAAAACTCATGTTAAGCATGGAATATGGGAAAAAACAAAAAAAAATTCAGAAACACTCTAGACTTAGCACTCTAAGGTACTAATAAATGATGGTATAAACCCATACTGGTGCACACAGGTTGAGAAATCGACAGTTGGTCAAACTAGTCAAAATATCATATTGAGGAAATGGATGGAAAGGGTTATAGCATTCCCGAGCAGAGTCACCATTTTGTTTTCTAGGTAATCCTCTCTGTGGATAGAGACGATCCCTCTAGCACAATGAGTGGGACTAGAAACCTACATGACAGTCTACTAGACACTTTCTAAGTTACAATCAAAATAGGAGAAGAGGAAGATATCCTACATCATTCTGATGCTATAATGTCCTCCTTTGTTGAAGACCTCAAATTTCTTGTGCCACGGGCTCGGTCCTACTACTCACAGCGTAAGAATGCCTACACAAGAGATCAAGGCACAACAAAGCATACAAGTACAAATAGCATAATCGAAAGTAACCTACTTAACAAATCAAGGAGCATTAAGATAAATGATGCATTAACATACACATTTATGGAAAATGAACCAACAGTTGTATATATTAATAAAATAAATGAGGAAGCATACAACCAAGACTTGATGTCAATAATCTCTCTTTGAGTGAATGTCCAAGTCCAAGCTCAAGCTCTCCAAGCACTCCTTCTCCAATCCAAATGAGTAGCATGTAGGCACAATCTCAACATAAGGGTACCCAAAGACCAACCATTTGGGAATGGGAAAAGATGAATATATAGGTAGGGAAAGGGAGTTAGGATCTCTCCAAAGATAGGATAAGGCCCTCATATCAAGGAGGTAGCTCATAAGGATAAGACCAAAGGGCCAAGTTGAGAGAACTCAACCTCATCCACGCTGAACAACCTCCAACTCGTCATTCTGGAAGCCTCTAGATCATGAAGCTTCTTGTCCTCTTTGGGAAAATTTCCTTTTATGGATCATCATGGGTTTCCAAGCCAAAAGTGCACTTGCATCGCGAGGCTAGTATAGCGCAAATAGCGACCATCGTGGTTTTTAGTGTCAAGGGAGCAATGATCCTCAAATTAGGGTTTTAGAGCCAAGCTTCTCTTGAGGGGAAGCTCAAGGCATTTTTCCATTACTGCTTTAGGGAGGATCTAAGCTACATATCTGGATGAGTACACTGCATGATGGTCATGTTTCGAGCACTTCGGGGTATGTCACAAGGAAGTGCGGGAGGTGTGACAAAATACTGTGTAACACCCTGTTATTTTGTTTACTTTTCTTTGAATTTAATTTCATTTATTGGCTTATGAATAATTTTGTTTTATTTTTATTTTATTTAATTTCCATTAATTATATTTTACTACATTTATTTTCCATTAATTATTTTTATTTATTAAAGGATCTTGACTTAATTATTTACTAATCAGGTTCTTGACTCCTTTTATAATTTTTGACTTCGCTCCTTGTTTGGAGTTTGACTTTGATTATTTGATTCTTGTTAGTTATATATTTTTTGATTATTACCTATTAATAGAATTTATTTAATAATATTTTATTTTAATAAATTAATATCATAGATTAAATATTATTTTTCAATAACTAACCATTTAATATAGCCATTACATGATATTAGGGTCTCTACATTGCTCTCTATTTAAGCCTTGGCCATGATCTGCCTCTTCACCTGGTCCTGATGATGAACCACATTGGTTGGTTTGAAACGTGTTGGAAAATAATTCTACTATGTGATTTCTACCAAAAGACTTTTCTCAATTCATTATGGATCACATAATCCTGAATTCATAAAATGATTCACTTATTTTCCATAGCATTTAGGAGTTCAAGTGGAATTCCTCCCAAATGTTGATCTTAAATTATACCCATTCTTAATAAACTCCTAAACTTGATGTGTTATAAGCTAAATCTAACATATTCTAGGCCTAATATAACCAATTTAACAACTCATATCCATTCAAAGGCATAAATTATTAATATACCCTTATAATTCATAAACAAACGTAAGCATAAATATAATCAATTAAATAGCCATAAATAATGAACTTATCGATTTATGAGGAAAACTCACAATATAAATACTATAACACTTAACTTATTAATCATAAAAGCTTTTTCAATCCATGGTACTTCGTCAACATACTTGAAAAGAATGAGATTCCTCTCAACAAATAGCACACAACTTTGGCTTTGCATTGTTTAAATTATGTGGACAATCTTTGGTTCTGTGACTCGTAATATTTTGGCATATCTTGTAGAAATATACAAATTTTACTTGGGTAACATTTCAGTCTCTATAGTCAATTCTATATTTTCAAAAGTCTTAATTAGAGTGACCATAATTTGTACATATTGTACACCATATGCCACATCATTAAAAGGGTCAAGTCTGTAAGTCATTTTTGAAGTATCTCAAGGTTTTATTCAACTTTTCTATTAAATGATGATCAAATATATCAAAATTCATATGATTCCATATGTTATTCTTTCTTTAGGGTGTCTTGTAAAGTTTTTAGTTCCTATATTCAAAGAGTAAACCTTATATTTTATAGAAGGAATGCTATGAACCATTCGATGAGAAATTCATTGTTGATTATATATGGGATATGGATAAGAAGATATATAAACCTCTCATTGTATTCCAACACAAAATCTCAAGGCATCTAATTAGTTCCTTTTATTTTGTGCCATTAGATGTTTGGCATATTGAGTTTTAAGGAATGATAAAAAATTGTCCTCCACTTCCATTTTTGTTTTTGTTTTAGTTTAATTCTCCTTAAAATTAATAAATCATGTTAATATTATTTTCTTTAATGCTCCAAAACACTTTGCAATTTTCTTTTCTTTGTGTGTGGTATGTCGATCGCAACCCAATTATTCTCACATATGAACGAATTATTTTTAATATCCTCATAACCCTCGTAGAGGGGCAGATGGTGGTGCAACATTTGTTTAAGGAAGGTTTTTTATGATATTGTATTAGGTGGTGTTAGCACCCTATAATTGAACTTCTAGGCTAAGAAAAGGTTTACATGGGTAACCAAAAACCACTTACAAGCTAGAATCTAGCCCTTCTAGCTTTAGAAAGGGATATCTCTATAGAGTTTTTCAGTCAATTAATTGATTGAGTATTTCAAATCTTAGGCTAGTTTTTAAGAATAGAAAGAATAGGATTTGTTTTATTGTTTTGATGGTAGGTGTGAGGAAATTCCATTGTACATGGAGTCACTTTCAGTTGATGTTTTCAGTGAATAGGTAAAATAATGAAAGGTTCTTGTAGCAGGAGCGAGATAGGTAGTCCTTCTGATGTTTTTGATTAGGTTCGTTGTAGGAGAGTGAGCAGCAAAATGGTGGAAAAATGACACATAAAGCATCTAACTAAAGGATTAATTTTGCATGTCATTTAAGAGGGAAACCATTTATTGTTTAGGAAACTAACACAGAGCATTGTAATAGTGAATTATGAGATAATGCTTTGTTCATTTAAACAAGAAGATATATATTCATGGCATAATCATTCCAACAAGAAACTTACATAACACAGAACACATCACCAGAATGACTAACAAAAGAATTTCTGCGACAATTCACTTCAACCTTCTTCTATTCACTGAAAATCTTTGAAAAATACAAAATACAAGTTGCTTGCTTCACACACAGACCAACCAAACCCTTTTGTCATGTATGATTCTTCTTAAATACATTTAGTTACATGAAAATTAAAGGACTAGATAGAATGTATCTGCTATCGCCTAAAAGATTAAGATAAACTAAATCATGGAAACATCATTGACTTAAAGCTTGATAAACTTTAGATGAAGCAAGAAGGAGAAATCTGCTCCACGGAGAGAACCAGATCTCGGATCGCTGATTCGATGGCTCCTATCCCAGTGAGACCAGTGTTGGATCGAAGCACACCAATGCCATCAGGGGGAAAAGAAGAGACGCATCGAGAGGAGAGGGCAGGGACAGAGATCACAAATCTCTCCCTGATTGATGCCACAGAGGAGAGAAAGGGCGGAGCAACACTGAATGGATCGAGCAATGGCAAATGGAGGCACAATTTTGAGTGGGGTTTAGATCCGAGGGCCATTGTAACGCAGGGTGGAGCGCTCGAAAATCAAAAGAGCATTAGATCTGGGCTGGATCTGAAATGGCTAAGGTTACCTCTCTTTACAAGCAAAGTATATCGATCCGTCACAAACGCAGTTGGGTTTTCTCCTTCTGTTTTTGACCCAGAAGCAGCCCCACGGACAAATCCGGTGCATGAGGAGATTAACACCTCGCTATGGGAACCGAGCATCCGTAGGGGAGGCATGGAGGTGGATCTATGGTACAGCTTGATGGAATGGAGATTTGTCCTACCAGATCTGAGGTATCTAGTCTCTGGATTGACAACAATATTTATCATGGCAATTGGATCCAACCTTGGCATAGCCTACATTGGTTGCAGGCAGTGTATGCTAGCTCAACCTAAGCAATCCGGAGTGCGCCGACTGGATCCCGATTCCGCTAGTGTAGATCTTGAATGGATTTTGCAAGGAGCTGGATCAATCCCTCTCACTACGAAAGGACACTTAAATCACAGTTATGTCAAGGATCCAAAAGATCTGGCATACAACATATGGAATAGCTTGTACCAAAACCAGATTAAGAGGCACATTCACCAAAACCAGATCTGGAGAAGTGATAACAAAAAGTCTCCTCTCAGCTCTGGATCGCAGCCTCAGATCATAGAACGAAGCTGGCAACAGAGAGATGTGATGGTTGTGACAGATCAACAAAACATCCCAACAATAGAGCCTGAAGCACCTGCATCGGATATGCTCGAAGGAAGAAAAAGTAATCTCTTTATTAGATCCATGGGAGGGAACACAATATGCATCAAGATAGGGAAATGGGAGGCGACAAAAACACTCAAACAAAGGATACAAGAAAGGACTGGAATCCCACCATGCAAACAACTCTTGCTCTACACTGGGAAAGTACTGTAGGAGGAGCACAAGCTAAAAGAATATGGCATAGGCAATGACTCAACCATCTGCCTTAGCATAAGACTTCGCAGAGGCTGTTCCGGCACAAGCTCAAAAGGACCTGCTTCCTTCAAAGATGTAGTAAAAGGGAAGATGGAACCTCAAGCGAAAACAAAATAGCAAGCTACAACCCCAGGGGCCTACATTGTCGAGTAGATAATACAGAACCCTGCACAGAAAATTGCGATATCCATCTCCGTTCAAAGGGATTTTTTATTGTCAAATTTGACATCTTAAAAGACAAGGAATATGCATTGCATGAGGGACCATGGTTTTGGGGTAATGCTGGCCTTTTTATGACATCTTGGTTCCTGGATTTCGACCCAAACAGCATGGTGGTTTACAAAATGCCAGTGTGGGTAAAATTATATAATTTACCTCTACACTTTTGGCACTACAAAGTATTGGAAGGCATTGGTAATGCCTTGGGAACATTCTTAAAAATAGACAATGAGCACCTATCGAAGGATATCTATACGTTTTCTAGGATCTATGTGGAGGTTGATCTCAGTCAAGGCTTACCAGATCACATTCTCTTACTCCATAACGAAAAGCAATGGGCACAACCACTTGATTATGAAAATACTGCTTTCTGCTACTGCATATGCCGACAAACTGGTCATCTTCAGAACGCATGCCCACAAAACAAAAAACATAGGAAAAGAAGACAACCACCAAAGCCGAAAGGATGGCAGTTTTCAGCCACATGGGCAGAGGATATAGAAGAGGAAAAGAACGCAGAAGCCACCAGTATACCTAAAGAAGCAAAAGATGAAGGAATAATCTAGAAATCAGCAAAGAAAGCTTTCCACACAACCTACAAAATGATGAAAATCTGATTGAATATGCAACAGAACCAAAAACAAGAAACCCACAGTAGCAATATGAGAAACACACCTTTGGGTAGGAAACTGGAGGTAGCAAATGAGCATACTCTACTGCAAGCTCAGATTTTGAAAAAGAAATCTTGGCTGCCACAAACAAAGCAGAAATGACTATTGTAACAGCGATGCCTAACAATGAAGGCTGGCGGAAAGTGGAAAAAAATAAAGGTAGGAAAGCATAGATATATAGTTAATGATCATTAGATCCTGTATTTTCTTGCAGAACAAGTTTTGATACAACATATGCTATCAATGCATCTACAACATCTAATTTTACTCAATATGAATAAATTGCGATTTTTCCAATGGAAAGAAAAAAGCTTGATAAAATTTAGCAACATAAAGTTTAAAAAATCAGACTTATCCACATCCTTACGCCTATCCTAATCACTAACATCATTCTAGAAGGTCTAAAAATAATCAAAACACAAAACAAGCATGAGTGATGAATTGCGCAACAATGTGTAGTAGACTTCCAGCTTGGCATGCTTACAGGCTGCACTAGATGAAACCAATATTATGGGTATGTTGTAGAAGATGTCATGTTTGTGTAGGGCCCATTGGATGCTCCTTTCCACACGTGAAAACCATAGAAAAGACTAGCCACCATTTGCACAACAAACTTCAAATTTGAAGTCTACTTGTAATGTCTAGCGATTCATCACAAACAGCTTATAACTTCTAGCATGCATCAAAATTTTAAAAACTCACACAGTTTAAAAAAAAATGACCTCTTGTGATTGCAAAATGAGCCCTCAACTAAATAGATGTTGACCTTTAGCAGAGTATATGATAAAAAATGAGTAATTTCAATCAAGAAACTTGGTTACCTCCTCCTCTTCCTGTTGGATCATGTTTTGGCCTTTCTGGATGATGGCTTGGTCTCTTTAATGGAGGTTTTTTTGACTTAGGTGGCTTGGAGATTGTTTTGAATTCTTTGGATGGATATAATATTGTAGTTAGATTGCTAGGTGACTGCTTGATCTTCTTGAGTTTATTCCAAGCAATTTTCAGCTTCTGTTTCATTAGCCTCAATCTTCTCCTCATAATTATATTTATTATGTAATATTTCTTTAGTTGTTTGCATATGGGAAGAGTCCATTTCATGAATATTTTGGATTTTTCAACTACGTCCAAAGCTTCTGTAAGACGAACATAAGCTTCTGAGATGGTATCATTGATGGCCCTTTTGTAGATTTCATTATACTATGTTATCTTATCAACTTGTCTTTGGAATACCTCAATCTCCTCAAACAGCCTATGATACTCCTTCCATTCATCAAACTCTAGCTTCTTTGTTCTTTGAAAGGTTTCTTTCATCTTCTCTTTCCATTTAGTTACTGACCTTGTCATAGGCTTCCTTAGTTGCACATTAGGTTCTCTTACCTCCTCTACATCAATCATCTATTTTCCTTTATCTTGGGCTATAGGCCTAGGAGGCCTCCTAGAGAACTCAATTTCTTTATGTTGGGATGATTCTTCTGTTGTGTGCTTGATCTCTTGGTTTTCTTTATGCAAATAAGCAATTTTAAGATGATCTTTAGCAAGGGTGTCCTATAATTTTGTAATTTCAAGTTCTTTGTCATCCATTTTATCAGCTTGTTCATCCCCTACACCTTGTTCTGGCATATCCTTTGAGATATAAACTTGAGGAAATGGCTCCTCATTCAACTGCTTTGTAGAATATCTAGTCCTCAGCCTATGCGTAAACTATGCTTCTTCCATTGGTATCTTGCTTTTCCCTATGCTTGATTCTCTCTTATCCCTCCTTGTTTCCTTAACTGTATCTGCAGTTTTAGGTACCTTGTTCTCTTTAGCTTTCGATTCTTCTTTATCTAGTTACATTGGAAAAATGTCCAGATGAGCTAGCAAACTTGAGGCTAACAAGAAATCATCCCAAGACATCTTCCTTCTCTCTAACTCATGCAAAACTATCAATTTTATCAATGCAAAGTGGAATAAGCTAGGAAAGTGTTTTTCTCCTTTGGACTGAACCCTTTCTACCATCTTGCCTAGGATTTTGAACTAGTAATAAGGCAAATTCAGGCTCCTCTTACTAGTGAAATGCATAAGAAACCTAATGTGATACTGGTACACCTTTCTGAAATGACCTTCACATATAAAATATATTTGTATAACCTTGAACAATTGATTGTAGTGGCTCAACAAGTAGATCCTTCAAAATGTGGTGTCATATTTGTCCTTGTATTGAGGTTTTACAAATTCTTTAAAATAAGAGGCATCTAACTCCTTTCCTTTGAACCAACTCTCACCCTGTAAAGGAATATTTGTAGCTTGAGAAATAGTTTCTTTAGACACTGTAAACTCTAAATCCCCAATTTTAACCTTGTCACCTTTAAAATTAAGGGCAAACATACTAGCAAGTTGGATATGGTGGTCATGCATTTGGATTTTCTCATAGAAATCCATGCACCCTATCTATTTGAAAGCCACTTGGATTGCAGGGTTAGAGTTCACTAAATATAAAATTTTAGGCTCAACATAGACTACCTCTCCTCCCTTTGCTTTTCTTTTTCTCCCTGGGCTTTCCATATGGATATAAAAAATACAACACAGAATTTTAACTCTGTCTTCATGGAACACACCAAAAGATGTGGTGAAAAGGTTGACTAACAACACACTGGACGATGGGAAGGATGACAATGCGATGCAAAGAAGTGACTAGTAGGTTTTTCACAGGAGCTAAATGACTTTGGATCTTGGGAAAACCTTTATGCCCTAACAACCTTGTTGTAATGCCATGTAGCGATGTATGTGATGTATGAGAAGTATGCAAAGGAAATTGTGCCAATGACCATGAAATTTTGACTATAGGCTCTATGTACAAGTACACCTCTACTCATTTTAATCAACACATAAACCCTAAACACTTTAAACGCCATGAACGTAGACCATTCAACACACAGGGTTTTGCACAACACATATGCAACAAATGCACACATACTTTACCAATGATTGTCAAATGTTTTTTAAAGGAAAATTGTGGCTAGAGTATATGTTCCCTACCTCAGGAAACAAGAAAAACTTGATTGGACTCAGTGGGTGACTAGACTCTGATTTATGCAAGGAGATTAAAATGGGTGCGTAGCAGTTGTGTAGCGACTATGTAGCTGTCAAATTTGTGCATCTATTGCATAGAAACCTTCAACGCTTGAATGAACTTGCCTTCGAACCTTTGCCCATCTGCTCTCGAACTTGTGTTGTGTAACCTGCCAAAATTTCGTCTGAGCGCAAACCTTCTCCAGGCACGAACTAGGAATTGGAGAGAAAATGAGGGAAATCACAAAAATTTGAAAATGTGCACCTTCATATGTTTTAGTTTTCTCATTGGATGTAAACTTTGGGTAAAGGGTGTAATAATTATGAATTAGGAATGATGATAATGAGTTGTGGATGTAGGGGGATGTAATGGTAATGATGATGAGAGGTGAGTTGAGGGGGAGGGGTGTGCATATGATGGTAAGTGATGAATGAAGGATAGTATATGGAAGGGAGTATATGAAGGGAATCATGAATTATAAATGGTGGACTATGATTAATAAATTATGAATGGTGGGATGGGGACAATAGACACCACTAACAGACATATAAGACATATAAACCCTTAACAAATGGAAATTTGACTATTATGGTTTTAACTCATGATAAATGGAAACCCCATGAAATAAAACCCCTTGAACCTTCAATGACTCTAGATGAAAAATAACCTTATGACCCTCTCAAGGACCTAGACTCTCTCAAATTCAATCTTGTCTTTAAGGACCCTCTATGAAAAACTTGTAGTGACCTCAGAAAATGATTCTTTAGACTATGACAACAGTATTTCATAGGCTAAATAACTATACAAAATCCCAAAATGAATAAAAGAGGCAAAGACAATTCGATCCCTAGACCCTAGGGCCCTAATTGTGGTGAAGTAAAATTATAAGTGTGGACATGAACAAATTCCTCTAACCTGATAATGGGTCTAGCCACAACACATACATTCTATGGAAGACTTCCTTAGGTTAGAATCAATCAAGAGGGCCTACCTCTTGGTTGTTTATCCTACTTGATGATGTCCTCGCTTGCTCGCCCCAGCAATCTCTCGCTTCCTTCTTCTAGCTCCTGAAACAAGTAAACAACAACAACACACAAACACAATAATAGAAAAATTGCAATTCAACCTACTTAATGAGTCAAAAAGCATTAAGACATGAATATTTAGTATTACAAAACATGTAGGAAATTAATCGATAGTTGCATATATTAATATCAAAGAGAGATTACAACCATTAGTCTTGACATCACAGTCTTCCTCTGACAAGACCGGGTTCCCACACACTTCTACTAGAATTCCATGATGGCCTCAATCAACAATAGTTTTAAGGCTCTTCCCTTTAGACTTCACTCCAAACCAAACACACTTCTCCCTCACACAACTAGATGGCTACAACTAGTAATAGCTTGCTTTCTCTAATCAAAATAGTATACTCACACTTAGCCAACACTCTAACTAGTTTGTGTTTGGGAAGAAGGGAGGTTTATATAGGAAATATGGATGGGAGACAGATCCTCTTCTCATGGGAGAAGGACTTATCCCTTGAGGTAGTTCCATCATTATAGGGGAAAGGAGCCCAAACTCTCATCCTCGACCCCATCTGGCCAAACCATTTACCATACTTCCGTTACGGAGCGTCTAGAGTTGGAAGCTTTGACTCTAATTTAAAAATCTTTCCATAACAGGATCGGCGCAACTGGAACACAACTCAGTCGCTCCGATCAGCGCGAGGAGTAGTGCTAATCATGGCACATCGACGTGGGGGAGACAAAGGCCATTAGCGTCGGTCTTGTAAACTGGGGAAAATAGAAGTTTCAGGGGAAATGGTGCAAAAGGGAAATGATATGCTCATGAAGAGGGACACAATGGGAGTTTCTTCATGAAGGAAAAGCATGCGGGGTTCACTGTAGAGGTCCTCCAAGATCAAGGAACAGGGAGTACAGGGATAGTGACAAAATGTTGTGTAATATATGCCCCCTAAAGCGTGAAGGCTGAACCAGAGTGAGGGATGAAATGATTTATAAATCAGTGTGGGGGAACCGGTCTGTCATCGAAAAACCTGCAAGAAAGTACAAATACATATACATAAACTGAGATCTCTATTAAATGATACATGAATTGTAGCATGGACGCAGCCATCCAGAGAATGATCATGTAAATGGATCTAGGTATGGATGCAACCATTTGTCAAATAGGATCATAACAAAACCAAGGTATGGTCGCAGCCATCCAATAATGAGAAGGATCACATATGATATCTCATGGTCTGGTCGCAACCAGCCATCTGAAAGAGACATGCATATCATCATAAACCATGTCACACCACTTTGCAACCTGGACTTATGTGATCTGAGTCCAGGGTCTTGCGCTCCAACATGACCCAATCAAAGAACAAATTTTAGCATGCGAATAGATGTGTTGACATTGAACATGCTGGAAAGTCACTTGATTACTATTCAATGATGTAAACCATTAACAAGTGCGAGAGAAACCACCAATAATGATAATGGCCCTCAAGGTAGTATCAACACAATTCACGAAATGTGAATATAGGAACTGAAGTCAAACACCCGTGAAATCACTCAATCGATGCAAGCTCTAACATACTGGAAGGGAGTCTCTCGATCAACTTCCCAGATAATGAGTTGTTGTCAACGGAAAGCAACTGTGTCGAAGGAGGGCCATAATGAATCCCACATCATTGACGTGAGACGAGAGGATGTAAAATGATATTGGATGATATAGAGAATTAGGGGTAAGTGTAACTGTAGAAGGACAACTCTTGAACATATCGACGACACAATTGGAAGTTTGGTAGTTTTGGGATCCATAGGATCGATGGTCATGATGATGTGGCAGATATCAAATGAAAGGAAAAAAATGAACGGCCCAAACCTAGGAAGGTCAACGATGAAAAGGAGGATGTCCCAACCTGACACGAAGCAAACAGTGTCATGTTCAAGAGTGACCTACCGACATGACTAATAGATTTCCAAATTTTCCCCCACCATTTCTGGCAAGTACCCCAATTATTTTTTAATCACAAGCTTGAAGGGGATAGCATATGCTTGCACTGTAAGTTCATCTTTCAGCTGAATCCAACCTAGTAAGTTTAACAAGCCTTAGGAAGGAGAAGCTCATGTTCGTCATGGTGACAAATTTGATGTTGTTTAATAGTTTAACGAGTTCGACAAAGGTGTAACTGAGTATCTTTTTCATGTTTAGAGAGTTTGAAAAAGACATGCAAAAGAAAACTCCACATGGTCCCTTTTCGTACATTTGTGTCTCTCGAGTCTGAAAAGGTAGAAAAAGGGGTAAACTTATACTGGGCAAACGATGTTTCACATCTGTTAACGAGTTCGAAACAACAAGCGCTCAACCATATTTTCACTTTTAAAGGGTCAGAAAAGAGCTAAAAGCGGATCCCTTGTTTTTATTCTCTTTAACAAGTGAGAAAGGGAAAAAATACTTGGCAATATTTTCATATGATTTTAATGAGTCGAGAAAAGAGCTGAAACGTGACTCATCCTAGATGAATGAGTGGAATAAAGGGTAGAAACTGGTTCTGGCAATGGTGGAACTGCTCAAAACATGTAATGGTCAAGAGGTTGGCTAATAAAACCACTGATCGCTGCAGTCCCTTAGGAAAGGAAAAACAACCAATTGAAAGCATATGATTGGCCAAAGAGATGGTGGTGATGGAATGAAACAACCAAGGCTCATCTAGCAGAAATCAGCTGATAAAAACGGCAATCACAAGATGTAAATTGGGCATGGGTTCATTTTTACACAAGCTTGAACCATGGAGAACTCTGCTTGGATTTGGTTTCATGTTTACACAAGCTTGAAATGAAAAACTATGCTTGCTATAAGTTTGCATGCCCCCAGCATAATGACTCAAACGAGGTACATGCCCCCCAAGCTTCATTTCATTTAGCTAGGTGGATGGAATGAAGGTTTACTTTTGATATCTAGGAAAGACTCGACTGGGATTTTATGAGATCTAAAACAAAGACTCGATTTGGAAATGGGAGTAGTTTCATGTTTTAACGAGGTTGACACATTAGAAGAACTATCCTCAAAACCTTGTTTCATTTTTTAATGAGCTTGACACAAGACAAGGAACTATGCTTAGACCCTTTGTTTCATTTTTTAACAAGGTTGACACAAGACCAGGAACTATCCTCAACATCTGTTTATGAACCATACAAGAACATGGCTCCCAAGAGGTCTTCACTTGATGGAAGAACCATGCTCTGGGAGGAACACATGTCAATTGGTACCAGAGACAGATTGGGTTCCAATGCCCCTAATACATAATGTACAATACCATCTATGTGATCATCAACAGATGTGGAGACAAAACATGTAGCCACATAATTGACCTGTGGTGGGGAAGATACTTCTTGCAAATAAGATCTGATAGGGGATGATGGTTGCAAAGTAGGCGCCTAGTGACCAATGAACGATAGTTGATCAATAGTCATAATTCTCCGTTTGTGGGGAAAACAAACCACATAGAAAAGCGAAGAAACAAGAGCTACCATGACATAAACATAGTCATGTCCAAGGAGAAGATTTAAATCTAAGGGACCTTGGACTACCATCACATCTATATAGATGGTCTTTCCTCCCAAATTAATAGAGAACTTTGGAAGGACCCCAAAGGGTTGACTGGTTCCTCTGTTGAAAGCAAACAGATTCTGAGTAACAGGCCCAAGTTGTGGGGAGCCCAAAGCTTGCCAAGTAGTAGAAGACATGATGCTAATAGACACGCTTTCATCTAATATAGTGCCAGGTACTACCATATTATAGGCTTGTACTGTGATCTAGAAAGGCACGTAAGATGGGAGGCAGAAAGCAGTCAATGAACCCCAATCAACAGAGACAACATAACTACTTGGTGGGGGTATCATATGATTTCCCCCATGTTGTATAGGAATAGGAGAAGGACTCTCCTGAACAATTGGGATGGGAGGGTCACTCTTCGATTCATGAGAATCTGAGGAGACAAGAAGAACATGAGCAGTATGATCACCACTCTCTCCCAAAACAGAGTGAACAACTGAAGGCGGAGCCAAGTCGACACTCTTTTCGACCAATGGTTGGTTAGGGATAGACACAAGAGAGTCTCACTCAGGAAGAGCAGGATGGGCAAGAGATGAATCCAAGTCAATCTCTTTACCAATCGGGAGAGGGTCAGAAGAAAGCCTCCGATAACCAACAGGAAGTTGGGGTTGAGGAGCTGTAAGGTTTTCCAAAACTTTGGAAGCTTTATCCATAAGAGGACAAAGGTGAAGAATATGCTCTCCTTCACATAACCTACAGGGGAATCTAATCTTCCCTTTCATCTTACCATCATTAGCTGAAGGCATAACATCGACATGATCTCTAGAGGTCGATGGGGATGGTCGATTCAGGTCTTCAGACCATACCTCTAAGACTTTGGGAATGTCAGGACAGTCTCAAAGGAGATGGTCACCCTTACACAACTTGCAAGGGAATTTTACCTTCCATGAAGGATCAGAAGGTTTGTCGACAGGGGGTGCATTTGGAGTAATAGCTGCACGGTTGGCCTCTCGCTTATTTGACTTCTTCTTCTTTGCCTTCTTCTTCTTCTTCTTCTTATTAGCCTCCCGGTTATTGGATTTCAAACTTTCACCAGGTGAAGTAGAAGAGGAGGGTGAAGAAATAGGGGAAGAAGGCGAGGGGTCAGCATGAGAATCATCGTGACGTGATTCAAATGAAGGAGATGGCAAGACGGGACTTGGGACACTCGGGATCACCGAGGTCGAAAATAACCAAACATATAAACCAATGGTTAACCCAGGAAGGGAAAACGTCGCCATATAAGGAGTACCAACATTTCCAAAAGAAGTAAAAGGACCAGGATTCCCATCCAAGGGGAATCCTTGACTGGTAGAATCTAGAAATGTTGCCATTGCAATCGACCCTAAAGAATCACTAAGGAAGATAACTTTAACTAGGAATATTCCATGGGAAGTTTTAAAACACTGAAACAAAACTTTGCCTTTTCATGTTTTAAGAGTTGAGAATAGGGCAAAAGGTGACTCTAGTCTCTTTCGGTTTGAATGAGCTCGAAAGGACAAGTGCTTGAACGATCTTTTAAATTTAATGAGTCAAAAAGATTAAATGACTTCTCTGGATGATCTAGGTAAAGAGGATTATCAAGCAACAGTGAACTACAGAATACCTCTCGACGAACCGAGAAGTACGGGCAAGCAATCTCCTCGAATGTTGTGTTTGGTGTATCACGTTTGCAAGGAAGCTGACTCAACTTCCTATGGATAAAGGATTTCATCCTAGAGGGGTCTCCCATTATATACTTGACGGTACGGGGAGCAAAAGTTCATACTAGCACTCTCTAATGCCGAAGTGAATGACAATTGCTAGATTTAAAGACGTCGGAACACATCTCTAGCCCAGACCACTAAATGTGAGCATTAAGTTTCAATGCTTCCTTAGGTTAATTCGATAAATTTTAATGGTTGATCTTGAATTAGTTTTCAATTACAAGGCCCTACCACTGTCATCTTAAAACTCCTATATGCAGCTATATGAGAAAAGATATCTTTGTATTTGATGAAAGTTAACACTAATTCAGAGATAGGGAACACAAAATCAATGCAACAATCAATGAATGAAATCTTTCTCTAATAAATCTCCTAAATTCTCTTAATCTTCCTATAACAACCTAAGAAGTTTCATTTCATTTCCAATGCTTATGATGATGCAATTCTAGCTTCTCAATAACGCTACTAATGCAATATTTTCACTTAAGTAAATTAGAATGATGTTAAATTAAACAAAGTATTTAGGTAGAAATCACATGAGATAACTTTTTGGCTGACGTGTTTCGAACCAACAAGTGTGGTTCATCATCAGGAACAGATGAATCTTCTCCTTTTCATAAAGTGCAAAATGAATCTTTTACATAAAGCACTTTAAATGAAAATTTTCACAATTATGAACAAACAAGCATCAATCAAATCCAAAGCATTATAAATGAAACTAAAAGCAACTTCTTCCCTGAATCAAACAAACCAAACACATAAATGCTTCAATCGATGAACCAAGCGATGTAATCTATGATTTGAAAGAGAAATGAGGCACTCAAAATAAGAAAACAAACGAGACTCTTCACTCATTCAATTGAAAACAAAGCATCCTAGTCACTTCTGGGCAGAAGAAGAGAGTCTGAGGGTCAAGACACACTGGCACTGCAATGGGAGAAATTCTAATTTTTTTCTTACCCCTAAGACCGGAGCGATTTTTGGGCCAAAAGTAGCGCCAATCGGCACGACTGACCAGTACTACAACTAGCACTAATTGCTAGTCGACATGAATTTCTAGCCAAAGATAGCGCCAATTGAGGGATTCAAAGAAAAAATAAAAGAGAACTTCACACAGAGCTAGACTTGACAGATCAAAGGGTCGGCTAAACCAAGAAAGCACACAAAGCAAGATAAATGAATCTTTCTAGTTAGGGAGAAGACGGTCTAAAAAGGCTGATGGGGTCAAAAAAACAAGAGCAGAACACACTGGCCAAGATTGGGATCAAGCCCTAATCTTCACTTACAGGCATTGGCGTGACTCCCTAGCTAACAACAACCGCTAGAGGCTAGTTGGCTCGACTATTCCTCAGCAAATCGTGCTGATCGGTATGACTGTCAGTGGATTAAGTGCGCTGATCGTGGTAACTAAGGGAAAAAAAAAATCAAAAACAAGTACCAGATCTGCTACTATGAATTTTAGACTTAGGCTAGTAAGCAGGAGAAAAGAAACATAACCAAAAGGAAAATGTGAAACTAGAAAAGTTCTCACGAAATCATGAAATCCAAAAAAAACAAAAGATGGGATCTCCCTAGTGGGGTTGCCAATTTGTGGTGAAGTAAAATTATAAGTGCGGACACAAACAAATTCCTCTAGCCCAATAATGGGTCTAGCCACAACAGATACATTTTATGGAATATTTCCTTAGGTTAGAATCAATCAAGAGGACCTACCCCTTGCTCATTTATCCTGCTTAATGACGTCCTCGCTTGCTCGCCCCAACAATCTCTCGCTTCCTTATTCAAGCTCCTGAAACAAGTAAACAACAACAACACACAAACATAGTAATACACAAATTTCAATTCAACCTACTTAATGAGTCAAGAAGCATTAAGACATGAATATGTAATATTATAAAACATGTAGGAAATCAATCGACAGTTTCATATATTAATATCAAAGAGAGATTACAACCATTCGTCTTGACGTCGTAGTCTTCCTATGACAAGACCGAGTTCCCACACACTTCTGCTAGCATTCCATGATGGCCTCAATTAACAATAGATTTAAGGCTCTTCCCTTTAAACTTCACTCCAAACCAAACAAACTTCTCCCTCACACAACTAGATGGCTACAACTAGTAATAGCTTGCTTGTCTAATCAAAATAGTATACTCACACTCAGCCAACACTCTAACTAGCTTGTGTCTGGGAAGAAGGGAGGTTTATATAGGAGATATGGATTGGAGATGGATCCTCTTCTCATGGGAGAAGGACTTATCCCTTGAGGTAGTTCCATCATTATAGGGGAAATGAGCCCAAACTATCATCCTCGACCGCATCCGGCCAAACCATTTACCATACTTCCATTACAGAGCTTCTAGAGCTAGAAGCTTCTGCTCTAATTTAAAAAAAAATCCATAATAGGACCGACGCGACTGGAACACAGCTCATTCGCTCTGGTCAGCACAAGGAGTAGTGCTAATCTCTGCACCTCGGCACGGGGGAGACAAAGGTCATTAGCGCCAATCTTGTAAACTGGGAAAAATAGAAGTTTAAGGGGAAATGGTGCAAAACGTAAATGATCTACTCATGAAGAGGGAAATAATGGGAGTTTCTTCATGAAGGCAAATCATGTGGGGTTCACTGTAGAGGTCCTCTAGGATCAAGGAATGGGGAGTACAGGGATAGTGACAAAATGTTTTGTAACACTAACATTGGCTCCAATGGGGATGGAAACCTCCCAGTGAGGTGCCAAGATCACTGCAGACTAGTAGCATAACCATTGGGCAATGGGCCCAATGGAGTCAAACACTAAAGACTAAAATTAACTGATTGGCTAACTGACATATGGCAGCATATCACCGGAACCTTAGGGCCTTCACTTCAGGCTTCAAGTTCCAATGATAACAACCACCCAGACTTGTAGTACTGAAAGTAAAATGATATGTACAATGGAGTGTTGGATCAGTTGAGTCTCAAGTGATAAAATGTTTCAAAAACCTGCCATTAATAGGCCCTCCTCCAAGTAGTTCACCTGTCAGATTTTTTAGCAAGTAAGCATTATTTCCGTGATAATCAGCAATTTTGAAGGGCCTCTTCCACAAATTCTCAAATTTCTTGTGCTTTCCCTTTCTCCTCATTCCTGGCATACCATTTTAACACTAAGTCTTCAACCTGGAAATCATATGCCTTAGTCCTTTTGTCATGAATTTTCCTAATCCGGTCTTGCATCACCTGAGTATTTCTAAAAATTTCTTCCCTAGTCCGTTACAATTGGATCATTTGATTAATTCTCCTTTGTACATTGTCGGCTTCCACTTTGAACTCTTGTAGCTTCATCATCGAAACTCCTAATGAAGAAGTAAAGACAACATTCATTCCATAAAATAACTGAAAATAGGACATGCCTATTGATTTCTTAGTGCTTACCCAGTCAGCCCACAATGCATTCACTAACTTCTTATGCCAATTCCTTTTGTTTTCTTGCAACAACTTTTTGATTATGTTGACCAAAATTTTGTTGGAAGACTTGGCCAAGCCATTACCCTGGGGGTAATAGGATTTTGAGTGGGCAAGGGTAATATTATACTTATCACATAAAGCCACCTTCCTTGATTTGAAAGAAACATCGTTGTCTGTAATGATTTTCTGAGGGCAACCAAATCTAGACAAGATATTGCTTTCCAAAAATTGAATGATAACCGCATCTGTAGCCTACCTAGTTGGGACTACTTCAATCCACTTGGTGAAATAATCGGTTGCTATCAAGATCCACTTATGTTTTCCAGATGAAGCTAGGTGGATTTCACCTATGAAATCAAGTCCCCACTGTTGAAAGAGTGTCTCAACCGTAATAGGTTTTAGGGGAAATAGGAGCAACTTCTTCCTTTCTTCAAAAACTTGACATTCATGACAATTGGAAACCTTTTTATATACATTAGTGAACAACGTTGGCCAATAAAAACCAACCCTTACAATCTTGTTAGCAATGGTCTTCCGAAACAAGTGCCCACCTAAATCACCTTTATGAAACTCCTCCATGGTATTATGTGCCTTGTCTTCAGGCAAACAATTCAACAACATACCACTGGGATCTTTCCAATACAAGAACTGATCTATGATACAAAACTTGACAACTTTTAATTTGAGGAATCAAGCTTTAGTCTTAGTCAAATTTGGAGGTGCTTGCAAGTGCTGCAATATAGATAAAATATCTACATACCATGGAGAAACAAAAAATCTTTCTAATACCTGTTGAACTGACCTTGAATCATCCTCTTCTGATAGAGCAGCCAAGAAATTAATCTCAAGTGCATGCAGATTTGATTCTGCCATCATCTTTATCAGTCCTTTCCCTTTAATTAACTTCGTGGGTTTAATTTCCACATCATATTCAAGTATCAAAGCAATCCACTTGCCTCTCCTACCTTCCAGATCATTTTGAGTGAGTATGTCTTTCACAACAGAGCTTGGTACATAGGCAATGATATGTGAATGCAGAATGTACACCTAGAAATCCTTTAAGTATTTCACTAATGCAAAGACCTTTTCCATAATGTTGTATTTGAGGGCAACATCTCTAAGACTCCTACTGAAGAATGCTATTGGTTGCTCTATACCTTGTTGGTTTTTCTGCATTAGGACAGTTGTTATACCATGCTCCAAAGCAAATGAAAAACAATGAAATCTTGAGTGTAATCTAGACTAATAAGAACAAGAGCACGAGACAAGGCAAATTTTACCTCATTGAAAGATTTTCTTGTTTCTTCAGTCCACTTAACCTCACTATCCTTTTTCAACATGTTTGTAATTTCCCTTAAGATCTCTGCTAAGTTGGGGATGAACCTCCTTAAGAAGTTTATTCTCCCAATAAAAGACTGAATTTCCTTCTTGTTTCTCGGAATGTCCATCTTCTGAATTGCTTCTATTCTGCTAGGATCTATTCTAATGCCATCTTTAGAAATTATATGTCCTAACAGCTTGCCTTCTTCCAACCCAAACAAAGACTTCTTAGGATTTAGAGAAATGACATATTTTCTGCATTTTGTAAACACAACCCTTAGGTGTTGCAAATGGTCCTCATCAGACTGTGAATACACAATGATGTCATCAAGATATATTACCAAAAATCTATTCTTCTCATCTGCAAAAGCTATATCCATAGCTTGTTGAAATGTGGCTCCCGCATTCATCAAACCAAAAGGCATTTTGGTGTACTTGAAGGTACCCCATGGTTTGGTAGATGCAGTCTTGTCTTGATCTTCCGAATGAACAAGAATTTGATTATATCCCAAAAAACATCCAACAACGATATCCTCCTTGAACCCACCACCTTTTGAAGAATATGATCCATCTTGGGTAAAGGATAATTATCCTTGAGAGATACCTTGTTCAAATTTCTAAAATCTACACACAACCTGATTTCTCCTGTCTTCTTTCTAACTAGAACTAAGTTAGACAACCACTTAGAAAATCTGAGAGGTAATATAATTCCAACATCAAATAACTTTCTTACCTCCTTTTCGATCAAAGGTAGAAAAACAAGATTTTTCCTCTGCAACTTTTGCTTGAATGGATTTTGGTCCTCTTTGATTGGAATTGTATGTTGGATGATACTCTTATCATAAACCTTCAAATCTTCGTACCCCCATGCAAATACATCAGAGAATTCTCTCAAAAGATCCAAATATTTTTTCTTCATTTCCAGGCTTAAAGTTTTGGACAACTTGATCATTTTGGGCTTGTCTTCTATACCTATGTTACACTCCTCTACTCATATCTTAGTAGGCATCAACTTTGTCCTTTTAGCTACGTCATTATGGTAAAAAATGTATTCAAGTGGTACCAACCCTCTTGGAATGACATTATCCTTCAACTGCAACACCTTCAAATTTGCCCCATGTTTATCCTAGTCTTCTCTATTTTGATTTATAAAATTTTCCTTCTCATTTTCTTCCCACCTATGGTCATTTTCAACCTGCATCTTGGCAATTTCTTCCTTCATTAACAAAAAAAAAATCCAACTACTTATCATTCTCAAAGACCTACTAATACTTCATATTATCTAGGACAATGGGCCTATACTTGATTTCAATTTCACACTTTTCACTTGGGTGAATTGGAATTTCAAAATCACAAGTAGATGTAGCCAAAGCATCTGCAACAACATTCTGTCTCCTAGGAATGACGAAAAAACTGTACTCAGGAAAATATTTCAGATAATCTAGGACAACATTATGGTAGGCCCGCATTCGAGGGTGTTTTGTCTGGTACTCACATTTGATCTTCTTGATAATTAATTTTGAATCTACATAAACTGTTATCCTTTTAGCCCCTGAAATTTTCAAAGTTTGTAAAACAAAAAGGAGTGCCTCATACTCCGCTACATTGCTGTTGTAAACAAAACCCAACTTGTAGGAGCACAGCTTGGTATTTACAACTACTAGTTTGATTATCCACACGCTTGCACCAACACCTTATCTACTTTTTGCCCCATGAAAATACATACTCCAAAGGTATTGTTCCACTTCTTCTTCATCCACCTTGGCCTTCAACTCTCTGACTTTATTGTCATCTGTCTTACTGTCTTGTTTCTTATCTTCCCCTTCCATCATTTCTGATATAACAACTGAATTTGTCTTCTCCTCTTTGGGACACTTGGTATTAAATAAGATAAAATAATCTAAGTCATAGTGTACTACATAAAACGGGTGATTAGTAGGCTTCTCCTTGCTACTGATCATGTATTGCATCAATGGTTCCCGGTAAAGTCTCCTAGTTTGGCCACCAAAAACTGAAACAATGATGTATGACATGTCGGTATGCATTGCCCCTTGCAATTTTTCTATCCATGACCTGGATAAGAGCATTCCAAACATATGAGGAATATCTACCATTGCAATGTCCATCACCATGCTCTTGGAAGGAATTTGAGTTAGGGAAACCGCTAAGTCTTTTATCAGTCCCAAACACTTCACTTTGCTAGAATCAAAAGAATACAGATCTTTATATGGTCTAGTCACATCAAGCCCAAGCCTTTCCATGATTACCTTCGACATCAAATTATGTGAAGCCCTTGAGTCAAGCATAGCATTGTGAAGAATTTGATCATGTATATTTAAGCTCACATAGAAAGGAGGCACTTCACCATTTGGACCCCTATCATCAATCTTTGGTCCAAATATAATAGTAGGGTGATCATCAGTTATATTAACAATATCAAAAGTCTTCTCAATCTTCAAAGCTTTCAAAATCTAAACTCTATACTGATCATTATTTAGTAGCTCACCTAGAGGAATGGAAATCTTGATTTTGGCGAGTTCAGTCTCCAAATTGAAAGGATTATACATTTTATTTGTCTCTTTAGGAGCTGTGTATTTCTTGTCCATGTTGTCTTTACTAGAATCATCCTTCCTTGGAATTATGTTGCTTGGTGCATCCTTTTTCTGACTGCTTCTACTTGGAACATCCTTCTTGTGACTGCTCATAGTCACATCTTTCTTTGCAGAATTATTCCCAACATTTTTTCTTCTTAAATTGTATTGCCTTTGGACCTGCATGATGGCATTTTGGTAGCCTTTTTTATACTCTTCAGATTCAGCCATCATGATATCATCTAAAAACTAAGAAAACAACATTTCCTCTTCTTCTATCACAAGTTTTTCAAACTGTTCTTGATCTTCTTTAGTCAAATAAATAGTTTGTTGTCCATCATCGAAAAAATGGATTTGGTCTTCAGGTGCTTGTTCATCTTCCTCATCTTGATCTTGTGCATAGTTCTACTAGAAAGGGGGTCTCACTTGTTGTTGTTGTTGTTCTGGACCCTTTTGTTCCCTTTTCTTAATCTGGACCTGTGGTTGCCTCCTAAATTTTGGATTTTGAATTTTTGGACCTCCTTGAGGTTCTCTAGCAACAACTCTATCTGACAGTGTTATCTTTTCCATCATTTTCTCCATGGTATTGACTAAGTTATCCAATTTTGCATCAGATGAGGTAGAAGGTTCTTCTTTAATGGTTACCTTCCTTTCTAACTTCATCTTATACTTCTTCACCAGAAGGTTTGCCTCCACACTAACTGCATTTCTCTGCATGTCCTCAAGTGTTGCAAGGTTCCTTTCTCTAAGTTGGTATGCCATCTTTGGATTGAAACCATCGGGGTAGTGGAGTAAGGCTAATCTGGGAGGGGGCTTTATATCTGCTGGAATGGAGTTATATACCTTGTTGAACCTTGTTGAAAAGTCTTGGACTATCTCACCAGGTTGTCTTTTTAAACTGTCATATTCAGCAAGGATCTGCAAAGGGTTCTTTTTCTCACCCCATCTTGCAATGAAAGCATCCTCAAGTTCTTGGTAAGTGACAAATGTTCCAGCTCTAACACTTCTAAACCATTTTTTCACCTCCCCAGAGAAACTCTACGCAAACAACCTCATCTTGACATCCTCATGATCGACCTCTTCAAGATCCACAAAATCATTGACTTTATCTACATGTTGTTTGGTAGTAGTTTCACTAGTGCCATCATACTGAGGGAGTCTTTGACCATAATTCTGAGGCAAGTCATGTAACTAAGTAGGTAAAATCAAAGGGGCATACCTAGCTGCCATGGTTGATGTTTGAGTAGCTAATGAGCTTGTTGTAGTGACAGTTGGTATGGATGAAAGAGGGGGTAGAAAAATAGTTTGTTGAGTAGTAGTTATAGTAGGTGATGCATAAAAAATAGATGATATAATATTTTGGCTGAGGGGTGGACTTCAAGAAACTGCAAATGAAGATGCAATAGATGGAGGTACAACAAATGAAGTAGATGTTCTAGTTGGAGGAGGGACTAATTGATGGAAAAGGACCCCCTTTTCAGCAGTCTGCTACACTTTATTGACTAAAGCCTTACGTTTTTTAAATTGTTGCAATATATTTGTGCCAAATTTAGTCTTTGGAGGTGAGATATAAGGCCTCAATATTGATTCATCCACAACAAATTCAGAAAATAAAAAAAGAAAAAATTCAGACTTAGTCCTAGACAGAGGTATTCAAATGATAAGTGGAATTTAATGTGCTCAACTGTACTCAAACTTTAAGGCATAGAGTAGGACCTCCCTAGGGGACTATTACTCCATTGACCTTTGTTGGATGATTTAATTACGAGTTAACTCCCTGTCATTAATTGTCAACCTGGGGTTCGTATAACTGACGAGGTATACCTGTACTATATGTACTAGGTAGTTATTTATCAGAATAGATTAATCTAATGTAGTTAAAACTAGCTACCAAACAAGTTAAATTGATCTAATTCAAACCAAACCAAACATAAAGAAATTGAAATCACACTTGCACAAAGGAAATCACTCTTGCTTGACATTGAAAATTACACTTGCATAAATGAAATCACACCACACTTGAATAAATGCAATCACACTTGTAAAATTGAAATCATAGTTATTGAATTGAAATCACACTCACACATGATGAAATGAAATCACACTTGCAAAATTGAAATCACACTTGTTTAATTGAAATCACACTCACACATGCTGAAATGAAATCACACTTGCTGAAAGGAAAAGCACACTTTCATAAAATGAAAACACACTTGCTGAAAATAATGAAATAAAACAACTACACTATGTTACCAATATGTACAAAGGTGTGCAAACTGTGGTTGATGGGGGGCCTCCATTCCTCAGCAAGCACACTGAACAACTATCACATCTTGGAGATCAAAGTGGTAGTATGTATTTCATAAAATGAGTTACAAGATATTACAAGAATTATCTATCCTCACTTTACAAATCACATCTTGGATGGAACTTGGAACCTCCAACTAACAACTAGAAACGAGCTACTAATGACTAATTAGTTAACAACCCTTTGTATGAAGGGTGCACTCGTATTTATACAAAAATTAAGGATAACTATTCAATAAATATAGATCCTTATATCTCTCCTAAATCCACATTTATCTTTTGTGGTTGCAACCAATCTCCTAAAAGTGTAAGATACAAATCCTCTCAAAATTATCTCATCCATGATTCTTATCCTATGAATGTGCATATTTAATGATCCACATCTTCTACAATTATTCCACAAATCCTCATGAGTTGGAATTTGAAATTCAAATTTTTGGTTGGATGGCTAAGTAGGACCCTTTTAGAATCTCCACGTAGGCCTACAGTATCACAAAACTCATAACACGTTTAGATATATATGAAAACATGTTAATTTCCTAATATTTAATCATAAATTCACTTATAATACTTGAAATCATTGACTTGGAAAATAATAATAATAAACCCATATGATTATGAAAATGGTTACTAATGTAGGGTTATGGAGCTACTGAATGAGGGTAAAATGATGGAAATGAAGGTGAAAATGGATGACATTTTGGAGACTCGACATACCCCCCAACTGCAGATGTTGCATGTCCCCACGCAACTATTGCATTGATTCCATTAATCATAAGTTGATTGTCTTGAAATGTTTTGCTTCTATATGAGCTTTGGCTTTGTATTAATTATCTTTTAACTTTGCATAATCATATCATTTGACAATTTGATTATTTTTGAAAAGTGTACTCTGAAATACATTTGATTGCAACATATATTTTTTATGTTTGGTTCTAGTGTGGCAACCAAAATTTTATAAGTATTGGTTCTTGTGTAACAATAATTTTTATTTTGTTGCATCAAAATACTTGAAAACATTGAGAATTTCTTTTTAAGTCCCATAGTGAGTGTCGTCCATTTAATGTGCTCATCAATTGATCATTGCAAAACATATAAACTTTTGGAATCAAAATGCAATAATAGTTTATTGGGAAAATTTGTTGCTTAAAATGAAATGAAATGTGGCATGTGGCATGAACTGTGAATATCCCTCCCCCCAACTAAAGGTGTTTTCATTTTTCTTGCAAATGAAAAAGGTAATATGAATGTGGTGAGGGATTTTCCAAAATAACAATTTTAGCATTTAAGGAATTACATGATTAAAGGTTGGAAAATTACATACCTTCACTTACCTGAAAAGTGGACAAGCTATCTATATAGAAGAGTGTGGTTGTTGCTACTGAATCATGGAATGTGAAGTAAAATAATCTAATCTACTTCTTCTTTCCCTTGGTTGTATGAATTAAGGATGAGATTGGAATCTTTATTGCTATGGCTACTGAATTGAATCTTGTTGCAAACTGTTGAAATCATGTAGTCTTCGTTCGTTCCCACTCGATGGCATAATTTTTATCTATCTCAATAAATGTGTTGACGTCAAACATAGAAAAGAAATTGTTGGATTACTGGTCATTAATGAATTCCATTAACCAACACGAGACTACTCACTATTGATGTCAATAAGAGTCAAGATGCCTAAGTACATCTTACTAGGTACGAACAAATGTTTTGAAGTCGAGTCACTTAGAAGATCCAACAAACAAGGGAAATTGATGTATTCCCATTGTTTATTGGTGAGAGAAATTTCCATTAAGGCATGCAAGCCTCAAGGTGCTTGAAATATCTCTAGTCTTGGTCCTGTTAGAGTCGGTCTTGAGCCCTCCATCAGTGATCAAAACTGTTTGCATTTGCATATGTAGGTGTCTCATCAGTGTCAATTTTTTGCATCCCATTAGGCATGCCATAACCCTGATGGAGGAGCTGGTATATTTTTCCCTCTTGGCATTGCTGGCTTAGGTCATTTCAGTCATTAAGCTCTCTCAAAGCTTGTCTTGTCTTGTCTTGAGGTCAATCTCCTAGGTCTAGGGTTTTGGTCAAAAATGTCTACAAGGTCATGTTTTGAAGGTCAATAAGTGTTCAGCAAGCCAGAGGGATGATGGTAAAGATGTTTATTCGAGATTTTTTATCCTGTACAGTTAATTTTCACCTTGGATTTAAAAACTCTGTTTTTAAAGCCAAGGTCATTTTTTTAAATGTTTGTAGAAAGTGATGAAATTTCAAAAGACTTCAGTGGACAGTATGCAACCCTGGTCCCCTTGCCAAGATCCCTCAGATGATCTACCTTGTAAAAAGAATCAAGTCAAAGCACTAAATGAGTCAATTTCAGGACAAAGGAAGCCAAAAAGTCAGTTTTGTAAAGTGTCAATGAGAAACTTTAGAAAGTGGGTTTGAGCATGAATTTTTTTCAAATGGAGTTTTTAAAAACCCAATCTCCCTCCTTTACTCTCATTATGCATCCAAGGCATTGGCAAGTGCGAGTGAGCAAGTATCCAAGAGCTTTGGGCAAAATCTGGTCAAATTCGGGCTCAAGACAGGCGCGCGACCCGTCAGCGAGCATCCAGCAGTGTTGTTTTGTAACGGGCGCGACCCGTCAAGCGCGCGCGACCCGTTGGGTAAGGCGCGCGACCCGTCAACGTTTCCCCTGCAAACTCAACTCAAAATCGCTCAAACTCCCTCCAAATCTTCAAGTTGTTTGAGGTAGGCCCTCTACACTTCAATTTGGTTGTTGGTTATGATTGAAGGCCCTCATGATTGTGTTTAAGAATCAAATTGTGCAAGTGGAAGAGGCTTCATATGACTGCAATATTAATGGTTAAAATGTGCTAGGGTTTGTGTTGTTTCAAGGTTTTTTCCCTTTGTAATTGTTTCCCTCCTTCCCCTTTCCACTCACATTTGTATTTTCCCATACTATTTTATAAATAAAATGCAAACCCTCCCTTCTCCCTAATCACTAAAAATGCAAACCCTACCCCTCTCCCAAAGCATAAAAAAACTCAAACCCTAATCTTGCTGCACCATATGCATGTGTAAACACAATAATTTGTTGGTGAATATGTAAAGAGTTTTGTAAATATGTTTCCCTATCTTCCCCTGTTAGTGCATGTATTCATATTCCCATATGTTCACTTTCTATACATGTATTCCCATATGCAGTGATTTTTGCAAATGATTTCCCAATATTCCTGATTATAAACATGTATTCCTATATGCAATAATTGTTTGCAATGTTTTCCTTAAATTCCCTGTTATATTCATATATTCCCAATTCCTTGTAAAAAGGTCCCTCCCCTAACATTTCCCTCATGTCCTTGTCCCCTTGAAACAGCATATAAATCAACATTTTATAAAGCAGAAGCAACAATACATTTTGTCCACTTTGCTCTTTTAAACATGTCAGAAACCGAAACCTATGAGCAAAGTGATGACCAGTCATCAGCTTCAGAGATTGAAGTACAGAGGAGGCCTCATAAGGGTGGTAAGGGTGGACATCATAAGAGAGAGGAACCCACTTCTTTAGCAGAGTTACAGGCTTGTCCTATGGCAGTCACATGTTTTCAGTATATGTCTTGCTATGAGTTTTGTGAGAGGATCTCACGGATTTAGCACCATAGAGAGTTGGCTCGCCCATTTGTCTTACACTTGCATGATGGACATGTCAACCTTGCAGGGGTAAACTTTACATTGACAGCTGAGGTGATCTCACATGCCACAGGGATACCTAATGTTGGGGAGGTGTGGAACAAGCGCAAGGTGCTAGATTATGTTCATTTTGAGCGTTTTTTCCGGCCACCATTCATGAGACATTTGGCAGGTGTGTTTCCGTTCAGGTTTCTCAGGAGCGAGTATGCTCCCATGATGAGGCTCATTATGCACTATTTTACCTGTGAGGGCAGATTTTCACAGGTATATTCATATCATATTCGCCTCTTGATGCACTTCACTCGAGTGAGGATGATGAACATCCCTGTTTTCTTCTATCAGAACATTCAGAGGATGGTGCCCATGTTACAGAGGAAGAGCCCGGCACAGCAGTACAGGAGCCTTTATCATTATGGTTTGATTCAGCTAGTAGTATTGCATCAGTTGACTCAGCAGGGCATCTCATGGGAGGAGTTCATCTCTCGTGAGTTTTTCACAGCATCACCCTCGCCACATCCTGAGATTATTCATGAGGAGGCAGGACCATCACAGCAGCATGACATCCCTGTCACTAGACATGTCAGCTCCTCACCTCTGGTCACCTATCAGAAAGGCCCGAGGGCCTTATTTGCAGCAGCTAGGCGAGTACTATCTCCACAGCAGGTGGAAGGGGTCTCGCCTTCATCATCAGCTCAGCGAGTGTTATCTCCACCTCAGGTGGAAGGGGCCTCGCTCTCTTCAGCAGCACAGGTAGCACAGAGGGGCAAGCAGCCCAAGATTGATGAGGGGCCATCAGGAGTTCCAGATATTGAGCTTGTTGATCTTGAGGCCATTTCTCCAAGCCAAGAGGCAAAGGAGGTCATTCAGCATCTCAAAGCTGAATGATGCCTTACAAAGGAGATTAGAGGGTGCACAATGGACCATTACATACCTGGAGCAGTGCAACAAACAGTTGGAGGAGGAGAAGGCACTTGATGAGCTATGGAGGATTCGTAGTGACTGAATCTTGAACCGAAGAAGACCCGGTGACCCATTGCCCGCTGACCGAGAGTCCATGCTCATCCAGGTAAATGCACACTTGGAGAGGCTGTTAGCTAAGGCCAACCAAGAGAAGAAATTGCTGAGGAACATGAAGAACCACTACTGGGCAAGGATGCATGTGTGCAAGGCAAAAATGAAGATGTTTCAAAGGCGGTTGACCGAAGCACTAAAACGGAGAAAGAGGCCTAATCCCCTCTATATCTTGGCTGAGGCTTCACTCAAGGATCAAGGCACTAAATAGCCCAGCCACAACACCAATCCCAAGAAATTTTGAGAATTTTGGGTGAATTTTGGCATTTTTTGGCAATTTGCAGGTTTTTCCCATTAACGGGTCTTACCCCCCGCGTGACCCTTCATCATGGCAACTCCTTTTGACCAAAACTCAGCATTTCCAGATTTTTCATTCAAAGTTACATATGCTCATGGATGGACTTGAGATTTGGTGAAGTTTTAGGCCTCCAGAAAGTCAAAATACATGCAAAAATTGACTTTCTGCCACTTTTTTGAATTGCAGAAAGCAGTCTTGGGAGATTTGAGCTTTGACAGGGCAAATGAACTCCAAATTCAAAAGTTCCAGTTGGGTTGGAAAGTAGACTCACAGGCCTTTCCAACAAGCCCACTTTTGCTCAATTTGGCCACCTGCAAGTGCCCCAAACATGGCTCCAAATGCGCGCGACCCGTGAGGCAGGGGCGCGCGACCTGTCAGGCAGTTTTGTCCAGAAATGCACTGTACAGCCCAGAAAACGCAGATTTGACTCAGTTTGACTTTTTGGGATGAAATGTGATTCTCTTTGATGTAATTATTGTACTTTTTAGACACTTTTACTCTTATATAACACTTTCTAGAACATTCATTCATGAAAAGGGTAAATATTAAATGAATGAATTGGTTTCCAAGTTTATAGAGGCAAGTTGTTTTGACTGCCTAGTTTGTAGTGCTTAGTTTAGAAGTGGTTGAAACAGCTCCTAGGATAGTGAGCTCGACCCATGGAGGCAGGGAAAGAGGTTAGATCATCTATATTATGCACTTTCTTGCTCATTTTCATGGTTGGACTCTTGAGGGAAAAGCTATCATTGTATTATTCACTGTATCTCTGCAATTTTTGGCTAAGGAAGACCAGGGTTTTGCAGTCCTATTTGGGATTCTTGTGGAATCATGTGTTGATGGTGTGTTTCTCAATGTACTTGTAAGCTTGTTATGTGATTCATTTCCTTTCTTTTACTTCTGCACATTAAACAAATTAAGTGTTAAAGTAAGAATTCATGCCTGCCATGCTCTGCTTTTAAGTTTGTTTAATTTCAATGTTTTCTTCTGTCTAAAGAGAATTCAAAATTATTGTTTGCTCTCTTTAGCTATTCATCTTTCTTTCCTGACCATCCACCTCGGTTAAAGGCATCAACACTGTCTCCTACCTCGCCCCAAGGAACCCCCTGCAGAAACTGTGTCCAATCCCCGCACCCAAAATTGCCCTCTCCTCAATTTGCCACCAAAAACCTTAAAAACCCTAAATCAACCTCTTTGATCAGTTTACTAGCCTAATATCAGTGTTACCTTATTGGTCATCTCATCTATTGAAGATTTTACCGAGATAGACAGGAGAGAGCCTTCTCCTGCCCCGTAGGGCTAGCTACGAGGCTAAATGGTTTGATGTTGCCTTGAGGTTTACCTTTTTCAGCCTGAGGTGAAATTTCAAGCGCTAACATATTGGCGACCATACTGGGGAGAACAAACTTGTTTGTGGATTGATGTGTTTGTTTCATAAGTCTTAGACGGAGCCTGAAGTTACGCCAGGTAGCCTTCGAAAACGCTCTTGTTTTACATCAGCGTTAGTACATAAACGCTGCTTCAGTCAATCTCCGTGAGCTTGTGAATATAACACTTCATTTACATTTTATCCCAGTACATGTATCAAGTTCAGATTTGATTGTTGATAGTGGACAACGATCAGACACTTGCAAGGCTGAAATCATTCACTGTCGACTCCTTCACTGAAAAAATCTAGAGATCAATGCTTCATGGTGACTTCACTGCAGAGAGATCAGTAGCTTTGAGCTTTTCAAGATGGATCAGATTACAAGAAGATATGCTCCCTTGAGCCGAGATCACATTCCGGGTTTTCCGAATAAGATTCCCAAGGTAGATTGGTCAAGGAATCTGCCTACATTTAAAGATGATGGTAAGAAGGATGCCGCTTTACATCTGGTTAGATTTCATATGCATATTCGCAAGTTGAAGGTGGATTTTCCTGAAGATTGCTTGATGAAGATATTCCTGGCCACTCTGGAAGGTGAAGCCCAATCATGGTATGAAAGTTTGCCGCCTGCTTGTATTTACTGTTTAAAGGATTTTCATGCTATGTTCATTGAAAGATATCAAGCATCTTATCCATCATTAAATTTGGTTCATGGTTGTTGCAAGCATGCTTATAGTTTTATTGAAAGCCTTGAGAAATATTATGAAGATGATAATTTTATGGATGTTGAGATCATGGAGGCTCTGTATGAAAATCCATTTCAGCAACATGAAGAGAACCTAGTGGATACCCATCAAAATGATCAGGATTTTTTGCAGCAGAATCAAGATCAGTAGGCTGAAGATGGTCATATAGTGGAAGATGATGAAAGAGAAGAGCTTGTTTCAGATCTGCCCACAGAAGAAGACCAGATTGCAGAATGTGATAATGTTAGGACAACTACTTCAGAACAACATTTAGATTATGATGACCAGGAATATCTTGTGCTGAAGCCCATCAAAGAGAGCTATGCTGTTGAGATCATAGACAGAATTTTGGATTCAGATGTTCATGAACAGCAAGGTGAGACCTTTGTGCAAGTAAGTGATGAATCTCCTTTCAATAGCTCAGTAATAAATGATAGTCTGAGTGCCCTGTCATATGAAGATAATTACTGTTTAACCAGAAGAAAACAAAAGGCATTTTCTCCTTTGCCTGAAGAGGAGATAGATCAGCTTTTGAAAGGTCTTGTTACAGCCCAAGCTACAGCAGATTTTCAGTGCACACATAGTCAGGAAAGTGTTGGGGAAACTTCTTCCTCTGTTGAAGAAGATGATTGTCTTGTAGATCAGCAAACAGATAATGTTTTCCTTCACAAAGATGATAATCCGGCTGTGATATCATATGAAGATGACTTACCATATTGTCAGACTACAACAGATCAGAGCATACAGGATTACCTTTCAGATTCTTCATATGTTTCATGTGATGAAATGCTTTTCCAAGAAGAGATATGCCCATCCATTTGTTCAGAGTTTTGTGAAGCCCATGAGCATACTTTTACTGAAGCACATGATGAAGGCAGATCAGAATTTGAAACAAAGGACACCTTAATCTTTCAGCAGGAGGTGGCAGTAGCAAATCTTCATGTTTTTCACGATCCTCTAGCAAGTTTGTTACAGTCAGCAGTGAAAGTGATTATTGTTGTGTTCAGTGATGAAGGAGATCATGGTCAGCTATGTTTTTGGATGCCCAGTGACAGGTTTGTATTGTTGACCAGAAGATCTAATCAAGAGAATCAATCAAGAAGACATCTGCTTGATTGGTTACATTGGCATTATGATATAGTTTGATGGTATGTTGTCTTGTAACCTAGGTTGTTATGTACTGCCATCAAGTTTTAAATTTTAAGTTCAGGTCTTGAGTTAGTTTGTTAGACTCAAGTTTTTCAAGTTATTTCAGTTTGCCATCAAGTCGGTTTGAGTCAAGCTTTAGTTAAGTTTCAGTCAGTTTTCAGTCAAGTTATCATTCAATAAATGAGTCAAAGTCTTGTGTCGTTTGCCGAAATAATGACTCCATTGCCCAATGATTGTAAGGCACTGGTCTGCTCTCCCACAGGTCTGAGGTTCTTGGTACCTCCAAGGAGCTACCATCCCCATTGGAGCCAATGTTAGAGTCGGTCTTGAGCCCTCCATCAGCGATCAAAACTCTTTGCATTTGCATATGTAGGTGTCTCATCAGTGTCAATTTTTTGCATCCCATTAGGCATGCCATAACCCTGATGGAGGAGCTGGTATATTTTTCCCCTCTTGGCATTGCTGGCTTAGGTCATTTCAGTCATTAAGCTCTCTCAAAGCTTGTCTTGTCTTGTCTTGAGGTCAATCTCCTAGGTCTAGGGTTTTGGTCAAAAATGTCTACAAGGTCATGTTTTGAAGGTCAATAAGTGTTCAGCAAGCCAGAGGGATGATGGTAAAGATGTTTATTCGAGATTTTTTATCCTGTACAGTTAATTTTCACCTTGGATTTAAAAACTCTGTTTTTAAAGCCAAGGTCATTTTTTTAAATGTTTGTAGAAAGTGATGAAATTTCAAAAGACTTCAGTGGACAGTATGCAACCCTGGTCCCCTTGCCAAGATCCCTCAGATGATCTACCTGTAAAAGGAATCAAGTCAAAGCACTAAATGAGTCAATTTCAGGACAAAGGAAGCCAAAAAGTCAGTTTTGTAAAGTGTCAATGAGAAACTTTAGAAAGTGGGTTTGAGCATGAAATTTTTTCAAATGGAGTTTATAAAAACCCAATCTCCCTCCTTTTACTCTCATTATGCATCCAAGGCATTGGCAAGTGCGAGTGAGCAAGTATCCAAGAGCTTTGGGCAAAATCTGGTCAAATTCGGGCTCAAGATAGGTGCGCGACCCGTCAGGCCAGGCGCGCGACCCGTCAGGTGCGCGCGACCCGTCAGCGAGCATCCAGCAATGTTGTTTTGTAACGGGCGCGACCCGTCAAGCGCGCGCGACCCGTTGGGTAAGGCGCGCGACCCGTCAACGTTTCCCCTGCAAACTCAACTCAAAATCGCTCAAACTCCCTCCAAATCTTCAAGTTGTTTGAGGTAGGCCCTCTACACTTCAATTTGGTTGTTGGTTATGATTGAAGGCCCTCATGCTTGTGTTTAAGAATCAAATTGTGCAAGTGGAAGAGGCTTCATATGACTGCAATATTAATGGTTAAAATGTGCTAGGGTTTGTGTTGTTTCAAGGTTTTTTCCCTTTGTAATTGTTTCCCTCCTTCCCCTTTCCACTCACATTTGTATTTTCCCATACTATTTTATAAATAAAATGCAAACCCTCCCTTCTCCCTAATCACTAAAAATGCAAACCCTACCCCTCTCCCAAAGCATCAAAAAACTCAAACCCTAATCTTGCTGCACCATATGCATGTGTAAACACAAGAATTTGTTGGTGAATATGTAAAGAGTTTTGTAAATATGTTTCCCTATCTTCCCCTGTTAGTGCATGTATTCATATTCCCATATGTTCACTTTCTATACATGTATTCCCATATGCAGTGATTTTTGCAAATGATTTCCCAATATTCCTGATTATAAACATGTATTCCTATATGCAATAATTGTTTGCAATGTTTTCCTTAAATTCCCTGTTATATTCATATATTCCCAATTCCTTGTAAAAAGGTCCCTCCCCTAACATTTCCCTCATGTCCTTGTCCCCTTGAAACAGCATAGAAATCAACATTTTATAAAGCAGAAGCAGCAGTACATTTTGTCCACTTTGCTCTTTTAAACATGTCAGAAACCGAAACCTATGAGCAAAGTGATGACCAGTCATCAGCTTCAGAGATTGAGGTACAGAGGAGGCCTCATAAGGGTGGTAAGGGTGGACATCATAAGAGAGAGGAGCCCACTTCTTTAGCAGAGTTACAGGCTTGTCCTATGGCAGTCACATGTTTTCAGTATATGTCTTGCTATGAGTTTTGTGAGAGGATCTCACGGATTCAGCACCATAGAGAGTTGGCTCGCCTATTTGTCTTACACTTGCATGATGGACATGTCAACCTTGCAGGGGTAAACTTTACATTGACACCTGAGGTGATCTCACATGCCACAGGGATACCTAATGTTGGGGAGGTGTGGAACAAGCGCAAGGTGCTAGATTATGTTCATTTTGAGCCTTTTGTCCGGCCACCATTCATGAGACATTTGGCAGGTGTGTTTCCGTTCAGGTTTCTCAGGAGCGAGTATGCTCCCATGATGAGGCTCATTATGCACTATTTTACCTGTGAGGGCAGATTTTCACAGGTATATTCATATCATATTCGCCTCTTGATGCACTTCACCCGAGTGAGGATGATGAACATCCCTGTTTTCTTCTATCAGAACATTCAGAGGATGGTGCCCATGTTACAGAGGAAGAGCCCGGCACAACAGTACAAGAGCCTTTATCATTATGGTTTGATTCAGCTAGTAGTATTGCATCAGTTGACTCAGCAGGGCATCTCATGGGAGGAGTTCATCTCTGGTGAGTTTTTCACAGCACCACCCTCGCCACATCCTAAGATTATTCATGAGGAGGGAGGACCATCACAGCAGCATGACATCCCTGTCACTAGACATGTCAGCTCCTCACCTCTGGTCACCTATCAGAAAGGCCCGAGGGCCTTATTTGCAGCAGCTAGGCGAGTACTATCTCCACAGCAGGTGGAAGGGGTCTCGCCTTCATCATCAGCTCAGCGAGTGTTATCTCCACATCAGGTGGAAGGGGCCTCGCTCTCTTCAGCAGCACAGGCAGCACAGAGGGGCAAGCAGCCCAAGATTGATGAGGGGCCATCAGGAGTTCCAGATATTGAGCTTGTTGATCTTGAGGCCATTTCTCCGAGCCAAGAGGCAAAGGAGGTCATTCAGCATCTCAAAGATGAAAATGATGCCTTACAGAGGAGATTAGAGGGTGCACAATGGACCATTACATACCTGGAGCAGCGCAACAAATAGTTGGAGGAGGAGAAGGCACTTGATGAGCTATGGAGGATTCGTAGTGACTGAATCTTGAACCGAAGAAGACCCGGTGACCCATTGCCCGCTGACCGAGAGTCCATGCTCATCCAGGTAAATGCACACTTGGAGAGGCTGTTGGCTAAGGCCAACCAAGAGAAGGAATTGCTGAGGAACATGAAGAACCACTACTGGGCAAGGATGCATGTGTGCAAGGCAAAAATGAAGATGTTTCAAAGGCGGTTGACCGAAGCACTAAAACGGAGAAAGAGGCCTAATCCCCTTCGTATCTTGGCTGAGGCTTCACTCAAGGATCAAGGCACTAAATAGCCCAGCCACAACACCAATCCCAAGAAATTTTGAGAATTTTGGGTGAATTTTGGCATTTTTTGGCAATTTGCAGGTTTTTCCCATTAACGGGTCTCACCCCCCGCGCGACCCTTCATCATGGCAACTCCTTTTGACCAAAACTTAGCATTTCCAGATTTTTCATGCAAAGTTACATATGCTCATGGATGGACTTGAGATTTGGTGAAGTTTTAGGCCTCCAGAAAGTCAAAATACATGCAAAAATTGACTTTCTGCCACTTTTTTGAATTGTAGAAAGCAGTCTTAGGAGATTTGAGTTTTGACAGGGAAAATGAACTCCAAATTCAAAAATTCTAGTTGGGTTGGAAAGTAGACTCACAGACCTTTCCAAAAAGTCCACTTTTGCTCAATTTGGCCACCTGCAAGTGCCCCAAACATGGCTCCAAAGGCGCGCGACCCGTCAGGCAGGGGTGCGCGACCTGTCAGGCAGTTTTGTCCAGAAATGCACTGTACAGCCCAGAAAACGCAGATTTGACTCAGTTTGACTTTTTGGGATGAAATGTGATTCTCTTTGATGTAATTATTGTACTTTTTAGACACTTTTACTCTTATGTAACACTTCTAGAACATTCATTCATGAAAAGGGTAAATATTAAATGAATGAATTGGTTTCCAAGTTTATAGAGGCAAGTTGTTTTGACTGCCTAGTTTGTAGTGCTTAGTTTAGAAGTGGTTGAAACAGCTCCTAGGATAGTGAGCTCGACCCATGGAGGCAGGGAAAGAGGTTAGATCATCTATATTATGTACTTTCTTGCTCATTTTCATGGTTGGACTCTTGAGGGAGAAGCTATCATTGTATTATTCACTGTATCTCTGCAATTTTTGGCTAAGGAAGACCAGGGTTTTGCAGTCCTCTTTGGGATTCTTGTGGACTCATGTGTTGATGGTGTGTTTCTCAATGTACTTGTAAGCTTGTTATGTGATTCATTTCCTTTCTTTTACTTCTGCACATTAAACAAATGAAGTTTTAAAGTAAGAACTCATGCCTGCCATGCTCTGCTTTTAAGTTTGTTTAATTTCAATGTTTTCTTCTGTCTAAAGAGAATTCAAAGTTATTGTTTGCTCTCTTTATCTCTTCATCTTTCTTTCCTGACCATCCACCTCGGTTAAAGGCATCAACACTGTCTCCTACCTCGCCCCAAGGAACCCCCTGCAGAAACTGTGTCCAATCCCCGCACCCAAAATTGCCCTCTCCTCAATTTGCCACCAAAAACCTTAAAAACCCTAAATCAACCTCTTTGATCAGTTTACTAGCCTAATATCAGTGTTACCTTATTGGTCATCTCATCTATTGAAGATTTTACCGAGATAGACCGGAGAGAGCCTTCTCCTGCCCCATAGGGCTAGCTACGAGGCTAAATGGTTTGATGTTGCCTTGAGGTTTACCTTTTTCAGCCTGAGGTGAAATTTCAAGCGCTAACAGGTCCCAGATGATGTTTCAGAGTCGATGGGTCAAAACGTGTTAGAAGGGAGGCCTTTATAATGGATTCTCCATCATCTAGCATGAGTATTGAAATAATAATTTGAAGAACTATAGATGGAAAATTTTCATTGAAGAAAGGTTTATTTGATAGAAAGGAAAAGGAAAATGGGGTGACTCAACTTTGTAAGGGAGTTGAATGAGTTTATTTTTTTGGTTAAGGGTGAATGAAAATGAGGCAGGAAAGTATGAAGATTGCAAGGGAAATGAGTTTTTGGTAGTAGGGAGATGGACAATTATGGATCGATTGCAGGCTTAAAATGTGTAGCAATGGTAAAATTGGTATGTGTTTAGTAGCAATGGTGTAGTGGATCTAATTTTACATTGAATGATCATGCTCTTTTGAAAGAAACTTGGTCTTTAAAAAGGTACTTGTGCATATAGTTTCATCTTCCTTCATCGTCCTAGAACCTGCAAAAACTTAGCAATTTTTCTGCAATAAAATGTAAGACTATCAAAAGAGAGAGGTGATTAGTCCCTCTTCATTTGATATATACACAAAAAACTCATAAATAATACTAATAAAACAAATTCAAGAATAAAAAATTAAATGCACTTTTACCTTATCAGTACCATGGATCACCTATTATTGTTTTCTTGGTGACTTCTTCATTGTGTTTCTAACCAATTTTGAGCTTGAGACCTCTTCTCCACACACTTAATGCTTCATCAATAGACCATAAACCAAATTTTCATAAGCTATTGAATTGTGTTGATTCTGCAGCTACCAAAAATATGGATCGTTGCATTGCCTTGCTGCTTTTACAACTTGCATTTAGACTCGGATGGTGGTTTGTCAATTATTGCAGTTGGGTTTTTAAATATTTGCAGGTTTTTATGAAAGTCTAAGTCTGTAATTGTGTTTTTTCTTTTTCTCTAGCGCTCCACCCTTGTCCATGATCCCGTGGATCAAGAAAATGCTCAAAATTCAAAATTATTAGATCAGCTTGAAACTAATGCCAAAGTGTATATGTTGTCGCCCTAAATCCAATGCACTTCGTTTCACTAAAATATGAATTCGGATGCTTTTCGAATCACGTTCTATTAGTTTTAGGAAACAACTAAAAAAAAATGAATTTTGGGTTGCAAGAATGCCTAGTCAGTAGTCCATATGCTGACTTGGTCATGACTTGGAAAGTTGATTGGAACTGTTTTACTGGTTAACATGTGGTTGTTTTTTATTGGTTAACAGTTTGTTATGGAGGGCCAACGAGAGAGTGCCATGTGGACCAACCAATGGTTGCCACATGGCCTCCTCGTGGTGGGAAATTTTTTTGTGTACGGTCGAACAACCATCCATGGGAATTGAAACTGCAACCTCTAGACTACCAACAAAGCACTTAAACAACTCGACTACCATATGTTTCTTATTTACAAATGTTAGGCCCCTATAATACTAGTGCAACCCCTTATTGTTATTAGTACAACCCACTTATTATATTGATGTACCCACGTAGTGCCCACATTGTTACTATTGTGCCCCATAGAAGCCCACTATTGTTATTATTGTGCCCTTACATTATTATTGTTATGTCGGCTCTGATTATGTTATGACCTCTTAGACTCCTATATATGTAAAGGAGGTCTTTTCATTTGTATCATCCAAGAATTGCTCATTTATGTAATGTAAAGGAGGGTTCCCCCTTGAAGAGGCTGAATTCTAAGGCATTGATCTATCTTTTCTATCTTTTTCTTGAGCTGGTTTCATAACATTTGGTATCAGAGCTTTGGATTCTAGGGTTTCGCTGCTCCAACTAGGTCATCGTGGAATTTTCGCTATAACTTTTTTTCTGTGACGTTTCAGAAGCTAAAAAAAAACCCATTTTAGAATAATTCGTGTTGAATCTCGGGATCGAATTTTAGAGCTTTTTGCGCTATATTTTAGGAGATATGATCTAAGGAACTTTCGCTCTGAGCATCAGATTGAAATTTCATAAGAAGGCACAAAAAGAAGATGGACTACAGTTTCTTGTATATATTTTTTAGAGGCAAAGGTTGAAATAGTGACACGTGGAACTTCATACAAGTTCGCTCTTCTGGAAAGGTCTATAATCAGGTCATCTTGGGAGATTGTGCATAACTCTTTCTTGGAGAATCCAATTTGGATCAGACTAGTGGCATTGGAAAGAGGACACAGAGGGCTAATATATGTCACAATTTTAGAACTTAAAGATCCGAAAGTACAGAGTTACAGTCGTGTCAAGATCAAGCTCCTAAAATCAAGAAAAAGCGAGATGAGAAAGTTTGATGGCAAGGATCCGATAAATTGGATACTTCAGATGGAGCAATATTTTGATCTACATGGTGTACCACTGTTACAAAAGGTATGTATTGCATCTTCATATTTAGAACCGGATCAATATTTATGGTATGAAGGGCTTTGTTCTTGTAAACAACTTGTTACGTGGTCAATTTTCACGGAGGAAATGACAGCACATTATGAGGATACAAAGAGCAACACCTTCTGTAGAGCAACACCACAACAATTGGAAAGAGTAAAAGGGCTTTGTGACATAGTGGAAAGCAAAATTATGGAAACCAGGAAGCATACGCCTCACAACTATAAAAATGGAAGTGTTGTTTCTCCTAGCCTTCCACAACCTACAAGGGTTACACCACAACAATTGGAAGAAAAAAGAGAAAAAGGACTTTGTTACAATTGTGATAGCAAATGTACAAAAGGTCATAAGTGTGTTGAGAAGAAAATATTTTACATAGAATATGAAGAGGAGGAAGAAAAGGATCAAGAAACATCAAAAGAAGAAGATATACGCTAGGACCCCACCTCAGAGAAAGAAGAAATGAATCAGACGATATCTTGTAAAGCATTGGCAAGAATTAACACTCCTCAAACTCTCAAGATAGAAGGACATATCAATAAGAAAAAGGTGCAAGAAGTGAAAGATCACATCGAGAAAGAAGAAATGAATCCAACCATATCTTGTAATTCATTGATCAAAATTACCACTCCTCAAACTATCAAGATAGAAGGACATATCAAGAAGAAAAATGTTCAAGAAGTGAAAGATCACATTGAGCATCAAGAAATGAATCCGGCCATATCTTGTAAAGGATTAGAAGAAATTACCACTCCTCAAACTCTAGAGATAGAAGGACATATCAAGAAGAAAAAGGTTCAAGCAATGAAAGATCACATCGAGCATCAACAACAAGTTCTCCAACTTTTAAAGGATAACGCCACTTCAGTGCAAAATCAAACAAAACAACAGGTAGATCAACATTGTAGTTAAAAATGTTTTGATGTAGGTGATTGGTATTTTTACTGCTACATCTCAAGCAAGCTATTTATGAGAAGGAAATGTTGGCAATACTACATGCACTTAAAAAATGGCGACCTTACCAAATGGGAAGACTCTTCAAGGATGAGGATGTGGAAGCATTGCTTTGTGCTATTTCTATTATCCAACCAGATTGGATAAACAAAGAAAGGGATGAATGGAAGAAGGAGGAAGAGGTATGGCCACTTATTCAAAAGTTGCAAAAGATCCCAATTCAAACAATATTGCCAGAAATTGAAGAGGAAGGAAAAATCATATTGGAACCTGGAGCAGTCACAGAAACAAGAACCCAACAGCTACGAAATCGATCAATTTCAGAGTATCTCATCAAGTGGAAGAACTTTCCCACTAAAGATTCCACATGGGAGGACAAGAATTTTATACAGAAGCATCAAGAACTACTCAAACATTGAGGACAACGCTTTTTGAAGGAGAGGGGCATGTTAGGCCCCTATAATACTAGTGTAACCCCTTATTGTTATTAGTACAACCCACTTATTATATTGATGTACCCATGTAGTGCCCACATTGTTACTATTGTGCCCCATAGAAGCCCACTATTGTTATTATTGTGCCCTTACATTATTATTGTTATGTCGGCTCTGATTATGTTATGACCCCTTAAACTCCTATATATATAAAGGAGGTCTTTCCATTTGTATTATCCAAGAATTTCACATTTATGTAATGTAAAGGAGGTTTCCCCCTCGAAGAGGCTGAATTCTAAGGCGTTGATCTATCTTTTCTATCTTTTTCTTGAGCTGGTTTCATAACATTTGGTATCAGAGCTTTGGATTCTAGGGTTTCGCTGCTCCAAATAGGTCATCGTGGAATTTTCGCTATAATTTTTTTTTGTCAGGTTTCAGAAGCTAAATAAAAAACCCATTTTAGAATAATTCATGTTGAATCTCAGGTCCGAATTTTAGAGCTTTTTGTGCTATATTTTAGGAGATATGATCTGAGGAACTTTCGCTATGAGCATCAGATTGAAATTTCATAAGAAGGCACAAAAAGAAGACGGATTGTAGTTTCTTGTATATATTTTTTAGAGGCAAAGGTCGAAAAAGTGACACGTGGAACTTCATACAAGTTTTCTCTTCTGGAAAGGTCTATAATCAGGTCATCTTGGGAGATTGTGCATAACTCTTTCTTGGAGAATCCAATTTGGATCAGACTAGTGCCATTGGAAAGAGGACACAAAGGGCTACTATAGGTCACAATTTTAGAACTTAAAGATCCGAAAGTACAGAGTTACAATCGTTTCAAGATCAAACTCCTAAAATCAAGAAAAAACGAGATGAGGAAGTTTGATGGCAAGGATCCGGTAAATTGGATACTTCAGATGGAGCAATATTTTGATTTACATGGTGTACCACTGTTACAAAAGGTATGTATTGCATCTTCATATTTAGAACCGGATCAATTTTTATGGTATGAAGGGCTTTGTTCTCGTAAACAACTTGTTACGTGGTCAATTTTCACGGAGGAAATGATAGCACATTATGAGGATACAAAGAGCAACACCTTCTTTAGAGAAACACCACAACAATTGGAAAGAGTAAAAGGGATTTGTGACATAGTGGAAAGCAAAATTATGGAAACCAGTAAGCATATGCCTCACAACTATAAAGATGGAAGTGTTGTTTCTCCTAGCCTTCCACAACCTACAAGGGTTACACCACAACAATTGGAAGAAAAAAGAGAAAAAGGGCTTTGTTACAATTGTGATAGCAAATGTACAAAAGGTCATAAGTGTGCTGAGAAGAAACTATTTTACATAGAATATGAAGAGGAGGAAGAAAAGGATCAAGAAACATCAAAAGAAAAAGATATACGCCAGGACCCCACCTCAGAGAAAGAAGAAATGAATCAGACAATATCTTGTAAAGCATTGGAAAGAATTAACACTCCTCAAACTCTCAAGATAGAAGGACATATCAATAAGAAAAAGGTGCAAGAAGTGAAAGATCACATCGAGAAAGAAGAAATGAATCCAACCATATCTTGTAATTCATTGATCAAAATTACCACTCCTCAAACTATCAAGATAGAAGGACATATCAAGAAGAAAAATGTTCAAGAAGTGAAAGATCACATTGAGCATCAAGAAATGAATCTGACCATATCTTGTAAAGGATTGGAAGAAATTACCACTCCTCAAACTCTAGAGATAGAAGGACATATCAAGAAGAAAAAGGTTCAAGCAGTGAAAGATCACATCGAGCATCAACAACAAGTTCTCCAACTTTTAAAGGATAATGCCACTTCAGTGCAAAATCAAACAAAACAATAGGTAGATCAACATTGTAGTGAAAAATGTTTTGATGTAGGTGATTGGGTATTTTTACTGCTACATCTCAAGCAAGCTATTTATGAGAAGGAACTGTTGGCAATACTACATGCACTTAAAAAATGGCGACCTTATCGAATGGGAAGACTCTTCAAGGATGAGGATGTGGAAGCATTGTTTTGTGCTATTTCTATTATCCAACCAGATTGGATAAACAAAGAAAGGGATGAATGGAAGAAGGACGAAGAAGTATGGCCACTTATTCAAAAGTTGCAAAAGATCCCAATTCAAACAATATTGCCAGAAATTGAAGAGGAAGAAAAAACCATATTGGAACCTGGAGCAGTCACAGAAACAAGAACCTGACAGCTACGAAATCGATCAATTTCAGAGTATCTCATCAAGTGGAAGAACTTACCCACTGAAGATTCCACATGGGAGGACAAGAATTTTATACAGAAGCATCAAGAACTACTCAAGCGTTGAGGACAACGCTTTTTGAAGGAGAGGGCCATGTTAGGCCCCTATAATACTAGTGTAACCGCTTATTGTTATTAGTACAACCCACTTATTATATTGATGTACCCATGTAGTGTCCACATTGTTACTATTGTGCCCCATAGAAGCCCACTATTGTTATTATTGTGCCCTTACATTATTATTGTTATGTCGGCTCTGATTATGTTATGACCCCTTAGACTCCTATATATAGAATGGAGGTCTTTTCATTTGTATCATCCAAGAATTGCTCATTTATGTAATGTAAAGGAGGTTTCCCCCTCGAAGAGGCTGAATTCTAAGTTGTTGATCTATCTTTTCTATCTTTTTCTTGAGCTGGTTTCATAACAACAAACCATTCCAACGTATATTTAAATTTACCATAAGTGTCATTTGGGGGAGGGGGTCATGGCTAAGCCCCAGCCCTTGGTCATCCAGCGCTATAGAACCATAGGTGGGGGCCAAGGACTAGGCCTTATCCCAGTCCATAGTCCCATGAAAACCTCATATGATCATCGCTTAAGTTAAAGGGCGCGACGGAGAAATGGGGATTAGCCCCTGATTTTTGGCACCCAATGTGGTCGTATGGCGCCACTTGACCATAGAATTTGCATTTGGGGACTAAATGCATATTTTAACCATCCTACAAATTTGACTACGAATCGGGAATATAAGCCAGGTTTTCGTGCAGTTTCTGCATTCGAGGTGCACAGGCCGGGTTTGGGTCGAATTGTAGGATTATTAAGAGCAAAATTGGGTAGAAACTTAAAATAGTGATATTTTACTCAAATTTTGGCCAAATAAGGTGAAAAAAGAGTCAAAACAGGGGTTTTTGATAGTGTTGGATCCATTGGAGACATTATTTTTGTTTTCTGAGATTTATAAAAGCCTTTAATTATAATTTTGATTATGAATTTAGATCCCTTATCCAATTTTTATTGCAAAATTTTAAATCTAACTTGGTTCAATTTTCTTTTCTGATTTTCTAGGTTGTAGAGAGTGCAAGAAGAGAGTATACTTAGCAATATTGAAACTCTTTATTAAAAAAAAAAAAGGATTTGATTTTTAATTTCAAATTGTGGCTCTTAAAAGTCTATTTGTCTCCTTCTTCTTAAATATTCATTCTCTTTCTATATCCTCCTGCAAATTTTTAGTGAGATGGGTGGCTCTTAATGCACCACCAATAAATAAAATTGAAAATAAAATTAAATCTAATTTAAAAACCTTCAAAAAAAAACATCACCAATCTTGGTTTTATTCATTAATTCTATCATATTCGACTCTACTGGAAATAGAAAAATTGTGTCAACTGTATGCATATTCCTAGTGTAACCATGTGCATAACAGAAGTAAAAAGATATTCATGCTTAGTTATGAAAAATATGCATTAAAACACATCAAATCATGGAAAACCAGTTGTTTTGATAATACAATTAAGAAGTAAGGAAGAATGGAATATTGATGTGACTTGATCCTTGATTGGAACCATCTTTCAATAAGGTCATGGCATTCCTAATTCCTTTCTTGGTTTAGATCACATTGCATATCCTCCTCTATTATGCATTCCTCAATCTTAGATTTTACTAGTTGCTCCTCATCAAAAGTATTGCATGATTCTTTAGTCTCTTCAACCAATTGACAAGAGGAATCAAAAGAAACTTGAAGATCTTCTTGTGTAGGTGGAGAGATAGACAAGTTTCTGCATGCAGTTAAAATAAACTCTTCCTAAGAGGCAGATATCCCAGCTATTGCTAAGATTCGAGAAAGTTCTTGGAAGAACATTCTTCAAACTCTTAATTGTTTGTGAATTACTCCAATTGGTTGATAATTCTTGTCGTGCACACAGATTAGTACAAAGTTTTGAAAAATTATTGAAATTTAAAATGCAAAATGATTTTAATATGATTTTAACATGCATCTAAGAATGAATGCAACTATAATGAGTTGTCTAAACTTCAAAATAAACACCTATGTATACCTTCCCGGAAACGACACCAAAATGTTGGGTGATTTAATTGCGAGTTAAATCCTTGTCATTAATTTTAAACCCGAGGTTCGTAGAATTGACGAGGTATACACTATATGTATTAGGTAGCTATTTATCAGAATAGATTAATTTAATGCAGTTAAAACTAATTACCAAACAAGTTATATCAATCTAATCCAAAAGAAACCAAACATAAACAAATTGAAATCACACTTGCATAAAGGAAATCACTCTTTCTTGAAATTGAAAATCACACTTGCATAAATGAAATCACACCACACTTGCATAAATTAAATCACACTTACAGAATTGAAATCACACTTGCTAAATTGAAATCACACTCACACATGCTGAAATGAAATCACACTTACTGAAAAGAAATGCACACTTTCATACAATGAAAACACACTTGCTAAAAATAAATGAAATAAAACAACTACACTATTTTACCAATATGTATAAAGGTGTGCAAACTATGGTTGATGGGGTCCCTCCATTCCTCAACAAGCACACTAAACAACTATCACGTCTTGGAGATCAAAGTGGCAGTATGTATTTCATAAAATGAGTTACAAGATATTACAAGAATTATCTATCCACACTTTACAAATCACATCTTGGATGGAACTTCGAACCTCCAACTAACAACTAGCTACTAATGACTAATTAGTTAACAACCTTTTGTATTTAATAAATATATATCCTTAAATTTCTCCTAAATTCACATTTATTTCTTGTGGTTACAACCAATCTCCTAAAAATGTAAGATACAAATCCTCTCAAAATTCTCTCATCCATGATTCTTCTCCTGTGAATGTGCATAGTTAATGATCCACATCTTCTACAATTATTCCACAAATCCTCACCAATTGGAATTTGAATGGCCAAGTAGGACCCTTCTAGAATCTCCAAGTAGGCCTACAATATCAAAAAACTCATAACACTTTTACATATATATGAAAACATGTTAATTTCCTATTATTTAATCACAAATTCACTTATAATACTTAAAATTAATGACTTGGAAAACGATTACTAATGTAGGGTTATGGAGTTATAGAATAAGGGCAAAATGATGGAAATGAAGGTCAAAATGGATGACATTTTGGAGAATCAACAACCTTCTTCAGGTGTTCTCTTTCTTCTAAGCAATGTTTCACGATTATCTACAACTTTAGGAGGACTTAGGTCAGTATTTTGTTAGGTATATCTCCTTGAAGCCAAACTTCCTCACACAACTACACTGCAACTGATCACAACAATTTTCAAGGTGCTTTTTTAGCCTATTGATGCCTAGCAACCTGCCACCCATAGGGCTAGGATATATTGCTAAAAAAGACAAGTTTTCCTCGGGAAAAGTTTTACTCTCATTCCCCGGCAATGGCACCACTTGTTATCACCCTATAATTGAACTTCTAGGCTGAGAAAAGGTTTATAGGGGTAACCAAAAACCACTTACAAGCTAGAATCTAGCCCTTCTAGATTTAGAGAGGGCTCTCTCTATAGATTTTTCAGTCAATTAATTGGCTGAGTATTTCAGATCTTAGGCTAATTTTTAAGAACAAAAATAATATGATTTGTTTTAATGTTTTGATGGCAGGTGTGAGGAAAGTCCATTGTACATGGAGTCACTTTCAGTTGATGTTTTTAGTGAATAGGTAAAATAATGAAAGGTTCTTGTAACAAGAGCGAGATAGGTAGTCCTTATGATGTTTTTGATCAAGTTCATTGTAGGAGAGTGAGCAGCAGAATGGTGGAAAAATGACACATAAAGCATCTAACTAAAGGATGAATTTTGCATGTCATTTAAGAGGAAAAACATTTATTGTTTAGGAAACTAAAACAGAGTGTTGTAATAGTGAATTATGAGATAATTCTTTGTTTATTTAAACAAGAAGATATATATTCATGGCATAATAATTCCAACAAGAAACTTACATCACACAGAAACACATCACCATAATGACTAACACAAGAATTCCTACAACAATTCACTTCGACCTTCTTCTATTCACTTAAAAACTTTGAAAAAAATAGAAAATACAAGTTTCTTGCTTCACACACAGACTAACCGAACCCTTTTGTCATGTATGATTCTTCTTAAATACATTTAATTACCTAAAAAATAAAGGACCAAATACAATGTATCTGCTATCCACTAAAAGTTCAATATAAACTAAATCACGGAAACATCATTGACTTAAAGCTTGATAGAATTTAGCAACATAAATTTTCAAAAATCAGACTTATCCACATCCCTACGCCTACCCTGACCCCTAACATCATTCTAGAAGGTCCAAAAATAATCAAAACATAAAACAAACCTGAGTGATGAATTGCGCAGTAGTTTCACAACAATGTGTAGTAGACTTACAACTTAGCATGGTTACATGTTGTACTAGATTAAACCAATATAATGAGTACGTTGGATATGATGTCGTGTTGGTGTAGGACCCACTGGATTCTCCTTTCCACGCATGCAGACCCCAAAAAATACTTGTCACCACTTACATAGCAACTGCACAAAAAACTTCAAATTCTAAGTCTACTTGTCATTTCCCACTCCAAAAACATTGTAATGTCCAACAATTCATCACAAACAACTTATAACTTCTAGCATGCATCAAAACTTTAAAAACTTTCACAGTTTTCAAAAAAAATGAGCCTTCAGCTACACAGGTGTTGACCTTTAGAAAAATGTAATAGTATATTATCAAAAATGAGTAATTTCAATCAAGAATTACCTCATCCTCTTCCTACTAGATGATGGTTTGGCCTTGTTGGATGATGCTTTGATCTCTTTACTAGAGGTTGTTTTGACTTCCTTAATTGGCTTGGCGATTTTTTTGACTTCTTTAGCTGGCTTGGAGATTGTTTCAACTTCTTTAGCTAGCTGTAATACTGTAGGTAGACTGCTAGGTGTTACACTAAAAAATGTCACCACGACTATTCACAGTTAGGATGGCTCTATCAACAGTCATGCTACCCTCTTAGGCAAGTCTTATGCCTCTGCTCTCCATGTCAAACTCCAAAAAAGAGAGAAAGTCTTTATAAATGTATTTATCTCTGGGGACGCAGGTTCTCTCAACCTTACCTGCGGGGACGCACCCAATGTTCACAAAAGCTGCGTCTTTGGACGCTCTGTATGTAAAGGGGCAGGTGCGTCCCCCTGTAAAGGTTAAAATGCGCAAGTTTCATCTTTAAAAAGTCACTTGTGGTCATTTCTAGAGCATTCTAGAAGGTTGTTCGACGTGTATTGAGCGCCTCCAGATGGTTCATGCACTCCTACCAAAGAGGAACTTATCCCATCAATAAGGGAGCTATCCCATCCAAAGAGGGGATTATCCCATTGATGGTGGACCTGATTAACTTCCTCTTGAGCACTATAAATACAGGCATTGGGCCAGAAGGAGAGGAGGTTGAAAGCTATACATTTCTAAGGGTAAATGCTGCAGGAATTAGGACTCCCATTTAGAAGCTTGTGAGGAGAGATTGCCATCTTTGCTTGTTCTATTTGGAAGTGGGTGAGCTTTGTCAAAGTAAAGGAGAACTCTTGATGGACCCTGGGAAGGACTTGCACAACACCAAGGCTCAGGTTGTATTTGTTCCTTTTGTTACCTATTAATGCAAATGAGTCCATTCTTCTCAATAACTTGTTATTTATGAGTTGTTTCATGTATTCCTTGGTCTATGTGTTAAATATGTTTTATTCTATGAGATTATCAAGTGCTATTTAATCGTTTGATTGTTAGTGTATACAGGTTTCAAAGTGAAGGAGGAGCTCATCTGGATCAGCGGAGCTGGACTGCTACAACAGCGTTGGATTACAGGTAGGATCTAAACACTTGATTTCCCGTATAGTAAATGCATGTTTAGAGAAGGATTGCTCTTGTTTGTCTTGTTTGTCACTAGAGAGTCTTAGGCTCCTAGGGAGGTTGGTTATGTCCGCACAATCGACTCTTTCCACCTGACAAATTGGCGACTCCGCTGGGGACACCATTGATGTGAAAAGTCTTTTCCTTTGTGTGAACTTTGCTCTGAGAAAATTGGTTTATTTTTCTGGTTTTGGCTCTGTGACTTTCTCTATGGGTGGGTTAGCTTAGGATTAGATTCATTTTGGTTTTTCTTGAGTTTTTCAGTAGGACGCACCCTCTGAGTGTTGCACAGTGCGTCCCTGGACGCACTGTCGCTGTGTGCACAGAGCGGGCCCGCACCTGTGCTAACGGGTCGCTTGCGTCCCCTGCTAAAATTTGAGAAAATTCCATTTTTTGCATTTTTGCTCTTAGATTTAGTTTTTTCTTGGTTTTTACTGCCCAGATTCATTATTCCTTTTTCAGAGATCTTCACCTGAACTTGTTTCGATAGCATTGAGTGTTTTAGTGGATTTCATGGAAGTTTAAGCCCTAGGGTTTGATTTTTGAGTAGGTCTTGTAGTGACTTTGGCGGTAGAAGTTGTCAAGCCTTAGATCTCTCTGGTTTTGTCAGCATTCTAAGAAGTCAGATCTGTCGTAAAGTCTACCTGTGTGAGCAACTTACTATTGAGTTGTCTCTTTGGGCAAATTTCGAAGTGCTTGTTGTTTAAGTCTTGAATTCCATTTTACAAAAAGAACAAAAAGATTTGAGTTTTGTTTTGACTAGTCTTTTGATTCTGCATTAGCTAGTCCTTGATTTGATTTTGATCAAGTAAAACAACCTAGAATCATCTTTGTGAGCTTTTGCCTTGTTAGGTTTGCTTAGAGTAATTTCCTTTTTGATTTGCTTGTGAGTCAAGTTTTCATAGTTTTTATAGCTTTTAAGATTGATTTTCGTTACAATAGATTTATATGCTTTATTAAAAAGAGAAAATACAAAAACATCTCCTTTGAAAAGTTTTGTTTCAAGTAGCTTTGAAAAGTTTTGAAAGAAAAAGAGTTTTTTCGTGCACGTAAGGAGTGGTCATGTTTGTATGCTTGAAAAGATAAAGAGAATTGTTTCTTTGATTGTCTTTATTAAGAAAGTTGTTTTCTCTAAAATTTGCATTCTCTCAACTCTCTTAGTTAAGAATTTCATTAAAAAAGGAAAAGTAGCGTAAATCATCTTAGGTGCATCTTTGTAGTGGTTTGAGTCGAGTCTACACACCATTGGTTTCACTTCCGCTACCTTTTGTCTTTAAGAAAAACCATAAAATTAACGCTTAAAGTAAAATCGACGTAGTAATTTTTATTTACTAGGGCTCTGAAACACCAATTTAGATCAGGCTAGTGTCTTGGAGTAGGTGAGTAATTAACTCTCCAAGACAACAAAACCAAACAAGTAGCTTATCTTGTGATAGAATAAATCCAATTGTCTCATTTGTACTCTGGGAAAGCTCCTCTTAAAGGAGAAGCACGAGCTCGTGTCCGAACCAGTGAGGGGATCAATCCCCCCTCGTTGGGAACGACGCCAGACACGCACGTATTACAAACGGTAAACCTCGGATTAACCATTGTCGAGGAGCCAGGGGTCACTTGTCGGTAAACCTTGGATTATTGTCAAGGAGCCGGCAAGGGGATTGAGCTTGCTACTCTGCCCTTGCGTGCTGTCGGAGTTTAGACTGTTCCCCCAGGTGCATTTGTTGCGGTTGGTAACCTTAGTGACCATTATCTTTAGGATTCTACCGAGGTGACGGTGGAGGGAAGGTCCCACTGTACCTGGAGCAGACGTCGGCTAGACTCACTTGGATTTTCTGGGGGGTTCACTTCACTCGAGACGGTTAAAGTGGAGGAACTTGGTCCAGTCTATTCATTAAGCAGGTTGCCGGGGTAACTGTTCCACCCGCCACTTCTGTACTGAATCCAGCGATGTTGGGCTTCATCACCAACTAGCGCTTTCGGTCTGGAAGGCTACTGTTTGTGCTTGGTTTGACGCCCTAGATTCTTTAGGCGTGTGATTCAAATTTGTTTGGTTCTTTAGAGACTTTAGGTGGTTTGATTTGAAATTTTATTTTGTTTTCGTGTGTAGTAGTTAAAAGTTTTTAGCTGTGGCGGAATTACCGAGACAGTCCCGTAGACTTCGGGGCAAGTCACCTGAAATTGTTACCGGAACAGATTTGTTAAGAAAACTCCGTAGATCGCGGGGTGGATCTCCTGAAGACGTTCCGGGTCAGTACGAAGGGTTGAAGGTCCTTGTAACTCCTCCTAGTGGCAGTAGAGTAGGTTCACCTGAAGAAGGAGAATCTTCCTTGGTAGTCCATCCAGATTACCAAAGTTTAGAGACAGGTTATAATCCCGAAGCTGTTACAGTTTCTGAGCTTGTTGGTAGTTTTTCGTCTGCTAGTGATACAGGCGAAGAACCAGAAATATCTGAACCTGTTACTCCGACTTCTAGTGTTCCTGATTCACCGAGAATAGAAAGAATTATCACCGAAAATCTTCCTACTGGTTTGATTGCTATTGAAGAACTTGCTCCAGAGGAAGAAATAGGCGTCTCTAACCTTGAAGATCAACTTACTATTGATCTAAGGGAGCGTGAATCTATCTTTTACAGTCCTCCTAGAAGTACTACTTGGTACCTTTCGTTAACCAATTATTTAGACAACTTTGGGCTAGGTTTTTCTACACCTCGTACTCCTTTTCCACCTGGAGGTATTCATACTCCTGTAAATATGTCTGGTCAGTCGTCCGTGTTTACTCAAAGTCCTGAATCTTTCTTACACGGCGGTCCTTCTGTTCCCACCGGGTATCAATCTCTTTCTGGTACCTTTGCGGGGGCATCTCCTCAACCCGTTGATCATGGGTTATTAGTTGGAAACAGTGGTAATATACCATTGGGTGTAGGAGACATTTACATGATGTCAGGTTCAGTTCCCGTTTCCCAACCTCAAGGTGGCCAATTACCGCCTGGGGGGCAGCCTCAGTTAACGCCTGGGGGGCAACCTCAAGGTACATCATTTGTGTCTGGGGGGCAACCTCAAGGTCAGTACGCGCCTATGGTGCAATACATACCTCAAGGTCAACCCCAGCCTCAATATGTACCCCAGGGTCAACCTCAGTATCAATATCAATCTCAGTATCAATATCAACCTCAAGGATGGCAACCTCAAGGATGGCAACCTCAAGGGTATCAACCCCAAGGGTATCAACCTCAAGGGTACCAACCTCAAGGTCAAGGTCAACCCCAGTATCTGTATTTACCTCAAGGTTATCAACCTCAAGGTCAATACTCAGGTCAAGGTTATCAACCACCTCAAGGTCAATCATATGGTCAAAATGTGGGAACTACACCTTACAATTATCAATCCTATCCTCAATCCGGCTATGGATCTCAGTATCCTCAACCTGTTACGGGTCAATACCCTGGAATGTTAGTGTGGGATCCGTCACAGGGTCAACAGGTGTTGCAGCCAAGTATACAGTTGGTACCTCAAGCTGGACAACCCGTAGTTTCTGGTCCACCCCAGCAACCGCAACCTGTCCAGTCAAATGTTCAAACTTCTGTAACTTCGGTAGTTACTCAGCCGCCAATTGCACCTAGTACTCCATCTCAAACGGCTGCTGCAACTACCGCCACATCTACCATACTTACTTCTGGAGTATCGACGGCTCCGGTTTCTACTGTCTCTGTAACCACTCCTCAGACATCTTTACCGTTGTCTGGATCTACGATTCAAACCACGGTCCAGATGCCTGTAGGTCAGCCTGGTATAAGTACGGTTGTCACTACTCAACCTCAATTTGTTCACCAACCGTACCAGGGACAGTACCAACCTGGGCAAGCTGTCCAACAACCGGTTTACCAGTATCAACCGTATCCTGGGTACACTTATCAACAACCTCAACAACCCCAGTACGGTCCGGTTAATCCTGGTTTTCCAGGAGGATATAATATCCCAAATGCGACTCCTGTTCCTAGTTATCCTGGATATCCTCCTCCTGGGGCTGGTATTGTGACCCAGAGTTTTAGAGATCCTAACCGGCAGTTACCGTTTATCGCAACTTTGGATTTACCAGACTTGACGCGCCTAACGAACGATCCAATTCAATATCTTCAGTTCTGGCCGCCAATGCCAAATAAGTTGCCCAGTGATATACCCAAGTTCGAAGGTAAGTCTGGAGAGGATCCGTCCAATCACGTGATGACTTACCACCTCTGGTGTGCTTCAAATTCTATCTCGGATGATTCGATCCGCTTACGTCTTTTCCAGCGTACACTCATTGGTCTCGCGGCCAAGTGGTACATTGAGTTACCACGGGCCTCTTTTTACAATTTTAGCCAGTTAGCTACCTCGTTCTTAACTCACTTTCAGTTGCCGGTCAGATACGATAACGGCACGGAGTTATTAACTTCACTAAAACAATCAACGTCCACGTATATTTCTGATCACATTCATGAGTGGAGACGTCGAAGAAGGCTAGTGAAAGTTTTTATCCCGGACCAAATCTTAGCTGAATGGTTTGTTAAATCATTATTACCGAAGATTACTGAAGATGTAGCTAAGGCCGGAGTAGTTACTGAGGAGCAAGTCATTGCTCAGGCGCAATACCTTGACTTAGTTTACACTCAGTCGGGTACGTTACACGAGAAGATTCCAGATCTTCCAAAGTCGAATCAAATCGCTGCTGCTCCTTCGGGATCTCATGCCGCTGATGGTATGATTGGTATCGTGAATACAAAGAGCAAGAAGAAGTCTTCCAAGGCTTCAACTACTCCTATTATCACTTTGCCTGATTCCCCGACAGGAGAGTCTTCTCCTGAACTTACCGCCGATATTCACGCTGTAGAGTCATCTACGGCCAAATCAAAAAACGGTGGAAAGAAGAAAGGAAAGAAGAAGGCTAAAGCAGACAAGGCTCCGAAGGAGAAAACGGAAAAGTCGGAAACCAATGACGAAAAGCGCAAACCTCGATATCCTTGTCTTATTTGTGAAGAGGATCATTTTACGAGAGATTGCCCTCATCGGGCCGAGGTTGTGAAAATAGTCAAAGGTTCTCCCACTCCTGCTGTGTTAAAAAATCCATTTCCGGAGCAGGAGAATAAGATGATAGGTTCTTCCTCGAATGCCAGTGAAGAACCCATTTTGATGATGTCTCATGTGAGGATTGCGACTCGATCGCAAGATTATGGTAGTAAGGCTCCTGTTGATGGTAAGGAAGCAGAATCTTCTCACTCTAACCCATCAACCTCAGCTCCTGGTTCCGATCCACTACAGATCGAAAAACCTAACCCGGACTTAGTAATTAAACCGCCCGCCAAGGGTGTACTTCGAAGGTCTGCTTTCAATCCACATGCGAGAGCAGCCCAGAATTACAACATTGTTGAGGACTTAGCTGTTTCACCCTCAGCAATGTCGGCGTTAGAAGTGCTGCAATCATGCCCAGCACAACGAAAATTACTTTTGTCGGCTATCGGAGCTGTTGATGTTCAGGACCCGAACCTGATAATCTTCGATCTAGAAAATAGTACACCACGTCTCCCCCATCAAATGGCTTTCCAAATTCCAGTGATAGTAAAAAACAGGCCTATTCATCGGACTGTGATTGATGAGGGAGCTTCTACGTGTATTATGTCGATTCAATGTTGGAGATCTCTTGGTTCTCCTTCGTTGAACCAATCCCCCACCATCCTTAAGGCCTTTGATGGCCGTGGGTTCCGTCCGTTTGGTATTCTACAGGAATTGCCTATAGGGGTAGAAGGTAAAACCGTTAGTCTGGATGTGGAAGTGGTTGATGCCCCTCTAGACTACAACCTTCTTTTGGGTCGAAGTTGGTCATATGCTATGACAGCGGTCGTTTCATCGGTCTTCAGAGTAATTAAGTTTCCACATAACGGTAAGATCGTGACTATTGATCAGCTGACATACTTTTCATCCGACCCAGCCTCTTCAGAGAGTATCCAGCATGTCGGTAAGACGACAATCCCTTATAGGGACGTTGGTGTAGGTTTAGTTAAAGATTCCGGTTTACTGGGAACTTTTCCTCTCCCTCCACTCAGCGTAGATCCTTCATTTGCAACAATTCATATGATTACATCAGAAAACATTATTTATGATGATCCTTGGATTGTCCCATCTGAATCTGAGATAGACTCATTCGGTGATGCTATGCCTTTGAGTCCATATGAAATTGCTTATGAAGCTGTCATGTCTTTTACCGACTCGCGTTCAACCGAAATCGACCAAATGAATGTGGTCAGTGAAGAATCACTTTTCACCTCAACCTTAGAACGGATAGCGTTTCCCGAAGTCGTGTCATCTGACGAACAACTTCGCGAAATCCTAAGTGTAGACGATCTACCATGGGAAGATCTCCATCACAGATCTTCGTTTTTACCTAAGGATGATGCTTTTGAAAATGATTTTTCATCTATCTTTACCGCTGAATATGTCAAAGACGCTCAGGATCCAACGAAACATTCTGATTCAGAGTTGAATTTAGGGAATATTTCTCGTACTATTCCCATTGATATTTCAGTGAAGCCCGGAATTGAGGAAAACATTCATATAGGTGCCGCATGTACAGAAGATGAAATCCAAACTTACAAGGCCCTATTCCAAGAATTCCGCGATGTGTTTGCCTGGTCTTACGAGGAAATGCCGGGAATCGATCCTGCCATTGTTGTTCATGAAATAAAGACCTACCCGGATGCTAAACCCGTCCGGCAACGGTTGCGTCAGATTCACCCTCGAAAAGCGGCTGCGATTAAAGCAGAAGTCGAAAAGCTGTTGAAAGCAGGTTTCATTTATCCGATCCCGTTAACGGATTGGGTATCGAATATTGTTCCGGTCAACAAGAAACAAGGAACAATAAGAATCTGTATCGACTATAGGGATATAAATCGAGCTTGTCCAAAAGACAACTATCCTACGCCTTATATCGATCAAATTATTGATGATTGTGCCGGAAGTGAAATGTTTTCCTTTATGGATGGTTTTTCGGGCTATAATCAAATCAATATTCTACCTGCCGACCAACCAAAAACGGCATTCATTTGTCCATGGGGGACATTTGCTTATTGCAAATTACCTTTTGGGCTTAAGAATGCCGGGGCCACTTTTCAACGGGCGATGTCTTACGCATTTCATGACATCAAGCACATTGTGCAACCGTACCTCGATGATTTGCCTGCTCATTCTTTACATCGAGCTGATCACCTTGTCCACTTACGAGCAATCTTTATGAGGTGTAGGCATTATCGAATTCGGTTGAATCCCCACAAGTGTGTTTTCTGTATAGAAACAGGTCGATTGCTGGGATTTGTTGTTTCAAAAGCCGGCATTCGCGTCGATCCCTCGAAGGTCGAAGCTATCATCAAATTGCCTCCTCCTTCGAGTTTGCGCCAACTCCAAAGTTTGCAAGGGAAAGCGAACTTTTTACGCCGATTCATCCCAAACTACGCCGAGGTCACTAAAGGTTTTACACGGTTGTTGAAACAGAACGCTCAATTCTTTTGGGACGAGATTGCCCAACAATCTTTTGATGCACTTAAACACGCGTTGACCCATGCACCGTTGTTGCATCCTCCCAACTACAACCAGGACTACTTCTTATACCTCGCAGCTTCGCATTCCACCATTGGAATGGTGTTAGTTCAAGAAGATGAATTCGGAGCGGAACATGTGATATATTATCTTAGTAGGACCTTAAATCCCACTGAGTTAAAATATTCGCATGTGGAGAAATTGGCCCTGGCAGCCGTTCAAGCTGTCCAGCGTTTTCGTCACTACATTCTTCTCCGTAAAACTACAGTTATTTCGGATTGCAACCCTATGATTTATATTTTGACAAAACAACTGCTAGGGGGCAAGTACTCTAAATGGATCGTTATCCTGCAAGAGTTCGACTTGGAGTTCGAGAAGTCCAAGTCTAAGAAATCCTTAGTTTTTGCGGAATTGATGTGTGATTTCCCGTGTGCTGACACAGAGACTGTGGCAGAGGAGTCCATTGCGGACGAATCTTTGTTTCTTATCAGTACTTTAGATCCGTGGTACGGGGATATAATCATCTATCTCCAAACCCAAACCTTTCGGCCTGAAGCTTCCAAAGCGGAACGTCGAAAAATTCGGTTTCAATCCCAGCAATACAAAATTATTGGAGATACACTTTATCGCCGGGGGGCAGACTTAGTTTTTCGACGTTGTTTAACTCACGAAGAGGCTGAGAGGGTTTTGAATGATTGTCACTCTGGAGCATGTGGCGGTCATATGTCTGGGTATGCCACAGCTCAGAAGGTGTTGCGCGCTGGTTACTTCTGGCCATCTATGTTTAAAGATTGTATCATTGCAGTCCGAAAGTGCCACAACTGTCAAGTGTTTGATCGAAAGATGCGCGCACCACCTGCTCCTCTCCACCCTATAATTGCCGTTGGTCCATTCGCCAAATGGGGTATCGACTTTATTACTTGTAACCCTCACTCGGCCGGGGGGCATGCGTATATCATCCTCGCGGTTGATTATTTTACTAAATGGGCCGAGGCGATGCCTACATTCGACGCAAGCGGCAAAACAGCTGCAGTTTTCGTATTCAATCATATTATAACTAGGTTTGGTGTCCCACAAGCAATCATTACTGACCATGGGAGCCATTTTCGAAACATCATGATGACTGAGCTTACAAGCCAGCTTGGTTTGCGCCACGATAGCTCTACTCCTTATTATCCGCAAGCCAACGGTTTGGTTGAGTCTATCAACAAAGTTCTGGTTATCATGATCCGACGAACCATTGGTATTCATCGGTCGAATTGGCACAACATGTTATTTTCAGCGCTATGGGCATACCGAACCTCAGTGAAAAATTCAACAGGGTTCACTCCTTTCCAGCTAGTTTATGGCTTGGAAGCTGTGTTACCCATTGAATGCGAAATCCCATCACTTCAAATGGCTGTCGAATTACTCCAGCTACTTCCGAAGAGGAGAAACGTTTATTATACTTAGCTAAATTAGATGAGACTCGACGTGACGCTACATTGGCAATCGAGACTCACGCGAAGCGAATGAAAGCTCAGTATGATAGAAATGTGACCCCTCGAAGTTTTTCGGAGGGAGACCTAGTGCTATTATATGATCAAGCTAACGATAAGCTAGGTGCTGGAAAATTCGTTCCTATGTGGCATGGACCCTACATTGTAAAGCGAAAGCTAGCAAAAGGGGCTTATGAGCTGGTTGATTTTGATGGGGACTCTTTGGGTAAACCCAGAAATGGACTTTACCTAAAGAGGTATTATGCTTAAATGGTGGGTATGGAGAATTTTTAGTTAGGTTAGGTTTTCTTTCTAGCTAGTATGTTTGTTAGTTAGTCAGTGTGCTTAGCTTAGAGAGTGTGTTTTTCGTCGTTATTCTGGCTTATCTTGGTTTTACTCTTGATATTGCAGATGTCGACGCCTCTCCAAACATACATTGGATTTGCTGATGGTGCTTGTCGTAGTACACGGAATATCTCTTCCGCAGCTTGGGTTATCTATTCACCCTCTGACGAGTTAGTTTCTATGCATGGGGTAAGCCTCGGTCAAACAACGAACAACATTGCAGAATACAGTGCAGTGGTTGAATTATTATCCGAATCTATTTCATTTGGAATTCGACGTTTGATAGTGAGGTTAGATTCTGAACTTGTTGTATTACAGCTTAATAGAGTTTATGCCATTAGAAATCCTGTGTTATTAAGGTTGTTTTTGAGAGTGCGTCTCTTGGAACGTGAATTTGATTACATTGAATATCAGCATATTCCAAGGTCTTTAAATACATTAGCAGATGCAATTGCTTCTCGAATGTTGGACAGACATTTACGATAATCATGCAAGTAAATTTAAAAACATTTCATCACATATGTTAAACAAGATAAGCCGGTAATAGTGATATATATATAGATAGGAGTGTGTCAAAAAATATACATCGTCTTCGATCATAGGTTGAAAAACACCTTATGATCGGCAAAAATGATAAGTACAAAAAGTCAAAAATGTCACATGTGTCTACAAAGTGACTAGCCAATCACTGGTGGTGCTCCCTATACGACACCACTGCACGGGCTACCTTACGCAAAAATCTCCTAAACGGTCCAGGGACCGCGACTACATAGCGCTGAAGCCTGATAGGAATATCATCCATGGTAGTCTCAGGCATATCCGCCGTCAGACGCTCTAGATCATGCTCCAACTCAGCTAGTACCTCTGCAGCCGCCGCGTCCTGTGGGGCCGGTACCGGTGCAACTGGATGTCTCCTCTCAAAAGGCCGGAGGTTGGCTGGGCGCTGTGGACCAACATCTGCATTTTGAAAATTTTTACTGTCAGTTTTGAGACGATATATATAAAAAACAAAAAAAAATATACATAATTTGAAAACTTGTGAAAAATAAAGTACCTCTGTCATCCCATTGTTCTCCCTGTGGAAGAACCATGTCCGGATCACCTCGAAAATCTACTCCGGCATACGGAAAGTCCTGGATCGAAAAAACCTGGTCCTCTAACCAGTGAAAATAACTATCAGAGAATCGAACAACCGCCGCGCCCTCGTCAGGATGCCGGGCCATCACCGCAACCCATCGTACCAGCTTTGGCTCCCGAGGACCCAAGATATCAACAGTGAGTTGCTGAGGGATCAGCATCGGAACTCTCTCTAAGGCAAAGCTCACGACTAAAGGCCCATATCCAAAAGTTTTCAGTCGTCCGTTCTTTGCCTTGGTCAGTTGGCTCTTCATATTAGCCGACACAGCATCACACCAGTTGAAAATGGTGCCTTGGTAACAGTCAATTGCCATCCGCATTTGGGACCCAGAAGCAATGTGTAAAGCGGCTGCGCCGCAAATTCTGGTAACCGTGAAAGCTATAACTTTGAGTTCACGCAGAGAGATGTGTTTGATTTCCACGCCTTTCGAATGGTGTGCATTGGGTGTGCACCAATCTTCCCGGAGACTAACAAGGGATTGGCCACCCGGCCTAGTCCCGGCTAGATTGAGTTGCTCGCCTCTATTTGGCAAGCCAGTGAGAAAGTATACATCCGAGGGCTCTATCTCGAGCTGGTGCCCTCCTATGTAAAAGCATTGCTCTTGAACGTTCCATCTCTCAACCAGCCATTCTAAGAATCTTACCTGAGCCCTCATGCCAGGTATGGCCCAGTATTTATATAGCCCGCATGCTTTTAGGGCATCAATGGAAGGTTGATGTTCAATTGCAGCTAAATCAACGTCCTCGTGCTCTCTTTCTCTCCAATCCAACATGGTGAGTGCCCTACACACCAAGAAACAATGATTAGAATTAATTTGGGGAAATTTGAATGGTTGTTTGTGAGGATTGGGGTTTCAAATTCCGCGTTCCACGGAGGACGCACCCCGCGTTTAGAACACAGGGCGTCCGGACGCAGCTGGCCTGAAGGTGGGCTGCGTCCCCCGACCATTTTCCTGTATAGGAAAAAGTCGGGGGACGCAGGTCACCCGAAGGGCACCTGCGTCCACCGAGGAGCGCATTTTGAAACCTAAACCCCCCCAAAAAACAAAACTAAAACCTAAAATACAATTTTAATCGGATGAAATTGAAGAGTAGGATGTTGTAAAATACCTGGAAGAGACGGCGTTCGATTCTGACGGTCGGATTTTCCGCAGCGACCACGGGAAGTTTCTTGCCAAAAGCCCTTTTTTCAACCTCAACAGTAAAATGGTAAAAATGACATGGTAAAAAGTCTTTTTATAGGTTTTTTGGATGAATTTGTTCATTTTTCACCATGGAAGGATGTTTTTCGATGTATTTTTGCCTATCTTAAACAGGTATGAGTAATGTGTTGTTTTTGTGCAGGACAAAGGGACTTAGAGGGAAAATTGTCATTTTTCACAAACCAAAATATCAGAGTCATCTTTTAAGCCCTTTTCTGACTCCTAAAAAATGAAAAGATTGCCGAGCGTTTCTTTTACACTCGTTAAAACGGAATTAAAAGACGGTCCCCTTATAGCTCTTTTCTGACCGTAAAATCAGGAAAAGATTGCCGGGTTTTTGTCGTTTCAAACTCGATACGGAAATAAAACGACGTGTCCTTGATCGCTTTTTACTTTTCAGGTCAGTGGCACTAATTATGAAAGTACTCCTTGGTCGCAAGATCAAGCGGTTCCCCCAGGTATTATTTTATACTTTTTCGGGCTTGAGGGACACAAATCTACGAAAAAGTTCAACTTGGAGTCTTCTTAAGTTTTTCAGACTCTCTAAAATTGAAAAACGCCGAGTTTCTCCTATACTGGGCTCGTTAAACATTTCACAGTAAAGGACCTGTTCAATTACAAACAGGAACGAACCACTCCTTCCTAGGGTTCGAATCAAAACTAGGTTGGACTCATCCGAAGGATGAGCTTATAATCAAGCATATGTTATCCTCCTCAAGCTTGTTAAAAATAAAGAGGTACTTGCCAGAAATGGTGGGGGAAAAGAGAGAAGAATGAGCCTATTTGTTACCTTTTGTCTCAGAAGAAACTTTATTACCACTCTTGAACACGACACTTTTCATTCACCTGGGTTGGGAAATCCTTACCTCACAGTTGATCAAACCACTTTGAAAGTCTTTAACCGGGTTCCGGGGATTAACTTTGAGTTATTCATCACCAAGCCATCTGTCGTGTCGTTATGTGTTCAAGAGGTCTGCAAGCAAAACTTTCATCTGCAAAATACTTGTCATCCATTTGACCATCCCTGAGTCAGTCCTTACAGCAACATTTCTTCAACTTGAACAATGATTTCGTGTTGCAGGCTTGCCTGCAACGAGTCGCTTTCTATCGACATCAGCACATTATCTAGAGAGATGACTTAGAAATCGTCAGTACCTTGAAGTCTGCATGCATCAATGGCAGGTTTCTCGCCTTTGACGTCAGTTTACATCATTGACTTTCGATCAAAGGATTCCGTGAAATGTTCGACATCAACTCATTCATTCACATCTCATGGATTGTACTGGGTACTTTGAGAACCATTGACATTACTGGTGGTCTCTCTCACGCTTGTTAACAGTTTACATCATCGACTGGTAATCAAGTGGTTTCTACCATGTTCGACATCAACTCATTTATTCGCATGGCTAGAATCGTACCAATTCGAGAAGTAGAAATGAAGACCCTGGATCTAGTTTCTACCATCCAGGCTGCGAGGAGTTTTGTATTCATTATCTAAGTAGACTAATCATAAACAGATGGCTGCGCCCATACTGTGTCTACAAAAGTCTATGATTATGATGTACTGCAAGATCATTCCTGTATCAGAGTAGTTAGTCTGTTAGTTAAAGTTTTAATCTGAGTATGGGAATGCCTACCTCAGTGATGATATAATCTTATACATGTATTTTGTGTTGAAAATTGCAGGTTCTGACCAGGCTCTCCACGAGATAATCCTTGAAATGATAAAGCGCTTCACCCTTCCTAGATAATACAAAACCCTAATCTATTTCAGGCTTCGCACTTTAGGGGGCAATCTGTTACACTAAAAAATGTCACCATGACTATTCACAGTTAGGATGGCTCTATCAACAGTCATGCTACCCTCTTAGGCAAGTCTTATGCCTCTGCTCTCCATGTCAAACTCCAAAAAAGAGAGAAAGTCTTTCTAAATGTATTTATCTCTGGGGACGCAGGTTCTCTCAACCTTACCTGCGGGACGCACCCAATGTTCACAAAAGCTGCGTCTTTGGACGCTCTGTATGTAAAGGGGCAGGTGCGTCCCCCTGTAAAGGTTAAAATGCGCAAGTTTCATCTTTAAAAAGTCACTTGTGGTCATTTCTAGAGCATTCTAGAAGGTTGTTCGATGTGTATTGAGCGCCTCCAGATGGTTCATGCACTCCTACCAAAGAGGAACTTATCCCATCAATAAGGGAGCTATCCCATCCAAAGAGGGGATTATCCCATTGATGGTGGACCTGATTAACTTCCTCTTGAGCACTATAAATACAGGCATTGGGCCAGAAGGAGAGGAGGTTGAAAGCTATACATTTCTAAGGGTAAATGTTGCAGGAATTAGGACTCCCATTTAGAAGCTTGTGAGGAGAGATTGCCATCTTTGCTTGTTCTATTTGGAAGTGGGTGAGCTTTGTCAAAGTAAAGGAGAACTCTTGATGGACCCTGGGAAGGACTTGCACAACACCAAGGCTCAGGTTGTATTTGTTCCTTTTGTTACCTATTAATGCAAATGAATCCATTCTTCTCAATAACTTGTTATTTATGAGTTGTTTCATGTATTCCTTGGTCTATGTGTTAAATATGTTTTATTCTATGAGATTATCAAGTGCTATTTAATCGTTTGATTGTTAGTGTATGCAGGTTTCAAAGTGAAGGAGGAGCTCATCCGGATCAGCGGAGCTGGACTGCTACAACAGCGTTGGATTACAGGTAGGATCTAAACACTTGATTTCCCGTATAGTAAATGCATGTTTAGAGAAGGATTGCTCTTGTTTGTCTTGTTTGTCACTAGAGAGTCTTAGGCTCCTAGGGAGGTTGGTTATGTCCGCACAATCGACTCTTTCCGCCTGACACTAGGTGACTGCTTGATCTTCTGGATGCTTCCTAGCCCTTTCCATCTTTTTTTTCCTTAGGCTCAATCTTCTACTCATAATTAGATTTCTTATGTAATAGTTCTTTAGTTGTCTACGTAGGGGAAGAGTCCATTTCATGACTTCTTTGAATTTTTCAATTGTGTCCAAAGCTTTTGCAACTTGAACATCAGCTTTTGAGATGGTATCATTGATGGTCCTTTTGTATCTTTCATTATTCTTTGTTATCTGATCAACCTGTCTTTGGTAGACCTAAGTCTCCTCAAAGAACTTATGATATTCCTTCCATTCATCAAACTCCGGCTTCTCTATTATTTGAAAGGTTTCTTTCATATTCTCTTTCCATTTAATTATTGACCTTGTCATAGGCTTCCTTAACTGCACACTGGGTTCTCTTACCTCCTCTACATCAATCACTTGTTTTCCTTTATCTTGGGTTGTAGGCCTAGGAGGCCTCCTGGACAACTCACTTTCTTTATGTTGGGCTGCTTCTTCTACTGTGTGCCTGAGCTCTTGGTTTTATTTCTTCAAATAAGAAATTTTAAGATGATCTTTAGTAAGGATGTCCTGTAATTTTGTAATTTCATGTTCTTTGTCCTCCATTTCAACATCTTGTTCATCCCCTGCACCTTGTTATGGCATATCCTTTGAGATATCAACTTGAAGAGTTGGCTCCTCAATCATCTGCTTTGTATGAAATCTTTTCCTCAATCTAGTAGTCGACCTATGTATAAATTGTGCTTCCTCCACTAGTATCTTGATTTTCCTGGTGCTTGCTTCTCTCTTATCCCTCCTTGTTTCCTTAACTGTCTCTGCAGCTTTAGGTACCTCTGTATCTTTAGCTTTGGGTTCTTCTTCATCTGGTTCCATGGGAAAAATGTCTGCATGAGCCAGCAAACCTGAGGCTAACAAGAAACCATCCCAAGACATCTTCCTTTTCTCTAACTCATGCAAAACTAACAATTTGATCAATGCAAAGTGGAATAAGCTAGGCAAGTTTTTTTCTCCTTTGGACTAAACTCTTTCTGCCATCTTGCCCAGGATTTTGAACAGGTAATAAGGCAAGTTCAGGCTCCTCTTACCAGTGAAATGCATAAGAAACCTAATGTGATACTGATACACCTTGTTGAAATGGCCTTCACATGTAAAATATCTCTGTATAACCTTCAACAATTGACTGTAGTGGCTCAAAAAGTAGCTCCTTGGAAATGTGGTGTCATATTTGTCCTTGTATTGAGGTTTTACAAATTCTTTAAAATAAGAGGCATCTAACTCCTTTCCTTTGAACCAACTCTCACCCTATAAAGGAATCTTTGTAGCTTGAGAAATAGTTTCTTCAAACACTGTAAACTCTAAATCCCCAATTTTAACCTTGTCACCTTTAAAATTCAGGGAAAACATACTAGCAAGCTGGAAATGGTGGCCATGCGTTTGGATTTTCTCATAGAAATCCATGCACCCTGTCTGTTCGAAAGCCACTCAGTTGCAGGGTCAAAGTTCACTATCTCTAAGCTTCTAGGCTCAACATGGACTACCTCTCCTCCCTTTTCTTTGCTTTTTCTCCCTGGGCTTTCCATATGGCTATAAAAACTACAACGCAGGCTTTTAACTTTGTCTTCATGGCACACACCAAAACTGTGGTGAAAAGGTTGACTGACAACGCACTGGATGATGGGAAGGATGACAACACGATGCAAAGAGGTGACTAATAGGGTTTTCACAGGAGTTAAATGACTTTGGGTCTTGGGAAAACCTTTATGCCCTAACAACCTTGTTACAATGCCATGTAGCGATGTATGTGATGTATGAGAAGTATGTGAAGGCAATCGTGCCAATGACCATGAAATTTTGATTGCAGGCTCTATGTACAGGCACACCTCTACTCATTCTAATCAACACACAAACCCTAAGCACTTTAAACACCTCGAACGTAGACCAGTCAACACACAGGGATTTGCGCAACAATTATGAAGTAAATGTACACAGACTTTACCAATGACTGTCTAATGATTTTTAAAGGAAAATTGTGGCTGGAGTATATGTTCCCTACCTTAGGAAACAAGAAAAACTTGATTGGACTCAGTGGGAGACTAGCTTCTGAAGTATGCAAGGAACTTAAAACAATTGCATGGCAATTATGCAATGACTATGTAGTTGTAAGATTTGTGTAGCTATTGCATAGCAACCTTCAACACTTGGATGAAATTTCCTTCATATGTCTGCTTAACCGAGTCTCGACCTTGTGCTATGTAACCTGCCAAACTTTCCTCTGAGTGCAAACCTTCTTTGGGTGCAAACTAGGAATTGGAGAGAGAATGAGGGCAATCATGAACATAAATTTGAAAATGTGTGCCTTCATATGTTTTGTTTTGGTCATTGGGTGTAAACTTTGGGTAAAGGGTGTAATAATTATGAATTAGGAATGATGATAATGAGTTATGGATGTAGGGGGATGTAATGGTAATGATGATGAGAGGTGAGTTGAGGGGGATGGGTGTGCATATGATAGTAAGTGATGAATGAAGGATGGTATATGGGAGGGATTATATGAAGGTAATCATGAATTATAAATGGTGGATTGTGATTAATAAATTATGAATGGTGGGATGGGGACAATAGACACCACTAACAAACATATAATACATATAAACCCTTATCAAATGGAAATTTTACTGTTATGGTTTAAACTCATGATAAATGGAAACCCTAGGAAATAAAACCCCTTGAACCTTCAATGACTCTAGATGAAAAACAACCTTATGACACTCTCAAAGACCTAGTCTGTCTCAAATTCAATGTTGTCTTCTAGGACAGCCTATGAATAACTTGTAGTGACCTTTAGAAAATGATTCTTTAGACTATGAAAACATTATTTCATAGGCTAAACAGGTATACAAAATCCCAAAATGAAGAAAAGAGGCAAAGACACTTTGATCACTAGACCCTAGGACCCTAACAGGTAGAACTAGTCATAGGACAGTCAATGGTTTCTTAGTGTTTAATAGATTGACTTTGGTTGATTTTAATCGAAGTTTTATTTCATTGATCTAACAACTTTGATATTTATAGTATGTAAAATGTCTTGTTTGTGGTTGCATCACTTCCTTGCAATGTTTGAAAAAAATTGAGGTAGCCTCCTCTCATATGGGGGTACAGTTCTAACATCACATACTTTATGTCGAGTAGTGTGTTATTATCTCCTTCAATATTTAACCAATTTCACTTTCTTCGGGGTATTCCAAGGAACAAAATATCTCTCACATTTGCATAGTTGTGTAGTTGATACTACTATGAAGATAGTCAAGAACATACTTGTAAATGATCCCAAAAGAATTCTTGAACACGAGGAATTATTGAATGTAGAGGAATTGTTACATAAGGATTTCAATGATTACATATCATATGTCCTAACTCTCAACCTCTATGCTTTCAACATTCTCTACCAATCAAAGGGTGACAATGCCTACCTCTACCAACTTTATATCTTCATTCAACTCAAGAATGTCAAGGATTATTCCCATGTGACATCTATATAATCTTCGCATTGATTTAGCACTCCAATGATGTACCAGTGTTGAGGATTTTTTCTTTTGGGTTGATGATGGTTTGCAACATCATGCATCACTATGCTTTTATTTTGGCATTGTCCCTTCAAATTTTTTTAATATTAAACGTTGTCTTGTACGATTGCATTCTTTTGAGCATATTTTTCTTTTTTTCTTCATCTTGTGCATACTCTCACTCTCTTGTAGTTGACTTCCTCATTTTCCTCATCATAATGACTCTTCAATGTGTATCAACTAAGGTTACTCCATTTTAGGCATTCTCACAAATTGTCACCCCTCACCACAAAGCCAAAATTACTTTTACTAGTTGAGAAAGGTGCCACAATTAACCATCCATTTCTAAAGTATTCTGAAACTTCTTGAACAATTTTCCAACTAGCATTCAAAAAATATTCCCACCTAGATTGTCATTTTTATATTAGGTACTATTTATTCTTTTTAATGGATGTTGGGTTTCAACAATGTTCCAAATGCCTTGTCCAATCAAGAATTTGTGAATTAAAGTGGGTAATATGTAGAGGAACTAGTCATACAATTTTTCATTAATATGTTTTTAACATCATCGAGGGATGCCTTTCTTCTATTGCTTGCTCCTCACAAAATTCATCTATGATTTGTTTGATCTTCTCATCTAAGTTTGTTTGACCATTATTAATCAATTTAGAGATAATTCATTAATCTTAATTAATATTAATCATGTGCACCACATTCTATAAATTTCTTTAAGAATGGATATGAGGATTTTTTCATGTGTTTTTGTGAAAATTTGTGCTCTCACCTATGCAAGTGTGACATAGTTTCATCTAGGATCATTTTTGAAATAATTTTAGAATTTTATTTATCACCACTCTCATGACGTTGGAATCTTCACTGCCTTCCTCCCCTAAACCTCTTTCAATCTGGTGGGAAACTAGGCGGATGAAGCAAGGATATTTATCACCACTCTCATGACGTTGGAATCTTCACTGCCTTCCTCCCCTAAACCTCTTTCAATCTGGTGGGAAACTAGGTGGACGAAGCAAGGATAACCCCTGAATAATGAATGATTGTTGGACTGGTTGCCCACTTCCTTTGAGTCTCAGATATACATGGGTACATTCATACTTACTAAATAATCATGCACTAGCATGTCACTTTTACTATGTGGTCATGTTGGCTTATCAGTCGCCCAACTCCCCTAGCTTAGTACTCAATGTGAGAAAGCATGGAATCAATCTAAATTCCATCCATCGGTTAAGTGAAAATGGACAAACCTACTTCCGGGTATTGCACCACTCATAGGAAATATATAATAATATATAATATTATTATAATATTATATATAATATATACTATATTATATAATAGAGTTATATAGTTTATATATAGTATAATATATAATCGTATGATCAAAAGTGTGGAGGGCATAATAGGTTCATAGTAGAGTGAAGGGAACCATAATCAAGTTCTAAGAGAGAATTAGGGCATTCCATGGGGCAACAAGAGGGAATTTGAGGAGGACATTGTTGTGGGGGAAAGTATCCAACTCGGAATGACCCTAACCCACTCTAAGGGTGACAGTTCCTTAGCAACAGCTGAAAGCAAAGCTATCTAAAGTTTCTTCTTTATGACATGCAAGAGATAGAAGGAAGAGATCCACTTACCGATGTCTTGCGCAAATGGTCGATCCAATCTCCTTTGTTTGCCGCTTGCTCCCAGATCCAAGTCTTTTCACGGGCCCAGCTACACGAGATCCTGCAAATAAGACAAGAAAAGGAAACTACAAGAGGCATGCATTCATAATCGATTCAAGGATTAGCATAAATCAAAGACGCAAGTAAGACAATACACCATTGAAACACATGCGAATAGAAGAACCTCAAATGCTTTATTAATATATGGAAGTAAGGTTCAGGCGGTGATACAACCATGAGAGGTCCAATCCAGCATCACCTTCCCGACGGAGAGAAATCTCTTCTTCACCTCCCTCAAGCAATCACCCAATGCTCACAACTGTAAACCAACAGCAATCCTTTGCACTAAATTCCGCCCTCCAGATCCCATGGGATGAGATCCTTATATAGAGTTTTGGAGTGAAGATAAGTCAGCTTGATGTGTGACTTGTTGTCCTCTTCAACTCCAGTTGTTCTTCAGCTCTTCACTCGGAGTTTCCACCTTCCTCTTGGAGTTTTAGAAGCTCTTAACTCATCATTAGGCGAATCTTTTGATCAAGTGTCTTTTTGGAAGCTTCCTGGGCACTGGCACATTGAGAAAAAGATTCCTCCACATGTCAAAGTACGCCCAGCGCAGGTAGCCTTTGTTGCACTTGCTATGCAGCACAGGTACACCATAGAGCTTTTGACATTCAGCGCAGATGCTTAGTGGAGCAGCTGCTTTGATCCAAAACTGACCTGTTTTTGAGTGTTTTTCAGTGGAGAACTGATTTGCAGTGCTGTGGTTTGCTGACCTTGTTCCTCTAAGGGTAATAACAACATGTTTAGGGACTTTGGATCCCTTAGATTATTGAAATTTCATGCTCTATACTGTAAGGCACAAAAATGTCTATAACAGTTTCCCCCTAAAGTATGAGGTCGTTTATCGGGTGAAATGCTTTATTAGGAGGATCCGAAGTTCATTCAATCGTCGGGAGGTGACCTGTAACAAAATACAATATAATACATTATCTTTTCATACTTTCTTTTCATGATCTAGCTGATGCGGGCATTTCCCATGCTCAGCTTTATAAATACATTTGCTATACATAAACAGACGATCGCCTGATAATAGACTGATAATTCTCTGCTTTCAATTATCATCCTTTCAGTAGGATGATCATCTGCTGCACATGTCTATGTTTTTATCTCCTGAATATATATCACAGCCCGGATGGATGAAACTAGATCCGGGGTCTTCAAACTTGTCCGATCTTCACTCTAGTACAAGTCGATCCATGTGAGAATTTCTTGAAGTCGAACATGGAAAGACATCGCTTGATTACCAGTCAATAATGTAAACTGTTAACAAGCACGAGAGGAATCACCGATAATGATGATGACCCTCAAGGTACTGCAGCACAATTCACGTGGTGTGAAGATAGGATCTGACGTCGAACACCACGCAAAGTCTCCTGGTCGAAGGTCATTAATGTATACCTATCGCCGGGAGTGAGAAACTTGCCATTGAGGCATGCAAGCTTCAAAGTACTGAGGGGGTGTTCCTAGATCAACTTCTTGGATAATGAGCTGATGTCGACAAGAAGTGATCCGTCAAAGGAGGGCCTTAATGAATCCCACATCAGTGACACGGAACGGAGCTAGTGATGATGGTGAAAACGATCTGTGAAATATGATTCAGGGTGGCGGTCATGGAAGGATGAAAGATGATGTACGGTAGTGGATGGGACCCGGTTGACACTTTCTGAATGACATCTCTTGAACATATAACGACACTGATGTGATGGATCGGTAGCATTACCCCATGTATGGATGGTATGGCGAGACCATGGTGAAGGGACCGGTGAATGATAATAACCCAACCCGATATTTACGGAGGCAAAAGTGTCATGTTCAAGAGTGACTTGCTACCATTAAGCTTTGAGGTTCTTCCCAATTTTTCCCCAGTCATTTCTGACTAGTACCTCTTTATTTTTGTCAAGCTTGAGGAGGATAACATATGCTTGTTCTATAACCTGCCCTTCGGGCAAGCCCATCGCTATGTTTTAACGAGCCTAGCGATAGGGAAACTCGTTCTCGTCTAAAGACAAGTTTGTCGCTATTTAATATTTTTAACGAGCCTAGCGACAAAGACAACTCGGTCCTTTTCATTTTTAGAGAGTCTGAAAAGGGTACATAAAGTGGACTCCAGGGGTCCTTTTTCGTCATTTAATCCCTTAAGTCCAAAAAAGTATAAAACAATACAGAAGGGATGAATGTTCGATATCTTTATCGAGCCGAACTAGACAAGCGCTCGATCTTTTTGTGCAATAATCCCTCAGGTCCAAAAAGATTAAAATCTAGAGGAGGGATAGCTCTTCCGGTCCTTTTAACGAGCTGGAAGGCCAAAACTCGACAAACTTTTCATATTTTACGAGTCAGTGAAAAGAGCTCAAAGAAGACTCGTCTTTTGAGGAACGAGTGATAAACAGGGATAGCAGTAGATTCCAGGTACAGGTTGGAATTTTCCAATCACGGCAGTATTACAAGGATGGCTAGGTGGGATCACTCTTCGTAGCTGTTCCTCAAAATAGGTAAACAATCAAGTGGATGTGAATGATCGGCCAAATGAAAAGTGGAGGTGACGGTACACAAACACGACCAAGGCTTTTATGGCTGATGAATTTACGGTCTCAAATGGTTATTTACCGGTTCATTTTTTCTGAATGATCTTGAACTCTGGGGAAAGCTTGCTCACAAGCTTATGTTTATTTTTTAACGAGCATGAATTTCCGCATTAAAACTGCTCGGATATTGTGTTTATTTTTTAACGAGCATGAACTTTGCCAAAACTGCTCGTTTTTACCAGTCATAAAGTAGTAAGGTCTCATAGAAGATCGCTATTTTTTAAAGAGCTTCGTCTCCCTACGTATTGCTCCATATCCTCTCTTTGTGAAAGCCGGGTATCGGCTTATCTACGGGTTAGCGGGGTTAGTCCTACCTAAAACTAAAAGCCGCCCGAGCTTGCATTCCAAGAGGTTTGCATGCCCCCAGGTGTAAGTCTAATTTCAAGGTTGCCCCTACTTTCCCGTTAAAAACCTTTGTTTTCAACAGGTGAGGCTTACCTCTTTCAGGTTACCCAAAGATCGTTCTGCTAATCCTTTCAAACAGAAACTTTCTTCGGCGATGTCTATCATTAGGTTACACAAAGATGGTTACAATTTGTTGCAGCAATTGAATCCCTTTCTTTGGAGGCTGCCCCTACTTATCCTCTAAAACATTTGTTTTAATGGGTGAGGCTTGCCTTTTATCCAAAGATGGTTACTACTTGCTGTCGCAAACGGATCCCCTTCTTTGGCAGAGCCCACTTTTCTAGACAAAGGTGAATGACGACGCTCCGTCACACACTTAACTTTAACAAAAGAATCTTTTTCAAGCCGAACTAGACAAGTGCTCGATCTTTTTGTGCAATAATCCCTCAGGTCCAAAAAGATTAAAATCTAGAGGAGGGATAGCTCTTCCGGTCCTTTTAACGAGCTGGAAGGCCAAAACTCGGCAAACTTTTCATATTTTACGAGTCAGTGAAAAGAGCTCAAAGAAGACTCGTCTTTTGAGGAACGAGTGATAAACAGGGATAGCAGCAGATTCCAGGTACAGGTTGGAATTTTCCAATCACGGCAGTATTACAAGGATGGCTAGGTGGGATCACTCTTCGTAGCTGTTCCTCAAAATAGGTAAACAATCAAGTGAATGTGAATGATCGGCCAAACGAAAAGTGGAGGTGACGGTACACAAACACGACCAAGGCTTTTATGGCTGATGAATTTACGGTCTCAAATGGTTATTTACCGGTTCATTTTTTCTGAATGAGCTTGAACTCTGGGGAAAGCCTGCTCACAAGCTTATGTTTATTTTTTAACGAGCATGAATTTCCGCATTAAAACTGCTCGGATCTTGCGTTTATTTTTTAACGAGCATGAACTTTGCCAAAACTGCTCGTTTTTACCAGTCATAAAGTAGTAAGGTCTCATGGAAGATCGCTATTTTTTAAAGAGCTTCGTCTCCCTACGTATTGCTCCATATCCTCTCTTTGTGAAAGCCAGGTATCGGCTTATCTACGGGTTAGCGGGGTTAGTCCTACCTAAAACTAAAATCCGCCCGAGCTTGCATTCCAAGAGGTTTGCATGCCCCCAGGTGTAAGTCTAATTTCAAGGTTGCCCCTACTTTTGCCGTTAAAAACCTTTGTTTTCAACAGGTGAGGCTTACCTCTTTCAGGTTACCCAAAGATCGTTCTGCTAATCCTTTCAAATAGAAACTTTCTTCGGCGATGTCTATCATTAGGTTACACAAAGATGGTTACAATTTGTTGCAGCAATTGAATCCCTTTCTTTGGAGGCTGCCCCTACTTATCCTCTAAAACATTTGTTTTAATGGGTGAGGCTTGCCTTTTATCCAAAGATGGTTACTACTTGCTGCCGCAAACGGATCCCCTTCTTTGGCAGAGCCCACTTTTCTAGACAAAGGTGAATGACGACGCTCTGCCACACACTTAACTTTAACAAAAGAATCTTTTTCCAGAACAACCCCATTCCTAACTGCCCCTTCTTCCGCATGAGAGCTCTTGCCGGCTCTTCTGTTTTACGAAGAAGAAGGAGGGGACGGGGTACTTTCTAGTCATATTCTCCCGCGGAAATTCTACTTTACACCCAAGGTTTTTTCTGCCTCCAGAGCAGACCAGGATGCATGCCCCCTGGGTTCCGGCCTTCCTCTCCCGAATTACTCGTACTCATCAGGAAGAAGAACCGGAGGTAGAGACCTTTCTTGATCAAATAGACCATTGAGGATAGGTATGTGACTATTTGCGATGCGTGATCCCGGAAGTGAAAGTTGGTCTACGAGCTTGACCATTCTTCCTTCGTATGGAAAACACATTATTCGAAAGAGTGAGGAGATTATTGCTTCCATGCAATATATGTAGTCTCGTCCAAGGAGTAGGTTATAATCCAAGGGTCCTTAGACGAACATCAAGTTCATCTTGACGGCCTTCTCTTTCAAGGTAATAGGCACATTAGGTAGAATCCCTAATGGTCGACTGGTTCCTTTGTCAAAACCCGAGAGATTTCTTGTCTCAGGTAAAAGCGATGGGAAACCCAGTGCTTTCCAAGCAATAGAGGACAGGATACTCACAGATGCCCCTTCATCAATGATAGTTCTGGCCATCACCATTTTGTATATTTGGACTATAATTCTAAATGGTATACTGGCTGGTAACCGGGGTCTGCCTAGTTGGTTCCAATCAAAGGACACAACTAGGTTGCTTGGTGGTGGGACCGAATATATGGCCAGATATGACCCTGACGATGCTCCTTCCTGCGATAAAGGAGTGGGCACATTGCCCTGATGTTCATCAGAATCGGTGTTGATGAAGAGAATCTGGACGGTGTCATCCTTACTCTCTTCGGTGAGGGTGTCAACTGAAGATGAATCCTCAGTGACTATGGTATTTGAAGATGAAACTTCTGAAGGGAGAACCGGGTCAACTGCCATTTCGACCTTTGGACTTTCGTTCGGTCCGGATTCAGTAGGTTCACTTTCAGCGACTGACACTTCAGCTGGCCCTGTGAGCGGGGCAACTGTATTTTCGACCAACGAAGGACTTGGCGCGAGTTTTTGGTATCCAGGAGGAAGTAGCAACGGTGCAATCGGTTGATCTTCCAAAACTCTCTTTGCTTCATCTAAAAAGGGACAACGGCGAAGAGTGTGATTGCCTTCACACAGTTCGCAGGGGAATCTCTTTCCCCTTCGTCGTCTAGAACCTTCACTTTCGCTGGTCGACGGTAAGCATTCAACCTGGTTGTCAGAGGTTGACGCTTCCGAACTGTGCAAACGAGGGGACCAGTCCCTTAGTATCTGGGGAATACTGGGACAATCCCGGTGGAGGTGGTCTCCTCTACATATGACACATGGTGATTTGGGCCCGGTCCGTGCTGTGTGTGGGTTTTCGTTAGATACCTTTTGCTTTCCCCCAGGCGCCTTTGGCTCCTTCTGCTTCTTTTCTTTCTTCTTCTTTTCCTTCTTCTTTTCCATGGGAGCTCCGCTTTCGGCGGCTTGACCTTTCGAAGAAGAAGGATCGGAGGAAGGTTTATAAGAAGTGGAAGGCTGGAGGGTAGCTCTTGACTGGTCTAACTGCTGACTCGACTGTTCAGGAACCGTGGTGGTCTGAGCTACAGCGGTTGAGAATAGCCAAACTGGCAGGCCAATTGTCAGTCCTGGAAGCGACAATGTGGCCATGTGGGGCGCACCAACTTCTCCCCAAGAGGAGAAAGGGCTAGGGGTCCCATCATGTGGAATCCCTTGGTTGGTGTGTTCCATGTTCTCAACCTAAAGATCAACGTAGGAATGAGGGGTGATTATGTTCCGCTTAGAATGAATTTTATATGACGACGCTTTTAGACACAACTTGCTTTTTCACTTTTTAAGAGTCGAGAAAAAGCTAAAGATGACTCTAGTCTCCTTCGATGTATTAACGAGCCCGAAGTGACAAATGCTCGGATGGACTTTTTCAGTTATAGAGTTTGAAAAAGGCCAAAAGAAACTACTCTGGAGTTCTAGGCAGAGGGTGTGCCAAACCTTTCGCGAAACCACATAATACGTTTTACGGTACGAGTGGTCGATCTTCGTGAATGCTGTGTTCACTGCATCGCGATTAGTAGGGCGGCCGACACGGCTTCCTATGGATAAAGGCTTTGTTCCTATAGGGGTCCCCCAATATACGCGACGGTACGCGGGGGCACAAGTCCGTATTAGTGCTATCGTCCCTCAGGAGGAATCACCCACCTTCGTAGAGATCGACAGTCACTATGTTTAACGACGCCGGTTCACGTCTCTACCTAGACCTCTACTATGTTTCGTTATGTTTCAAAGCGTTGTTAGATAAATTCAGTTCTTTTTAGGTTGATCTTGCTTAGCAGTTTGCCTTTATGGATCACCACGTGATGTATGATACAACTCCTAAATGCAGTCTAAGAATGATAAGCAAGCTTTTTCAATTCTTTCAACTTATGAAAACCTTAACTACTGAAGGAAAAGAAAGACATCATCTTTTCAAACAGATCATAGAGCACACACTGATGCACTTTTTCTAAATCGACATGCAAACTGTCAAAATGCACATGCACAATGCAAGTATTTCTTTTCTTCTTCCTTAATGTTGATGTATTACAAAAAGAAAGCTGTTGTATAATTTCGAATTCAATTTCAAGCGAAAGCAACAAGTGTTTGTCCAATAATCAAAAGAACACCTTAAGATTCACTCGTTTCAACACAAGAAATACTGAAATTCGAACCATATAACAAAAGCAAATGCTCAAGCAGCTATGAACAACAATAAACTAACTCTTAGAATCACAACGACACTTTCTCATAGGTCTAGATCCAAGAGGTCATAGCAAGACTAGTTCACTTTCGCTATGGGAAACTGTGAATGACAGCAAGAAATACAATAAGAACAATCACGGTTTCTTCATACAACTGAGGCGGAATGAAGGCAAAGAGAAGTGGTTTCAGCTGGGTATACAGGTTGACAACAGGCTGCAAAACAATACTGAAAACTGGGCAACAGACAGTGGGGAACCCAAGTTGCACAAGGCAAAACTGGATCAGCGCAGTTGCTGGACTGTCAATCTGAGATGCAGCGCAGGTAGCCCCTTCGGGACCTGCATTGCAGTGCAGGTAGCCTTTGTTGCAGCTGCACTGATGAGACAACTCTCGTCTCTCTCAGATTCCGGGTCACAGTTTGCTCAAAAATCAATGGTTTTTGGCCAAATCAGAGGCTATCAGTCAAGTATACACTAGAGGATGATTAAAGGAAGATGAACACTATCACAAAGAGCTACAAAGAGTCCTTGTGGATCAGCTCTTCAGATCACAAACATGCCCAACACTGGGCTACAGTAGCTGCCCTCTACTTTGCATTCGAAGGATTCGAATGCAGTTCGATTCGGTACTCCCTTTTGTTTAGGAAATGAATAGCAAGAAACACAAGCTACCAACAAGACACGATCCCCAGTGGAGTCGCCAGTCTGTTGTGGGGGAAAGTATCCAACTCGGAATGACCCTAACCCACTCTAAGGGTGACAGTTCCTTAGCAACAGCTGAAAGCAAAGCTATCTGAAGTTTCTTCTTTATGACATGCAAGAGATAGAAGGAAGAGATCCACTTACCGATGTCTTGCGCAAATGGTCGATCCAATCTCCTTTGTTTGCCACTTGCTTCCAGATCCAAGTCTTTTCACGGGCCCAGCTACACGAGATCCTGCAAATAAGACAAGAAAAGGAAACTACAAGAGGCATGCATTCATAATCGATTCAAGGATTAGCATAAATCAAAGACGCAAGTAAGACAATACACCATTGAAACACATGCGAATAGAAGAACCTCAAATGCTTTATTAATATATGGAAGTAAGGTTCAGGTGGTGATACAACCACGAGAGGTCCAATCCAGCATCACCTTCCCGACGGAGAGAAATCTCTTCTTCACCTCCCTCAAGCAATCACCCAATACTCACAACTGTAAACCAACAGCAATTCTTTGCACAAAATTCCGCCCCCAGATCCCATGGGATGAGATCCTTATATAGAGTTTTGGAGTGAAGATAAGTCAGCTTGATGTGTGACTTGTTGTCCTCTTCAACTCCAGTTGTTCTTCAGCTCTTCACTCAGAGTTTCTACCTTCCACTTGGAGTTTTAGAAGCTCTTAACTCATCATTAGGCGAATCTTATGATCAAGTGTCTTTTTGGAAGCTTCCTGGGCACTGGCACATTGAGAAAAAGATTCCTCCACATGTCAAAGTACGCCCAGCGCAGGTAGCCTTTGTTGCACTTGCTATGCAGCGCAGGTACACCATAGAGCTTTTGACATTCAGCGCAAATGCTTAGTGGAGCAGCTGCTTTGATCCAAAACTGACCTGTTTTTGAGTGTTTTTCAGTGGAGAACTGATTTGCAGTGCTGTGGTTTGCTGACCTTGTTCCTCTAAGGGTAATAACAACATGTTTAGGGACTTTGGATCCCTTAGATTATTGACATTTCATGCTCTATGCTGTAAGGCACAAAAATGTCTATAACAGTTGCCCCCTAAAGTATGAGGTCGTTTATCGGGTGAAATGCTTTATTAGGAGGATCCGAAGTTCATTCAATCGTCGGGAGGTGACCTGTAACAAAATACAATACAATACATTATCTTTTCATACTTTCTTTTCATGATCTAGCTGATGCGGGCATTTCCCATGCTCAGCTTTATAAATACATTTGCTGTACATAAACAGACGATCGTCTGATAATAGACTGATAATTCTCTGCTTTCAATTATCATCCTTTCAGTAGGATGATCATCTGCTGCACATGTCTATGTTTTTATCTCCTGAATATATATCGCAGCCCGGATGGATGAAACTAGATCCGGGGTCTTCAAACTTGTCCGATCTTCACTCTAGTACAAGTCGATCCATGTGAGAATTTCTTGAAGTCGAACATGGAAAGACATCGCTTGATTACCAGTCAATAATGTAAACTGTTAACAAGCGCGAGAGGAATCACCGATAATGATGATGACCCTCAAGGTACTGCAGCACAATTCACGTGGTGTGAATATAGGATCTGACGTCGAACACCACGCAAAGTCTCCTGGTCGAAGGTCATTAATGTATACCTATCGCCGGGAGTGAGAAACTTGCCATTGAGGCATGCAAGCTTCAAAGTACTGAGGGGGTGTTCCTAGATCAACTTCTTGGATAATGAGCTGATGTCGACAAGAAGTGATCCGTCAAAGGAGGGCCTTAATGAATCCCACATCAGTGACACGGAACGGAGCTAGTGATGATGGTGAAAACGATCTGTGAAATATGATTCAGGGTGGCGGTCATGGAAGGATGAAAGATGATGTACGGTAGTGGATGGGACCCGGTTGACACTTTCTGAATGACATCTCTTGAACATATAACGACACTGATGTGATGGATCGGTAGCATTACCCCATGTATGGATGGTATGGCGAGACCATGGTGAAGGGACCGGTGAATGATAATAACCCAACCCGATATTTACGGAGGCAAAAGTGTCATGTTCAAGAGCGACTTGCTACCATTAAGCTTTGAGGTTCTTCCCAATTTTTCCCCAGTCATTTCTGACCAGTACCTCTTTATTTTTGTCAAGCTTGAGGAGGATAACATATGCTTGTTCTATAACCTGCCCTTCGGGCAAGCCCATCGCTATGTTTTAACGAGCCTAGCGATAGGGAAACTCGTTCTCGTCTAAAGACAAGTTTGTCGCTATCTAATATTTTTAACGAGCCCAGCGACAAAGACAACTCGGTCCTTTTCATTTTTAGAGAGTCTGAAAAGGGTACATAAAGTGGACTCCAGGGGTCCTTTTTCGTCATCTAATCCCTTAAGTCCGAAAAAGTATAAAACAATACAGAAGGGATGAATGTTCGATATCTTTATCGAGCCGAACTAGACAAGCGCTCGATCTTTTTGTGCAATAATCCCTCAGGTCCAAAAAGATTAAAATCTAGAGGAGGGATAGCTCTTCCGGTCCTTTTAACGAGCTGGAAGGCCAAAACTCGGCAAACTTTTCATATTTTACGAGTCAGTGAAAAGAGCTCAAAGAAGACTCGTCTTTTGAGGAACGAGTGATAAACAGGGATAGCAGCAGATTCCAGGTACAGGTTGGAATTTTCCAATCACGGCAGTATTACAAGGATGGCTAGGTGGGATCACTCTTCGCAGCTGTTCCTCAAAATAGGTAAACAATCAAGTGGATGTGAATGATCGGCCAAATGAAAAGTGGAGGTGACGGTGCACAAACACGACCAAGGCTTTTATGGCTGATGAATTTACGGTCTCAAATGGTTATTTACCGGTTCATTTTTTCTGAATGAGCTTGAACTCTGGGGAAAGCCTGCTCACAAGCTTATGTTTATTTTTTAACGAGCATGAATTTCCGCATTAAAACTGCTCGGATCTTGCGTTTATTTTTTAACGAGCATGAACTTTGCCAAAACTGCTCGTTTGATAAGGTCAAATTCATATTTTACCATGACTAGTTTTTCTTTTCCAGAGATAGTACTGTTTTCATCAATTGCTGCAACAAACTTGTTAGAAATGGATAACATGAAGTAAAAATACTAATATTTCACTTTGAACTACGTAAAAGCAATTAAAAGATGTTTTTACCTCTCATTTTACCATTTCATGTGCATTTGGTTTGTTGGAGCTTTGGAGGTGCCTCTTCCTCTCGATTTTTCACCAGCTGATTTCGGGAGATTCTGTGGACGATTTTCAGCGCCGTTTCCACCAGGTAGGAGCTAAACCCTAGCTCTATCTTTTCATGGTCTTATTTCTCAGTTTTATGCTTGTTTTCCTGCCCCCATGAGCCCCTAGGGTTTCTCTAGGGCGCTCTGCCATCAGCGCAGGTGCCCTATATCGAAACCTGCGTTGGGGGTTCTCATTTTCAAAGGCAGTTTGTCTCCCAACGCAGGTGAGGCCCTTCCCTACCTGCGTTGGGCGCAGAAAACATCTTGGTTGCACAATTTTTCATGAGATTTTTGCCATTTTCTTTACTCAGTCAGGGATCTTACTCCTCCTCTTGTTTGTTTTGCAGAGTTTATTGGAGCAGAATGACTCTTACGTGGCGAGAACGAGAGCATGAAGAGGAGGACATGATTGCCCTCCATGATCCTGTTACCGTGAGCGCGTTGCGGAACTGTGGCTTGCTAAAATTCTTCCGCATATCTAGCATGAGGGCACAGATACGTTTACTGCAGTACCTGCTTGATGCTTGGGATCCTGTTAACCAAGTGTTCCAGATTAGGGGCAAGTCCATCCCTTTGACCATAGTGGACATTTACTTCTTGACTGGGTTGTCAAGGCGGGGTGCCCCCATTTCCTTGTCCGGTTCGGCCCGAGGGAGTGATTCCGTGAAAGATTATATCCGTCAGTATTGCAGGGAGGGATCCCAGCCGAGCAGAGACGGCAAGATTTCTATCTGTGATGTTACTGACAGGTCTCTCAGGTCTATTCTGTACACGATTTGTAGGATGGCCGGTAGTGCATCCCCTCATGTTGCCAACAGGTCATATGTGCAGCACGCCCTGGAGTGTCTTCAGCCGAAATTTTTAACTGGTGTGATGCAGTACTGGTTCAGATGAAAAACCAGTTGACCAAAGTAAAGGACAGGAGACTGAAGAATTTTGGCTTTGGTTCAGTTTTGACTGCCTTCGCTTTGGAGAAGATACCCTTGATGCAACCTCAGTACATTGTCCTCGACTTGCCATCTCCTACTGAGCCACGCATGCAGAGGTGGGTTGACCACATGGCTAGACATGCAGGTCAATCTCAGATTACTTTTACTGATGCCTTCTTTAGGTGGTTCGAGCGGCAGGATATGGCTTTTTCCGAGTATCCATATATTGGCATGGATTTCCGAGGTGATCCGGATTTGGTACTACCGGATGGCGAGCAGTGGGGTGATCTTGGTAAATATTTTGACCTTATCACTGTTTACTGTTTTTTATTTATAATGTCCTTGTGCTTTACTCTATCAAGACTCTAATCAAACTCATGTGTGCATGCAGATGTTGGTCCCGTCCGTCCAGCAGTTCGTCCGAGAGCTCCGGCCGCTGCCCCAGCAGGGGAGGCTCTTGGGAGAGCTATTCTCCGTGACCTTGACTTGGCCGAGACTCTTGCAGCTGTGCAGGAACAGGTCGAGGGTCTTACCCTTGGGATTCCGGATGTACGGATTGACGAGTTGCCTCTGCGATTGCAGCGACATACTGCTGGTGTTCCTAGACGATGGTCTCGTCTTCTGCGCATGATCGCACAGGCCGTGGCATGTTATCATGAGCATCACTAGGCTAGGGTGCCCCCCAGCCATTTTGAGTTTTGGGGTCGTATGACCGATTTTGTCTTGGTTACAGAACATTATATGTAAACCGTAAACAGTTATATATATTTTTGATTTTCGGGGTTTATTCCAGTTTTTATGTGATCCATGTATGAAACATCGATGATGCTTCTTTTTTTATCAATTTTGCAAATGTCTATCTAACACATAGTTTGCTAATGAGTCGGTTAATGTGTTTAAGTTTCTGGAAATGTGTTGATATTGGATAAAATCAAACTGTCTTTCCAAGATTTTAACTCTTAGGAACTTGCGATAAATAGCTGGATTTCGGACAGAGTAGGTACCATTGAGCTGTAGTACCACGAGCTGTGAGTCTAGCCTGACGACTAGCCGGCGTATGCCATGGGTGATGGCATCAGAGAGGAGCTCTATCAACGCGCTATACTCAGCGATATTATTTGTTGATTGACCAATACATACCCCCCTGAAACTCACTAACTCGCCGCTTGGGTCAAAAATGGCCCATGCTGCAGAGGATAGGTTCCTCGAACTACGACTCGCTCCGTCAGCATATCCAACCCACGGTTCCAATGGATTTGACATCTGCAATAAGTGTAAAAAGCGGATTACTTAAACCGAAACAAACGCTTTAGCGAAAACAAAAATGTAACAAAAGCATACAGGTTACTATTAGGCATAGTAACGCTTAAGGTACAACCCGTTGCGGGGTTGCGCCAGTGGAATCCGTCATAATCTACCAACTCGTAGGCACCTTTTGCTAATACACTTTTAACAATATAAGGGCCCATCCATAAGGACTTGAATTTCCCAGCTCCCAATTTATCGGATTCTTGGTCATAAAGCAAGACCAAATCACCTTCCGAGAAGACACGGGGTTTGACATTTTTGTCGAACTGCGCTTTGACTCGTTTCTTATGGGCTTCGTTGGCCAAGGCGGCATCACGACGGGTTTCATCCAACTGGATTAACTCCAAGAAACGAGCTTCTTCTTCTGAGGTTCCGGGGAGGAGATCAATTGCGAGTTTAAGGGACGAAATTTCACACTGGATTGGTAGGATCGCCTCTAGGCCATACACCAGTTGAAACGGTGTGAACCCAGTGGCATTCCTTACCGATGTTCGGTAGGCCCACAAAGCCGAGTACAGGATCAAATGCCATCTTCTTTTGTGAACCCCCACCATCCTTTGCAGCATGCGCTTCAGGACTTTGTTGATCGCTTCAACTTGTCCGTTAGCTTGCGGATAGTACGGGTAGAGCTGTCGTGAGACAATCCTAGTTTGGCAGTTAATTCAACCATCATGTGATTGCGAAAATGCGATCCATGATCTGTTACTATGGCCTGTGGCACGCCGAATCTGGCGACTACATGATTAAAAAAGAATAGGGCTGCTGTTTCACCAGTGTTATCCAATGTAGGCATCGCCTCGGCCCATTTGGTAAAATAGTCAACTGCGACTATAATATACCCATGCCCCCCGGTCGAGGTGGGGTTACATTGCATGAAATCGATGCCCCACTTGGCGAAAGGCCCCACAGCTATTATTGGCTGTAAAGGAGCGGGGGGTCTTCTGGTTTTGCTATCAAAAATCTGACATGCATGGCAACTTCTAACTGCGGTTATGCAATCTTTGAACATGGTTGGCCAGAAGTATCCTGCTCGTAAGATTCTTTGTGCTGTAGCATATCCAGATTGATGCCCCCCACAGGTGCCTGAATGACATTCATTCAGGGCTTTTTCGGCCTCCTCATGGGTTAGACACCTTCTCAGGACCGTATCGACACCACGACGGTAAAGCGTATCACCGACGATCATGTAGTCTTTTGCTTGGTATCGAATGCGTTTTTGTTCTGAGTGAGAGGTGTCTGGCCGAAACTTTTGGGTTTGGAGATAAACTATTATATCTCCATACCACTCATCACTTGCTGATATCAGAAACAAACTTTCGTCCACGATCGATTCTTTGGACGTTTCATCGTTGGACGATGATGGGAGATCGCATAATAATTCTGCGAAAACTAAAGCTTTCTTTGATTTGGATTTCACAAATTCCAGATCAAACTCTTGAAGGATAGCTATCCACTTTGAATATTTGCCCCCAAGCAACTGTCGCGACAGTATATAAGTCATGGGGTTGCAATCTGACAATACGGTGGTCTTCCTAAAGAGGACATAATGCCGAAATCTTTGTATCGCTTGAACAGCCGCCAATGCTAGCTTTTCAACATGAGAATATTTACTTTCCGTATCATTTAAGTTTTTACTTAAATAATATATAGGGTGTTCAATTCCGTCGACTTCTTGAACTAAAACCATCGCAATGGTCGTATCTGCTGCAGCCAGATACAGGTTAAAATCCCTTAGATAGTCTGGGGCGTACATTAATGATGCTTTGACTAGCGCTTCTTTCAAAGCATCAAAGGAAGCTTGTGCAACCTGGTCCCAGACGAAAGGTACATCCTTTTTCAGGAGACGGGTATAACCTTTAGCAAGTTCTGCGTAATTTGGAATGAACCTCCTCAGAAAGTTTGCTTTCCCTTGGAGTTTCTGAATCTGAAGCAAGTTCGAAGGTGGAGGCAAATTAATGATTGCCTGCACCTTGCAAGGGTCGAGACGAATCCCATCCTTGGAGACTATAAAGCCAAGTAAACGACCAGAACCGACGCAAAACACACATTTGTGCGGATTGAGTCTTATCTTGTAGTGTCGGCAACGTAGAAATATCGCTCTTAAATGATGCGGATGATCAGTCCGCTTTTGCGAATGAGCCGGAAGATCGTCGAGATAAGGTTGAACGATGTTCTTGATGTCATGGAAAGCATAATTCATTGCTCTCTGAAACGTCGCCCCTGCGTTCTTTAAACCAAAGGGTAATTTTCGATAAGCGAATGTGCCCCACGGACAAATAAATGCAGTCTTTGACTGGTCCTGTGGGCGGATATTAATTTGATTATACCCGGAAAATCCGTCCATAAACGAAAAGATTTCACATCCGGCGCATTCATCAATTATCTGGTCGATGAAGGGTGTAGGGTAGTTGTCCTTTGGACAGGCTTGATTTACATCCCTATAATCGACGCACACTCGTATTGTTCCTTGTTTTTTCATAACAGGGACAATATTCGATACCCAATCGGTTAGAGGAACCGGGTAGATGAAACCAGCATGGAGAAGCTTCTCAACTTCCGCTTTAATGGCAGCGGCTTTCTTGGGGTGTACCTGCCGAAGCCGTTGTCTTACTGGTTTGACATCAGGATACATCTTAATTTCATGTTCAACGATACTCGAGTCAATGCCTGGCATTTCATCATATGACCAAGCAAAGACATCTCTAAATTCGCGGAAAAGAGCTTTATATATTTCTTGTTCTGAAGGGGAACAACCTTTGCCGACATAAATATTCTCTACAATGTCTGTTTTGGTCGAGATATTTATGGCTATAGTCTCTTCTATATTGGATAGGTTTCTCTCGGAATCCACCGTATTTACAGTATTTGTTAGGAATTCAAATACTGAAGGGTGATACAGGTCGCCTTGAGTATCTTCCTTTGGAAGGGAACGATGGTGGTTATCATCCCATGGTGCCCCTTCAATCATCATTGATTGCAGGATTCCTTCGTCACTTGCATGCACTCGTGACCAAGGATCCAAAGGGGTTCCACATTCTCCTGACCTATCTACCCAAATGCTTGACGAGCATTGATTTGGGCTCGCCTCCCATGCCTGAAACATTGATTGCTACAATATTTCGATTGGGCTCGGGTGTAAAACCATTGCCCGATCCATGATGACTTTGTCTTTTGCGACCTTCGTGGAAGATATCATGTTGCAGGTGGCCACCAATGGTACATTTCCTATGTACATATGATTTGGTAGCGAGAAAGTCCCCATCATTGTGGGGTCTTTCAACAGGCCTACTCCTATATCTTGAATTGAATGGTCGCTTTCATGGATCATGGGAATGCTTCCCGTAACTTGTGAACCATTAAGGAGGAAGTTCTGTTGGTCGACGACCGTAATCCCTCCTTCAAACGGGAATGCGATCTTCCTAAAATAAGTCGACACGACAGCTGCCATGGCATAAATCCATGGTCTTCCCAGTAGGATGTTGTAATCCAGATTTCCATCTATGACTTCAACATCAATCTCTACTGTTTTTCCACCTAGTTCAACTTTTAAGTTACTTAGGATACCGTAAGGGGTATATGTCCTACCGTCGAAAGCCTTTAGTGTTGTCGAAGATCTCGACAAGGTTGGTGACCCTAGCGTTTTCCAGCAGCTCATTGACATAATACATGTTGATGCCCCCTCATCAATAATTGTTCTGTGAACAGTTTTGTTGAGGGCCTTCACTTGAATAAGGAAGGCTAGTTGAGCTGGTAGCTGAGGGTCATACCCTTTGTGATCAAAGGACACAAGATTGGAATCCTTAGGATCAACCCCCCTATTGCCGATAACAATGCCTGCCTTTGGGACGGACAATTTTGTAGTACTTCTAGAGTCGACATAGCGGATGGCGATTGAGCCAAATCTTCTACTATGTTATAATGTTGCGCCGCTCTGGCATGAGGATTAAACGTCGACTTGTGTACTACACCCTTAGGTGGTTTTATTGTTAATTCTGGCATTATGGGTGGGACAACTTCTGTCGAAGTTGTTGTCGAACTACTAGGTTGATCTTTACCTTTTTCGCTTGACAGTGGCGGATTCCCATAATCTTTGTTCCTTGTCGAAATCAAAGCATCATTTTGCTGCTTAGAGATCGACAACATCAGCACTTGCGACGGGGAAGCATTTCCACTATCAACCATATTTTGACCTGGATTGGGAAATGGATCAGTCAACACAGCTGGGTTCTTTGGACTCTTAAAGAATCTCTTGAGCTCAGCTTTGTATGGACATTCTGTTGTCTTGTGATCTTCGTCACATATCGAATAGGACCATTTCTTTTTCCCTTTCTCAGGAGAGTTCGAAGGAGTTTTTTCAGGTGACGGATCATCCTGTTGCTTCTTCTTCCCCTTGTTTTGCTTCTTCTTGCTTCCTGGTTGATTGGTTTCTTTGCCTTTATCTGCTGATATGGCATTTACTTCCGAAGCAAGAATCTCTTCATGGGCATTTCGATCTGAAGTCTTACGGGCTTTCTGAGGTGAAGCCTTTTTCGACTTCGCGCTTGCAGTGCCAATCACGCCATCTCCGGCATGAGAGTCAATATTCGATTTAGGAGGGGGAGGAATTGAAAATTCAGGTCTGGGGGCATCAGGTATTTTGTCATAGAGCATGCCAGACTGAGTATATACCAAGTCTAAATATTGAGCACGAGCAATTACTTGCTCCTCTGTTACGACTCCCCCTTTGGCCACATCTTTCGTTATAGCTGGAAGTAATGACTTTATAAACCATTCAGCTAATAGCTGATCAGGAACGTATGTTTTCACCATCCTACGACAGCGACGCCACTCATGTATATGATCTGATATGTGAGTAGCTATCGTCTATTTGAAGTTGGTCAGTATTTCGGTTCCTGTTTCATACCTAATTGGTAATTGAAAATGGGTTAAGAAAGTCATGGCTAAGGAGCTGAAACTGTCGAAGGAGGCTCTTGGCAATTCTATATACCATTTGGCCGCCGGACCTGTCAATGTCCTCTGGAAGAGGCGAAGTCTTATCGAATCATCGTTCAGAGTGTTCGATGAACACCATAGATGAAAGGTCATGACGTGATTCGACGGGTCTTCGCCCGGATTTCCATTGAATTTAGGAATGTCGGAGGGAAGTTTGTGAGGAATCGCTGGCCACCAAGGGGCATAAGCAATCGGATCGTTCGTCAACCGATGTAAATCGGGTAACTCTAGAGTTGCCACGAATGGCAGCTGTTGACTCAGATTAGGCGAAGCGTACCCAGGATACGAAGGGATCGCCTGAGCAGTTGGTCTTTGCATACCGGCATAATGTATTTGATGCTGGTATGATTGATACGGTTGGTGGACTACCCCACTGTAAAGTGGTTGGTTTTGACCGTATTGTAGGTACGGTTGTCCATTGTTCGCAAAAATCTGCTGCTCGGTACCTTGGTACACTTGCTGGAACTGCAGTTGTTGATACTGCACCAACCATGGTTGTGATACCATTGGTTGTTGTGCGATGCTTACCACTGGGCCAAGATGAGGGGTAAGGGTACCCGTTTGTGCTTGTGTCACCCCGCCAGTCGGCGATTGCGGTTGGGTTGCAGGGTCAAATGAAAAGTGGAGGTGACGGTACACAAGCACGACCAAGGCTTTTATGGCTGATGAATTTACGGTCTCAAATGGTTATTTACCGGTTCATTTTTTCTGAATGAGCTTGAACTCTGGGGAAAGCCTGCTCACAAGCTTATGTTTATTTTTTAACGAGCATGAATTTCCGCATTAAAACTGCTCGGATCTTGCGTTTATTTTTTAACGAGCATGAACTTTGCCAAAACTGCTCGTTTGATAAGGTCAAGTTCATATTTTACCATGACTAGTTTTTCTTTTCCAGAGATAGTACTGTTTTCATCAATTGCTGCAACAAACTTGTTAGAAATGGATAACATGAAGTAAAAATACTAATATTTCACTTTGAACTACGTAAAAGAAATTAAAAGATGTTTTTACCTCTCATTTTACCATTTCATGTGCATTTGGTTTGTTGGAGTTTTGGAGGTGCCTCTTCCTCTCGATTTTTCACCAGCTGATTTCGGGAGATTCTGTGGACGATTTTCAGCGCCGTTTCCACGAGGTAGGAGCTAAACCCTAGCTCTATCTTTTCATGGTCTTATTTCTCAGTTTTGTGCTTGTTTTCCTGCCCCCATGAGCCCCTAGGGTTTCTCTAGGGCGCCCTGCCATCAGCGCAGGTGCCCTATATCGAAACCTGCGTTGGGGGTTCTCATTTTCAAAGGCAGTTTGTCTCCCAACGCAGGTGAGGCCCTTCCCTACCTGCGTTGGGCGCAGAAAACATCTTGGTTGCACAATTTTTCATGAGATTTTTGCCATTTTCTTTACTCAGTCAGGGATCTTACTCCTCCTCTTGTCGGTTTTGCAGAGTTTATTGGAGCAGAATGACTCTTACGTGGCGAGAACGAGAGCATGAAGAGGAGGACATGATTGCCCTCCATGATCCTATTACCGTGAGCGCGTTGCGGAACTGTGGCTTGCTAAAATTCTTCCGCATATCTAGCATGAGGGCACATATACGTTTACTGCAGTACCTGCTTGATGCTTGGGATCCTGTTAACCAAGTGTTCCAGATTAGGGGCAAGTCCATCCCTTTGACCATAGTGGATATTTACTTCTTGACTGGGTTGTCAAGGCGGGGTGCCCCCATTTCCTTGTCCGGTTCGGCCCGAGGGAGTGATTCCGTGAAAGATTATATCCGTCAGTATTGCAGGGAGGGATCCCAGCCGAGCAGAGACGGCAAGATTTCTATCTGTGATGTTACTGACAGGTCTCTCAGGTCTATTTTGTACACGATTTGTAGGATGGCCGGTAGTGCATCCCCTCATGTTGCCAACAGGTCATATGTGCAGCACGCCCTGGAGTGTCTTCAGCCGAAAGTTTTTAACTGGTGTGATGCAGTACTGGTTCAGATGAAAAACCAGTTGACCAAAGTAAAGGACAGGAGACTGAAGAATTTTGGCTTTGGTTCAGTTTTGACTGCCTTCGCTTTGGAGAAGATACCCTTGATGCAACCTCAGTACATTGTCCTCGACTTGCCATCTCCTACTGAGCCACGCATGCAGAGGTGGGTTGACCACATGGCTAGACATGCAGGCCAATCTCGGATTACTTTTACTGATGCCTTCTTTAGGTGGTTCGAGCGGCAGGATATGGCTTTTTCCGAGTATCCATATATTGGCATGGATTTCCGGGGTGATCCGGATTTGGTACTACCGGATGGCGAGCAGTGGGGTGATCTTGGTAAATATTTTGACCTTATCACTGTTTACTGTTTTTTATTTATAATGTCCTTGTGCTTTACTCTATCAAGACTCTAATCAAACTCATGTGTGCATGCAGATGTTGGTCCCGTCCGTCCAGCAGTTCGTCCGAGAGCTCCGGCTGCTACCCCAGCAGGGGAGGCTCCAGGGAGAGCTATTCTCCGTGACCTTGACTTGGCTGAGACTCTTGCAGCTGTGCAGGAACAGGTCGAGGGTCTTACCCTTGGGATTCCGGATGTACGGATCGACGAGTTGCCTCTACGATTGCAGCGACATACTGCTGGTGTTCCTAGACGATGGTCTCGTCTTCTGCGCATGATCGCACAGGCCGTGGCATGTTATCATGAGCATCACTAGGCTAGGGTGCCCCCCAGCCATTTTTGAGTTTTGGGGTCGTATGACCGATTTTGTCTTGGTTACAGAACATTATATGTAAACCGTAAACAGTTATATATATTTTTGATTTTCGGTGTTTATTCCAGTTTTTATGTGATCCATGTATGAAACATCGATGATGCTTCTCTTTTTATCAATTTTGCAAATGTCTATCTAACACATAGTTTGCTAATGAGTCGGTTAATGTGTTTAAGTTTCTGGAAATGTGTTGATATTGGATAAAATCAAACTGTCTTTCCAAGATTTTAACTCTTAGGAACTTGCGATAAATAGCTGGATTTCGGACAGAGTAGGTACCATTGAGCTGTAGTACCACGAGCTGTGAGTCTAGCCTGACGACTAGCCGGCGTATGCCACGTGTGATGGCATCAGAGAGGAGCTCTATCAACGCGCTATACTCAGCGATATTATTTGTTGATTGACCAATACATACCCCCCTGAAACTCATTAACTCGCCGCTTGGGTTAAAAATGGCCCATGCTGCTGAGGATAGGTTCCTCGAACTACGACTCGCTCCGTCAGCATATCCAACCCATGGTTCCAATGGATTTGACATCTGCAATAAGTGTAAAAAGCGGATTACTTAAACCGGAACAAACGCTTTAGCGAAAACAAAAATGTAACAAAAGCATACAGGTTACTATTAGGCATAGTAACGCTTAAGGTACAACCCGTTGCGGGGTTGCGCCAGTGGAATTCCGTCATAATCTACCAACTCGTAGGCACCTTTTGCTAACACACTTTTAACAATATAAGGGCCCATCCATAAGGACTTGAATTTCCCAGCTCCCAATTTATCGGATTCTTGGTCATAAAGCAAGACCAAATCACCTTCCGAGAAGACACGGGGTTTGACATTTTTGTCGAACTGCGCTTTGACTCGTTTCTTATGGGCTTCGTTGGCCAAGGCGGCATCACGACGGGTTTCATCCAACTGGATTAATTCCAAGAAACGAGCTTCTTCTTCCGAGGTTCCGGGGAGGAGATCAATTGCGAGTTTAAGGGACGAAATTTCACACTGGATTGGTAGGATCGCCTCTAGGCCATACACCAGTTGAAACGGTGTGAACCCAGTGGCATTCCTTACCGATGTTCGGTAGGCCCACAAAGCCGAGTACAGGATCAAATGCCATCTTCTTTTGTGAACCCCAACCATCCTTTGCAGCATGCGCTTCAGGACCTTGTTGATCGCTTCAACTTGTCCGTTAGCTTGCGGATAGTATGGGGTAGAGCTGTCGTGAGACAATCCTAGTTTGGCAGTTAATTCAACCATCATGTGATTGCGAAAATGCGATCCATGATCTGTTACTATGGCCTGTGGCATGCCGAATCTGGCGACTACATGATTAAAAAAGAATAGGGCTGCTGTTTCACCAGTGTTATCCAATGTAGGCATCGCCTCGGCCCATTTGGTAAAATAGTCAACTGCGACTATAATATACCCATGCCCCCCGGTCGAGGTGGGGTTACATTGCATGAAATCGATGCCCCATTTGGCGAAAGGCCCCACAGCTATTATTGGCTGTAAAGGAGCGGGGGGTCTTCTGGTTTTGCTATCAAAAATCTGACATGCATGGCAACTTCTAACTGCAGTTATGCAATCTTTGAACATGGTTGGCCAGAAGTATCCTGCTCGTAAGATTTTTTGTGCTGTAGCATATCCAGATTGATGCCCCCCACAGGTGCCTGAATGACATTCATTCAGGGCTTTTTCGGCCTCCTCATGGGTTAGACACCTTCTCAGGACCGTATCGACACCACGACGGTAAAGCGTATCACCGACGATCATGTAGTCTTTTGCTTGGTATCGAATGCGTTTTTGTTCTGAGTGAGAGGTGTCTGGCCGAAACTTTTGGGTTTGGAGATAAACTATTATATCTCCATACCACTCATCACTTGCTGATATCAGAAACAAACTTTCGTCCACGATCGATTCTTTGGACGTTTCATCGTTGGACGATGATGGGAGATCGCATAATAATTCTGCGAAAACTAAAGCTTTCTTTGATTTGGATTTCACAAATTCCAGATCAAACTCTTGAAGGATAGCTATCCACTTTGAATATTTGCCCCCAAGCAACTGTCGCGACAGTATATAAGTCATGGGGTTGCAATCTGACAATACAATGGTCTTCCTAAAGAGGACATAATGTCGAAATCTTTGTATCGCTTGAACAGCCGCCAATGCTAGCTTTTCAACATGAGAATATTTACTTTCCGTATCATTTAAGTTTTTACTTAAATAATATATAGGGTGTTCAATTCCGTCGACTTCTTGAACTAAAACCATCGCAATGGTCGTATCTGCTGCAGCCAGATACAGGTTAAAATCCCTTAGATAGTCTGGGGCGTACATTAATGATGCTTTGACTAGCGCTTCTTTCAAAGCATCAAAGGAAGCTTGTGCAACCTGGTCCCAGACGAAAGGTACATCCTTTTTCAGGAGACGGGTATAACCTTTAGCAAGTTCTGCGTAATTTGGAATGAACCTCCTCAAAAGTTTGCTTTCCCTTGGAGTTTCTGAATCTGAAGCAAGTTCGAAGGTGGAGGCAAATTAATGATTGCCTGCACCTTGCAAGGGTCGAGACGAATCCCATCCTTGGAGACTATAAAGCCAAGTAAACGACCAGAACCGACGCAAAACACACATTTGTGCGGATTGAGTCTTATCTTGTAGTGTCGGCAACGTAGAAATATCGCTCTTAAATGATGCGGATGATCAGTCCGCTTTTGCGAATGAGCCAGAAGATCGTCGAGATAAGGTTGAACGATGTTCTTGATGTCGTGGAAAGCATAATTCATTGCTCTCTGAAACGTCGCCCCTGCGTTCTTTAAACCAAAGGGTAATTTTCGATAAGCGAATGTGCCCCACGGACAAATAAATGCAGTCTTTGACTGGTCCTGTGGGCGGATATTAATTTGATTATACCCGGAAAATCCGTCCATAAACGAAAAGATTTCACATCCGGCGCATTCATCAATTATCTGGTCGATGAAGGGTGTAGGGTAGTTGTCCTTTGGACAGGCTTGATTTACATCCCTATAATCGACGCACACTCGTATTGTTCCTTGTTTTTTCATAACAGGGACAATATTCGATACCCAATCGGTTAGAGGAACCGGGTAGATGAAACCAGCATGGAGAAGCTTTTCAACTTCCGCTTTAATGGCAGCGACTTTCTTGGGGTGTACCTGCCGAAGCCGTTGTCTTACTGGTTTGACATCAGGATACATCTTAATTTCATGTTCAACGATACTCGAGTCAATGCCTGCCATTTCATCATATGACCAAGCAAAGACATCTCTAAATTCGCGGAAAAGAGCTTTATATATTTCTTGTTCTGAAGGGGAACAACCTTTGCCGACATAAATATTCTCTACAATGTCTGTTTTGGTCGAGATATTTATGGCTATAGTCTCTTCTATATTGGATAGGTTTCTCTCGGAATCCACCGTATTTACAGTATTTGTTAGGAATTCAAATACTGAAGGGTGATACAGGTCGCCTTGAGTATCTTCCTTTGGAAGGGAACGATGGTGGTTATCATCCCATGGTGCCCCTTCAATCATCATTGATTGCAGGATTCCTTCGTCACTTGCATGCACTTGTGACCAAGGATCCAAAGGGGTTCCACATTCTCCTGACCTATCTACCCAAATTCTTGACGAGCATTGATTTGGGCTCGCCTCCCATGCCTGAAACATTGATTGCTACAATATTTCGATTGGGCTCGGGTGCAAAACCCTTGCCCGATCCATGATGACTTTACCTTTTGCGACCTTCGTGGAAGATATCATGTTGCAGGTGGCCACCAATGGTACACTTCCTATGTACATATGATTTGGCAGTGAGAAAGTCCCCATCATTGTGGGGTCTTTCAACAGGCCTACTCCTATATCTTTAATTGAATGGTCGCTTTCATGGATCATGGGAATGCTTCCCGTAACTTGTGAACCATTAAGGAGGAAGTTCTGTTGGTCGACGACCGTAATCCCTCCTTCAAATGGGAATGCGATCTTCCTAAAATAAGTCGACACGACAGCAGCCATGGCATAAATCCATGGTCTTCCTAGTAGGATGTTGTAATCCAGATTTCCATCTATGACCAACATCAATCTCTACTGTTTTTCCACCTAGTTCAACTTTTAAGTTACTTAGGATACCGTAAGGGGTATATGTCCTACCGTCGAAAGCCTTTAGTGTTGTCGAAGATCTCGACAAGGTTGGTGACCCTAGCGTTTTCCAGCAGCTCATTGACATAATACATGTCGATGCCCCCTTGTCAATAATTGTTCTGTGAACAGTTTTGTTGAGGGCCTTCACTTGAATAAGGAAAGCTAGTTGAGCTGGTAACTGAGGGTCATACCCTTTGTGATCAAAGGACACAAGATTGGAATCCTTAGGATCAACCCCCCCTATTGCCGATAACAATGCCTGCCTTTGGGATGGACAATTTTGTAGTACTTCTAGAGTCGACATAGCGGATGGCGATTGAGCCAAATCTTCTACTATGTTATAATGCTGCGCTGCTCTGGCACGAGGATTAAACGTCGACTTGTGTACTACACCCTTAGGTGGTTTTATTGTTAATTCTGGCATTATGGGTGGGACAACTTCTGTCGAAGTTGTTGTCGAACTACTAGGTTGATCTTTACCTTTTTCGTTTGACAGTTGTGGATTGCCATAATCTTTGTTCCTTGTCGAAATCAAAGCATCATTTTGCTGCTTAGAGATCGACAACATCAGCACTTGCGACGGGGAAGCATTTCCACTATCAACCATATTTTGACCTGGATTGGGAAATGGATCGGTCAACACAGCTGGGTTCTTTGGACTCTTAAAGAATCTCTTGAGCTCAGCTTTTATGGACATTCTGTTGTCTTGTGATCTTCGTCACATATCGAACAGGACCATTTCTTTTTCCCTTTCTCAGGAGAGTTCGAAGGAGTTTTTTCAGGTGACGGATCATCCTGTTGCTTCTTCTTCCCTTGTTTTGCTTCTTCTTGCTTCCTGGTTGATTGGTTTCTTTGCCTTTATCTGCTGATATGGCATTTACTTTCGAAGCAAGAATCTCTTCATGGGCATTTCGATCTGAAGTCTTACGGGCTTTCTGAGGTGAAGCCTTTTTCGACTTCGCGCTTGCAGTGCCAATCACGCCATCTCCGGCATGAGAGTCAATATTCGATTTAGGAGGGGGAGGAATTGAAAATTCAGGTCTGGGGGCATCAGGTATTTTGTCATAGAGCGTGCCAGACTGAGTATATACCAAGTCTAAATATTGAGCACGAGCAATGACTTGCTCCTCTGTTACGACTCCCCCTTTGGCCACATCTTCCGTTATAGCTGGAAGTAATGACTTTATAAACCATTCGGCTAATAGCTGATCAGGAACGTATGTTTTCACCATCCTACGACGGCGACGCCACTCATGTATATGATCTGATATGTGAGTAGCTGTCGTTTGTTTGAAGTTGGTTAGTATTTCGGTTCCTGTTTCATACCTAATTGGTAATTGAAAATGGGTTAAGAAAGTCGTGGCTAAGGAGCTGAAATTGTCGAAAGAGGCTCTTGGCAATTCTATATACCATTTGGCCGCCGGACCTGTCAATGTCCTCTGGAAGAGGCGAAGTCTTATCGAATCATCGTTCAGAGTGTTCGATGAACACCATAGATGAAAGGTCATGACGTGATTCGACGGGTCTTCACCCGGATTTCCATTGAATTTAGGAATGTCGGAGGGAAGTTTGTGAGGAATCGCTGGCCACCAAGGGGCATAAGCAATCGGATCGTTTGTCAACCGATGTAAATCGGGTAACTCTAGAGTTGCCACGAATGGCAGCTGTTGACTCAGATTAGGCGAAGCGTACCCAGGATACGAAGGGATCGCCTGAGCAGTTGGTCTTTGCATACCGGCATAATGTATTTGATGCTGGTATGATTGATACGGTTGGTGGACTACCCCACTGTAAAGTGGTTGGTTTTGACCGTATTGTAGGTACGGTTGCCCATTGTTCGCAAAAATCTGCTGCTCGGTACCTTGGTACACTTGCTGGAACTGCAGTTGTTGATACTGCACCAACCATGGTTGTGATACCATTGGTTGTTGTGCGATGCTTACCACTGGGCCAAGATGAGGGGTAAGGGTACCCGTTTGTGCTTGTGTCGCCCCGCCAGTCGGCGATTGCGGTTGGGTTGCAGGGTCAAAGGGTTGTTGTATTACAACCTGAGAAAACTGAGGTTGACATACAACAGGCATCGTTTGAACTTGCGACACGGTTACAATCGCTGGTGTCGTCGGGATGTTCGTCACAGGCATTTGTTGTTGCATAGAATACACAACTCTTGGTTGCTGGGGTAGCATAGTATCCAACCACTTGTAGTTATTCCAGTATAACCTGAATATGGTTGTGAACTCCCGTATGGGTAACCTCCCGGAGGGGGTAACAAAAAAGCATATTGCCCCCCATACGGCGATGGTCCGAAACCGAGGGGATTTATTACACCTCGAGGATCGGATTGCCCAAACTGATTTCCGAAAGGATCAATTTGTTGAGTTCCAACATAGGAGTTACCGGGTATTATCCCGGGAGAACAAACAGGAACAGACCATACTGTCGTCATGGCCCCCGAAGGGACCCCCTCCAGTTGTTGAGAGTTAGGGACAGATGGTATGCCGGCGAACATTGTCGGAATGACTGCAGGGAGTTCTGTCGTCGCTGTGTCATTTGGCACAGTCCTAGATGTTGACGGTTGTTCAGACATTTTGAGTCTATCCAGCAGATTGCCTAGTGATTCTTCAGGAACTTCTCTGGGTGATAGGCTAGCTTCTGATGCAGTAGGAAGTAGAGTGATCCCTGCTCCAAAATGTGTTGGAGTAGTTGCTTGCGGATCTTCTACAATTTCTTCTATTGCGATCAGACCGGGTGGAAGAGGAAGACCGTCAGGTCCGTAGAATATTTCTGGTGCCGAAGAAGGGGTTGTTTCGACAGCGACAGTTGTTTGAGGAGCAAGACTCTCTGAACCGATCACTGATGGAACTGATTCAGTAACACAAGTATTTGCTCTTAGACTAGGATCAGTGTTACTGTCCTTCTGGGGCTGTCGAACTTCTTCAATAGGGGCAGGGTTTCCAGAAATGTTTGGAGTAACCGGAACCTCAGATGTCGTCGGAACACTTGTTCTAACTTTGACAGGAGATTTGGAACCAGTTGAACGAGATCGCTTTGCCCGGGTTGTTTTCGATTCCGGAGACAAAGACGGTTGACTCGTACGCCTCCGCGAACGACGGTTCATCGATTGACTTTCTTCCACGGTTGCGGATTACTTGATCAACCAACAATGCACAGGGTAAAATGTGTTTTCGAATTGAATTAATTTTAGACGCTTTTTAAGACACAACTTGCTTTTTCACTTTTTAAGAGTCGAGAAAAAGCTAAAGATGACTCTAGTCTCCTTCGATGTATTAACGAGCCCGAAGTGACAAATGCTCGGATGGACTTTTTCAGTTATAGAGTTTGAAAAAGGCCAAAAGAAACTACTTTGGAGTTCTAGGCAAAAGGTGTGCCAAACTTTTCGCGAAACCACAGAATACGTTTTACAGTACGAGTGGTCGATCTTCGTGAATGCTGTGTTCACTGCATCGCGATCAGTAGGGCGGCCGACACGGCTTCCTATGGATAAAGGCTTTGTTCCTATAGGGGTCCCCCAATATACGCGACGGTACGCGGGGGCACAAGTCCGTATTAGTGCTATCGTCCCTCAGGAGGAATCACCCACCTTCGTAGAGATCGACAGTAACTATGTTTAACGACGCCGGTTCACGTCTCTACCTAGACCTCTACTGTGTTTCGTTATGTTTCAAAGCGTTGTTAGATAAATTCAGTTCTTTTTAGATTGATCTTGCTTAGCAGTTTGCCTTTATGGATCACCACGTGATGTATGATACAACTCCTAAATGCAGTCTAAGAATGATAAGCAAGCTTTTTCAATTCTTTCAACTTATGAAAACCTTAACTACTGAAGGAAAAGAAAGACATCATCTTTTCAAACAGATCATAGAGCACACACTGATGCACTTTTCCTAAATCGACATGCAAACTGTCAAAATGCACATGCACAATGCAAGTATTTCTTTTCTTCTTCCTTAATGTTGATGTATTACAAAAAGAAAGCTGTTGTATAATTTCGAATTCAATTTCAAGCGAAAGCAACAAGTGTTTGTCCAATAATCAAAAGAACACCTTAAGATTCACTCGTTTCAACACAAGAAATACTAAATTCGAACCATATAACGAAAGCAAATGCTCAAGCAGCTATGAACAGCAATAAACTAACTCTTAGAATCACAATGACACTTTCTCATAGGTCTAGATTCAAGAGGTCATAGCAAGACTAGTTCACTTTCGCTATGGGAAACTGTGAATGACAGCAAGAAATACAATAAGAACAATCACGGTTTCTTCATACAACTGAGGCGGAATGAAGGCAAAGAGAAGTGGTTTCAGCTGGGCATACAGGTTGACAATAGGCTGCAAAACAATACTGAAAACTGGGCAACAGACAGTGGGGAACCCCAGTTGCACAAGGCAAAACTGGATCAGCGCAGGTGCTGCACTGTCAATCTGAGATGCAGCGCAGGTAGCCCCTTCGGGACCTGCGTTGCAGTGCAGGTAGCCTTTGTTGCAGCTGCACTGATGAGACAACTCTCATCTCTCTCAGATTCCGGGTCACAGTTTGCTCAAAAATCAATGGTTTTTGGCCAAATCAGAGGCTATCAGCCAAGTATACACTAGAGGGTGATTAAAGGAATATGAACACTATCACAAAGAGCTACAAAGAGTCCTTGTGGATCAGCTCTTCAGATCATAAACATGCCCAGCACTGGGCTAGAGTAGCTGCCCTCTACTTTGCATTCGAAGGACTCGAATGCAGTTCGATTCGGTACTCCCTTTGTTTAAGAGATGAATAGCAAGAAACACAACCTACCAACAAGACACGGTCCCCAGCGGTGTCGCCAGTCTGTTGTGGGGGAAAGTATCCAACTCGGAATGACCCTAACCCACTCTAAGGGTGACAGTTCCTTAGCAACAGCTTAAAGCAAAGCTATCTAAAGTTTCTTCTTTATGACATGCAAGAGATAGAAGGAAGAGATCCACTTACCGATGTCTTGCGCAAATGGTCGATCCAATCTCCTTTGTTTGCCGCTTGCTCCCAGATCCAAGTCTTTTCACGGGCCCAGCTACACGAGATCCTGCAAATAAGACAAGAAAAGGAAACTACAAGAGGCATGCATTCATAATCGATTCAAGGATTAGCATAAATCAAAGACGCAAGTAAGACAATAAACCATTGAAACACATGCGAATAGAAGAACCTCAAATGCTTTATTAATATATGGAAGTAAGGTTCAGGCGGTGATACAACCACGAGAGGTGCAATCCAGCATCACCATCCCGACGGAGAGAAATCTCTTCTTCACCTCCCTCAAGCAATCACCCAATACTCACAACTGTAAACCAACAGCAATTCTTTGCACAAAATTCCGGCCTCCAGATCCCATGGGATGAGATCCTTATATAGAGTTTTGGAGTGAAGATAAGTCAGCTTGATGTGTGACTTGTTGTCCTCTTCAACTCCAGTTGTTCTTCAGCTCTTCACTCGGAGTTTCCACCTTCCACTTGGAGTTTTAGAAGCTCTTAACTCATCATTAGGCAAATCTTTTGATCAAGTGTCTTTTTGGAAGCTTCCTGGGCACTGGCACATTGAGAAAAAGATTCCTCCACATGTCAAAGTACGCCCAGCGCAGGTAGCCTTTGTTGCACTTGCTATGCAGCGCAGGTACACCATAGAGCTTTTGACATTCAGCGCAGATGCTTAGTGGAGCAGCTGCTTTGATCCAAAACTGACCTGTTTTTGAGTGTTTTTCAGTGGAGAACTGATTTGCAGTGCTGTGGTTTGCTGACCTTGTTCCTCTAAGGGTAAGAACAACATGTTTAGGGACTTTGGATCCCTTAGATTATTGACATTTCATGCTCTATGCTGTAAGGCACAAAAATGTCTATAACAGTTGCCCCCTAAAGTATGAGGTCGTTTATCGGGTGAAATGCTTTATTAGGAGGATCCGAAGTTCATTCAATCGTCGGGAGGTGACCTGTAACAAAATACAATACAATACATTATCTTTTCATACTTTCTTTTCATGATCTAGCTGATGTGGGCATTTCCCATGCTCAGCTTTATAAATACATTTGCTGTACATAAACAGACGATCGCCTGATAATAGACTGATAATTCTCTGCTTTCAATTATCATCCTTTCAGTAGGATGATCATCTGCTGCACATGTCTATGTTTTTATCTCCTGAATATATATCGCAGCCCGGATGGATGAAACTAGATCCGGGGTCTTCAAACTTGTCCGATCTCCACTCTAGTACAAGTCGATCCATGTGAGAATTTCTTGAAGTCGAACATGGAAAGACATCGCTTGATTACCAGTCAATAATGTAAACTGTTAACAAGCGCGAGAGGAATCACCGATAATGATGATGACCCTCAAGGTACTGCAGCACAATTCACGTGGTGTGAATATAGGATCTGACGTCAAACACCACGCAAAGTCTCCTGGTCGAAGGTCATTAATGTATACCTATCGCCGGGAGTGAGAAACTTGCCATTGAGGCATGCAAGCTTCAAAGTACTGAGGGGGTGTTCCTAGATCAACTTCTTGGATAATGAGCTGATGTCGACAAGAAGTGATCCGTCAAAGGAGGGCCTTAATGAATCCCACATCAGTGACACGGAACGGAGCTAGTGATGATGGTGAAAACGATCTGTGAAATATGATTCAGGGTGGCGGTCATGGAAGGATGAAAGATGATGTACGGTAGTGGATGGGACCCGGTTGACACTTTCTGAATGACATCTCTTGAACATATAACGACACTGATGTGATGGATCGGTAGCATTACCCCATGTATGGATGGTATGGCGAGACCATGGTGAAGGGACCGGTGAATGATAATAACCCAACCCGATATTTACGGAGGCAAAAGTGTCATGTTCAAGAGCGACTTGCTACCATTAAGCTTTGAGGTTCTTCCCAATTTTTCCCCAGTCATTTCTGACCAGTACCTCTTTATTTTTGTCAAGCTTGAGGAGGATAACATATGCTTGTTCTATAACCTGCCCTTCGGGCAAGCCCATCGCTATGTTTTAACGAGCCTAGCGATAGGGAAACTCGTTCTCGTCTAAAGACAAGTTTGTCGCTATCTAATATTTTTAACGAGCCCAGAGACAAAGACAACTCGGTCCTTTTCATTTTTAGAGAGTCTGAAAAGGGTACATAAAGTGGACTCCAGGGGTCCTTTTTCGTCATCTAATCCCTTAAGTCCGAAAAAGTATAAAACAATACAGAAGGGATGAATGTTCGATATCTTTATCGAGCCGAACTAGACAAGCGCTCGATCTTTTTGTGCAATAATCCCTCAGGTCCAAAAAGATTAAAATCTAGAGGAGGGATAGCTCTTCCGGTCCTTTTAACGAGCTGGAAGGCCAAAACTCGGCAAACTTTTCATATTTTACGAGTCAGTGAAAAGAGCTCAAAGAAGACTCGTCTTTTGAGGAACGAGTGATAAACAGGGATAGCAGCAGATTCCAGGTACAGGTTGGAATTTTCCAATCACGGCAGTATTACAAGGATGGCTAGGTGGGATCACTCTTCGCAGCTGTTCCTCAAAATAGGTAAACAATCAAGTGGATGTGAATGATCGGCCAAATGAAAAGTGGAGGTGACGGTACACAAACACGACCAAGGCTTTTATGGCTGATGAATTTACGGTCTCAAATGGTTATTTACCGGTTCATTTTTTCTGAATGAGCTTGAACTCTGGGGAAAGCCTGCTCACAAGCTTATGTTTATTTTTTAACGAGCATGAATTTCCGCATTAAAACTGCTCTGATCTTGCGTTTATTTTTTAACGAGCATGAACTTTGCCAAAACTGCTCGTTTGATAAGGTCAAGTTCATATTTTACCATGACTAGTTTTTCTTTTCCAGAGATAGTACTGTTTTCATCAATTGCTGCAACAAACTTGTTAGAAATGGATAACATGAAGTAAAAATACTAATATTTCACTTTGAACTACGTAAAAGCAATTAAAAGATGTTTTTACCTCTCATTTTACCATTTCATGTGCATTTGGTTTGTTGGAGCTTTGGAGGTGCCTCTTCCTCTCGATTTTTCACCAGCTGATTTCGGGAGATTCTGTGGACGATTTTCAGCGCCGTTTCCACCAGGTAGGAGCTAAACCCTAGCTCTATCTTTTCATGGTCTTATTTCTCAGTTTTATGCTTGTTTTCCTGCCCCCATGAGCCCCTAGGGTTTCTCTAGGGCGCCCTGCCATCAGCGCAGGTGCCCTATATCAAAACCTGCGTTGGGGGTTCTCATTTTCAAAGGCAGTTTGTCTCCCAACGCAGGTGAGGCCCTTCCCTACCTGTGTTGGGCGCAGAAAACATCTTGGTTGCACAATTTTTCATGAGATTTTTGCCATTTTCTTTACTCAGTCAGGGATCTTACTCCTCCTCTTGTCGGTTTTGCAGAGTTTATTGGAGCAGAATGACTCTTACGTGGCGAGAACGAGAGCATGAAGAGGAGGACATGATTGCCCTCCATGATCCTGTTACCGTGAGCGCGTTGCGGAACTGTGGCTTGCTAAAATTCTTCCACATATCTAGCATGAGGGCACAGATACGTTTACTGCAGTACCTGCTTGATGCTTGGGATCCTGTTAACCAAGTGTTCCAGATTAGGGGCAAGTCCATCCCTTTGACCATAGTGGATATTTACTTCTTGACTGGGTTGTCAAGGCGGGGTGCCCCCATTTCCTTGTCCGGTTCGGCCCAAGGGAGTGATTCCGTGAAAGATTATATCCGTTAGTATTGCAGGGAGGGATCCCAGCCGAGCAGAGACGGCAAGATTTCTATCTGTGATGTTACTGACAGGTCTCTCAGGTCTATTCTGTACACGATTTGTAGGATGGCCGGTAGTGCATCCCCTCACGTTGCCAACAGGTCATATGTGCAGCACGCCCTGGAGTGTCTTCAGCCGAAAGTTTTTAACTGGTGTGATGCAGTACTGGTTCAGATGAAAAACCAGTTGACCAAAGTAAAGGACAGGAGACTGAAGAATTTTGGCTTTGGTTCAGTTTTGACTGCCTTCGCTTTGGAGAAGATACCCTTGATGCAACCTCAGTACATTGTCCTCGACTTGCCATCTCCTACTGAGCCACGCATGCAGAGGTGGGTTGACCACATGGCTAGACATGCAGGCCAATCTCGGATTACTTTTACTGATGCCTTCTTTAGGTGGTTCGAGCGGCAGGATATGGCTTTTTCTGAGTATCCATATATTGGCATGGATTTCCGGGGTGATCCGGATTTGGTACTACCGGATGGCGAGCAGTGGGGTGATCTTGGTAAATATTTTGACTTTATCACTGTTTACTGTTTTTTATTTATAATGTCCTTGTGCTTTACTCTATCAAGACTCTAATCAAACTCATGTGTGCATGCCGATGTTGGTCCTGTCCGTCCAGCAGTTCGTCCGAGAGCTCCGGCTGCTGCCCCAGCAGGGGAGGCTCCAGGGAGAGCTATTCTCCGTGACCTTGACTTGGCCGAGACTCTTGCAGCTGTGCAGGAATAGGTCGAGGGTCTTACCCTTGGGATTCCGGATGTACGGATCGACGAGTTGCCTCTACGATTGGAGCGACATACTGCTGGTGTTCCTAGACGATGGTCTCGTCTTCTGCGCATGATCGCACAGGCTGTGGCATGTTATCATGAGCATCACTAGGCTAGGGTGACCCCCAGCCATTTTTGAGTTTTGGGGTCGTATGACCGATTTTGTCTTGGTTACAGAACATTATATGTAGACCGTAAACAGTTATATATATTTTTGATTTTCGGGGTTTATTCCAGTTTTTATGTGATCCATGTATGAAACATCGATGATGCCTCTCTTTTTATCAATTTTGCAAATGTCTATCTAACACATAGTTTGCTAATGAGTCGGTTAATGTGTTTAAGTTTCTGGAAATGTGTTGATATTGGATAAAATCAAACTGTCTTTCCAAGATTTTAACTCTTAGGAACTTGCGATAAATAGCTGGATTTCGGACAGAGTAGGTACCATTGAGCTGTAGTACCACGAGCTGTGAGTCTAGCCTGACGACTAGCCGGCGTATGCCACGTGTGATGGCATCAGAGAGGAGCTCTATCAACGCGCTATACTCAGCGATATTATTTGTTGATTGACCAATACATACCCCCCTGAAACTCATTAACTCGCCGCTTGGGTTAAAAATGGCCCATGCTGCTGAGGATAGGTTCCTCGAAGTACGACTCGCTCCGTCAGCATATCCAACCCATGGTTCCAATGGATTTGACATCTGCAATAAGTGTAAAAAGCGGATTACTTAAACCGGAACAAACGCTTTAGCGAAAACAAAAATGTAACAAAAGCATACCGGTTACTATTAGGCATAGTAACGCTTAAGGTACAACCCGTTGCGGGGTTGCGCCAGTGGAAGTTCGTCATAATCTACCAACTCGTAGGCACCTTTTGCTAACACCCTTTTAACAATATAAGGGCCCATCCATAAGGACTTGAATTTCCCAGCTCCCAATTTATCGGATTCTTGGTCATAAAGCAAGACCAAATGACCTTCCGAGAAGACACGGGGTTTGACATTTTTGTCGAACTGCGCTTTGACTCGTTTCTTGTGGGCTTCGTTGGCCAAGGCGGCATCACGGCGGGTTTCATCCAACTGGATTAATTCCAAGAAACGAGCTTCTTCTTCCGAGGTTCCGGGGAGGAGATCAATTGTGAGTTTAAGGGACGAAATTTCACACTGGATTGGTAGGATCGCCTCTAGGCCATACACCAGTTCAAACAGTGTGAACCCAGTGGCATTCCTTACCGATGTTCGGTAGGCCCACAAAGCCGAGTACAGGATCAAATGCCATCTTCTTTTGTGAACCCCCACCATCCTTTGCAGCATGCGCTTCAGGACTTTGTTGATTGCTTCAACTTGTCCGTTAGCTTGCGGATAGTACGGGGTAGAGCTGTCGTGAGACAATCCTAGTTTGGCAGTTAATTCAACCATCATGTGATTGCGAAAATGCGATCCATGATCTGTTACTATGGCCTGTGGCACGCCGAATCTGGCGACTACATGATTAAAAAAGAATAGGGCTGCTGTTTCACCAGTGTTATCCAATGTAGGCATCGCCTCGGCCCATTTGGTAAAATAGTCAACTGCGACTATAATATACCCATGCCCCCCGGTCGAGGTGGGGTTACATTGCATGAAATCGATGCCCCACTTGGCGAAAGGCCCCACAGCTATTATGGGCTGTAAAGGAGCGGGGGGTCTTCTGGTTTTGCTATCAAAAATCTGACATGGATGGCAACTTCTAACTGCAGTTATGCAATCTTTGAACATGGTTGGCCAGAAGTATCCTGCTCGTAAGATTCTTTGTGCTGTAGCATATCCAGATTGATGCCCCCCACAGGTGCCTGAATGACATTCATTCAGGGCTTTTTCGGCCTCCTCATGGGTTAGACACCTTCTCAGGACCGTATCGACACCACGACGGTAAAGCGTATCACCGATGATCATGTAGTCTTTTGCTTGGTATCGAATGCGTTTTTGTTCTGAGTGAGAGGTGTCTGGCCGAAACTTTTGGGTTTGGAGATAAACTATTATATCTCCATACCACTCATCACTTACTGATATCAGAAACAGACTTTCGTCCACGATCGATTCTTTGGACGTTTGATCGTTGGACGATGATGGGAGATCGCATAATAATTCTGCGAAAACTAAAGCTTTCTTTGATTTGGATTTCACGAATTCCAGATCAAACTCTTGAAGGATAGCTATCCACTTTGAATATTTGCCCCCAAGCAACTGTCGCGACAGTATATAAGTCATGGGGTTGCAATCTGACAATACGGTGGTCTTCCTAAAGAGGACATAGTGCCGAAATCTTTGTATCGCTTGAACAGCCGCCAATGCTAGCTTTTCAACATGAGAATATTTACTTTCCGTATCATTTAAGTTTTTACTTAAATAATATATAGGGTGTTCAATTCCGTCGACTTCTTGAACTAAAACCATCGCAATGGTCGTATCTGCTGCAGCCAGATACAGGTTAAAATCCCTTAGATAGTCTGGGGCGTACATTAATGATGCTTTGACTAGCGCTTCTTTCAAAGCATCAAAGGAAGCTTGTGCAACCTGGTCCCAGACGAAAGGTACATCCTTTTTCAGGAGACGGGTATAACCTTTAGCAAGTTCTGCGTAATTTGGAATGAACCTCCTCAGAAAGTTTGCTTTCCCTTGGAGTTTCTGAATCTGAAGCAAGTTCGAAGGTGGAGGCAAATTAATGATTGCCTGCACCTTGCAAGGGTCGAGACGAATCCCATCCTTGGAGACTATAAAGCCAAGTAAACGACCAGAACCGACGCAAAACACACATTTGTGCGGATTGAGTCTTATCTTGTAGTGTCGGCAAGGTAGAAATATCGCTCTTAAATGATGCGGATGATCAGTCCGCTTTTGCGAATGAGCCGGAAGATCGTCGAGATAAGGTTGAACGATGTTCTTGATGTCGTGGAAAGCATAATTCATTGCTCTCTGAAACGTCGCCCCTGCGTTCTTTAAACCAAAGGGTAATTTTCGATAAGCGAATGTGCCCCACGGACAAATAAATGCAGTCTTTGACTGGTCCTGTGGGTGGATATTAATTTGATTATACCCGGAAAATCCGTCCATAAACGAAAAGATTTCACATCCGGCGCATTCATCAATTATCTGGTCGATGAAGGGTGTAGGGTAGTTGTCCTTTGGACAGGCTTGATTTACATCCCTATAATCGACGCACACTCGTATTGTTCCTTGTTTTTTCATAACAGGGACAATATTCGATACCCAATCGGTTAGAGGAACCGGGTAGATGAAACCAGCATGGAGAAGCTTCTCTACTTCCGCTTTAATGGCAGCGGCTTTCTTGGGGTGTACCTGCCGAAGCCGTTGTCTTACTGGTTTGACATCAGGATACATCTTAATTTCATGTTCAACGATACTCGAGTCAATGCCTGGCATTTCATCATATGACCAAGCAAAGACATCTCTAAATTCGCGGAAAAGAGCTTTATATATTTCTTGTTCTTAAGGGGAACAACCTTTGCCGACATAAATATTCTCTACAATGTCTGTTTTGGTCGAGATATTTATGGCTATAGTCTCTTCTATATTGGATAGGTTTCTCTCGGAATCCACCGTATTTACAGTATTTGTTAGGAATTCAAATACTGACGGGTGATACAGGTCGCCTTGAGTATCTTCCTTTGGAAGGGAACGATGGTGGTTATCATCCCATGGTGCCCCTTCAATCATCATTGATTGTAGGATTCCTTCGTCACTTGCATGCACTTGTGACCGAGGATCCAAAGGGGTTCCACATTCTCCTGACCTATCTACCCAAATGCTTGACGAGCATTGATTTGGGCTCGCCTCCCATGCCTGAAACATTGATTGCTACAATATTTCGATTGGGCTCGGGTGCAAAACCCTTGCCCGATCCATGATGACTTTACCTTTTGCGACCTTCGTGGAAGATATCATGTTGCAGGTGGCCACCAATGGTACACTTCCTATGTACATATGATTTGGCAGTGAGAAAGTCCCCATCATTGTGGGGTCTTTCAATAGGCCTACTCCTATATCTTTAATTGAATGGTTGCTTTCATGGATCATGGGAATGCTTCCCGTAACTTGTGAACCATTAAGGAGGAAGTTCTGTTGGTCGACGACCATAATCCCTCCTTCAAACGGGAATGCGATCTTCCTAAAATAAGTCGACACGACAGCAGCCATGGCATAAATCCATGGTCTTCCCAGTAGGATGTTGTAATCCAGATTTCCATCTATGACCTCAACATCAATCTCTACTGTTTTTCCACCTAGTTCAACTTTTAAGTTACTTAGGATACCGTAAGGGGTATATGTCCTACCGTCGAAAGCCTTTAGTGTTGTCGAAGATCTCGACAAGGTTGGTGACCCTAGCGTTTTCCAGCAGCTCATTGACATAATACATGTCGATGCCCCCTCGTCAATAATTGTTCTGTGAACAGTTTTGTTCAGGGCCTTCACTTGAATAAGGAAGGCTAGTTGAGCTGGTAACTGAGGGTCATACCCTTTGTGATCAAAGGACACAAGATTGGAATCCTTAGGATCAACCCCCCCTATTGCCGATAACAATGCCTGCCTTTGGGATGGACAATTTTGTAGTACTTCTAGAGTCGACATAGTGGATGGCGATTGAGCCAAATCTTCTACTATGTTATAATGCTGCGCTACTCTGGCACGAGGATTAAACGTCGACTTGTGTACTACACCCTTAGGTGGTTTTATTGTTAATTCTGGCATTATGGGTGGGACAACTTCTGTCGAAGTTGTTGTCGAACTACTAGGTTGATCTTTACCTTTTTCGTTTGACAGTTGCGGATTGCCATAATCTTTGTTCCTTGTCGAAATCAAAGCATCATTTTGCTGCTTAGAGATCGACAACATCAGCACTTGCGACGGGGAAGCATTTCCACTATCAACCATATTTTGACCTGGATTGGGAAATGGATCGGTCAACACAGCTGGGTTCTTTGGACTCTTAAAGAATCTCTTGAGCTCAGCTTTGTATGGACATTCTGTTGTCTTGTGATCTTCGTCACATATCGAACAAGACCATTTCTTTTTCCCTTTCTCAGGAGAGTTCGAAGGAGTTTTTTCAGGTGACAGATCATCATGTTGCTTCTTCTTCCCCTTGTTTTGCTTCTTCTTGCTTCCTGGTTGATTGGTTTCTTTGCTTTTATCTGCTGATATGGCATTTACTTTCGAAGCAAGAATCTCTTCATGGGCATTTCGATCTGAAGTCTTACGGGCTTTCTGAGGTGAAGCCTTTTTCAACTTCGCGCTTGCAGTGCCAATCACGCCATCTCCGACATGAGAGTCAATATTCGATTTAGGAGGGGGAGGAATTGAAAATTCAGGTCTGGGGGCATCAGGTATTTTGTCATAGAGCGTGCCAGACTGAGTATGTACCAAGTCTAAATATTGAGCACGAGCAATGACTTGCTCCTCTGTTACGACTCCCCCTTTGGCCACATCTTCCGTTATAGCTGGAAGTAATGACTTTATAAACCATTCGGCTAATAGCTGATCAGGAACGTATGTTTTCACCATCCTACGACGGCGATGCCACTCATGTATATGATCTGATATGTGAGTAGCTGTCGTTTGTTTGAAGTTGGTCAGTATTTCGGTTCCTGTTTCATACCTAATTGGTAATTGAAAATGGGTTAAGAAAGTCGTGGCTAAGGAGCTGAAATTGTCGAAAGAGGCTCTTGGCAATTCTATAAACCATTTGGCCGTCGGACCTGTCAATGTCCTCTGTAAGAGGCGAAATCTTATCGAATCATCGTTCAGAGTGTTCGATGAACACCATAGATGAAAGGTCATGACGTGATTCGACGGGTCTTCGCCCAGATTTTCATTGAATTTAGGAATGTCGGAGGGAAGTTTGTGAGGAATCGCTGGCCACCAAGGGGCATAAGCAATCGGATCGTTTGTCAACTGATGTAAATCGGGTAACTCTAGAGTTACCACGAATGGCAGCTGTTGACTCAGATTAGGCGAAGCGTACCCAGGTGTTGATGCCCCGAAATTCGTTGCAACAACATCGGGGAAACCACCCGGTCCGGAACTTAGTGCAGCTCCTTTTCCGTTTGGAATAGTGGCTCCGACTGGGGATAATGGGACCAGTTTCCCAAAGATTATAAGTAAACGGGATGGATGAATGATTTACGATGTAAGGTGATAATAAATAAATAACTAAACTAAAAAAGAAATATAATAACTATAAGCTAATCCCGGGACTTATCGATTCATTTGAATACAGCATTTGATAATTTAGGCTTACTGGCAGGCATATAGATGACACTAACAATAAGCATAAATGTTTAAATCATTTAAGATTGCTCTGCATAAGTAGTTATGCAGAGCGATAATAGTGAATAACTGTACTCAGTCATTTATATCATTGTTACGCGCATGATTAAAAGAGATAACAAATCACAAAACATTCAATAGTGATATGAAATGCAGACTTGCTGTTATATTGCATACATGTAATCAACAATAGCAAAAGTAATAACACAGCAATTCATATAATAGAAAAGAGAACAGATACAGATAATAGTACCATGCAAGCTGTTTGATCAATCCAATATATTAATCGCTATGTCGCGGTTCTTCCTTCAGACCAGAAAACATTCCAAGCAAACGACAATAGTGCACAATTTACTTAAAACAGCGTTCCAAGTAAAATTAAGAACCAGTGGTCGAGTTTCAAAAAGAATATAGACTGAAGCACAATAGTGCAAACTTCAGCCTTTAAGTCTTTTACAAAATTTTACGACCCTTTCCAAAACAATGAAAGGATCTATAAATACTATGCTAATCTAAAATATCTAAATATCTAAAACTGAAAAACAACTAAATCGGCATTAACAAATATCATTTTGTATTTTGGTGATTCGGCAGTCGGCGGCGATGTTTCAGTCAGAGGTCTCTTTGCCTTTACTCCTTTGCTGACATATCGCCAGCATTGGCTCTACTTCTGGTGGAGTATTGAGGCGTGAAGTCAGCTGTGCATCATATGTGGCATCTCGAATATTGGCAATCAGGTATCGGAGAGCATCTGTTAGACAATTAAGAGCCGACCTTTGAGAATGTGGTTTAATCAGGAAAAGCCAGTATGAATCGGCGGTCAAGGTATTTACTCCAGTAATTAACCGCCCTTGTTTCTCCAGATCAGGGTAATTCCTGAGCTCCAGCATATTTGCCGTTGTTATGTTTCCAGGTGTGCATTGTGAAATCATGTTTGCCAGATACAATGTATCATTGACTAGATTGATCATGTTACTGGCAATCATTTTGCATCTGGAGGCTGCTCTTTCTGCTTTCATCATCTGTGTGTTCCATTCCATGAAGAGTATGTCCTTGTATGTTACACAGATTCGGGAGAAATTTGCGGCTTGCCCTTCTGGAGTGTCTTGCCATTCAATATACTCTGTTATATCGTCTTCAGCCTGATCCAACTTACTTCTGGCTTTCTCGATTTGTTGACACACTGCTGTAGATGTTTCACACAGTGATTCAGCGTCAACAAGTTGTTGGCATAAGATCCTGATTTGAGATATCAGTGCGCTGTTTATTCGAGTTGCCTATGCTCTGAAATCATTGATACTCTTGGCGCTCTTAATACCTTCAAGCTGAGCTGATAGCTGAATTATTTGCTCGTCTTTAGCTTGTATCATCAGCTCATTCGATGCCTTCAACTGGGATAATGCCTCTGACAATTCTTTTGCTTTCTGAATGTCACTTTGGTCTATCTTCAGTTGTTCAATTTGCTGGGTTAACAAATGATTCTCTTGTTGTTGGGCCAGCAATTGTTCCTCTGCCTGTGCTGCTTTATTCCTTGCCTCTATCACTTCTGCTTGTAATGCGTATATCTCATGCTCTTTAGTCTTCAAAAGAAGACTGACTTCGAATGCTTTGTCAATAGTTTCCGCTGAATAAGCTCCCACAAATTGCGATAGCTTTGTCAGATCTTCAGAGGGATCCAATTCTCCCTTCCAGACCACATTGCCCGTGATTGTTTGCTCAGGCAAAATAGAAGGTTGATCAAGCCTTCGCCTTTTCCTCGAGCGCCTTACAACGGCTCTATGCTTTGGGCTGTAGAAAATGTCTAGAGGAGGAATTTCCTCCACCTGAAGATCAATTTGATCGGATGGGTCTTGAGTGATTACCTCTACATTCTGTACCATGGGTGAGCCGCTGGTTCCCTATAGAACCGGAGAAGAAGTAGTATTGGGAGTCTTAGAGGCGTCTGAGTCTTTGGAGGCTTCCTTACCACTTATGATGGAATCAAATTGGTTCCATTCTTTAATTAATTCAGGATCAGTAGAGATTTGCTCACTTTGTTCTTTCTCAGGTTCAATCCTCTGCTGTTCCTCCAATGCCTTCCGCTGTTGCTCCTCATGTGCTCTTTGCTGCTGTTCCTCCAATTCCCTTTTCTGCCTATCTTCCAGTTCCTTCTTTGCTTTCTCTTCTTCTTCTCTTTTCCTCTGTTCTTCTAACTCCTTTTGCTTTCTTTGCTCTTGTTCAATTTGTGCTTTTTGCTGCCTTTCCTCCTGTTGTCTATCATATTCTTTAGTTGTAACATGAGATAGGCGTATTTGTTGCTGACCAGACTTGCTTGAGGAAGATGTTGGGGTTGTGGATAATAAATCTAGAGGCAAAGTTTGCAACCTTTGCTTTCTAAGTTTATTAAATTCAGTTAACTCCTCATCTTCATATCTCAGTGAAGCGAGTTGTCTGACTTGGCTTATTGAATCGGCACTCATGAACAGGTCGTCAAACTGGTCTTCTTGATGAACAACCTTTGACAGCTTGGCCTGTTCCAAGGCAATGAAAGCAGTCTTTTTTGGATCATAAAGTCTGTTTGGAATAGAAGCCAGGGATATCAATTGGAGTTTTGCTGCTTCCTTTTCTGCATGTTTATAATTCATTAGCGTATAAACTCCAATTTTTAAAGGAAAAGAGGGCCATCCTCTCTTCTTCTCCTCCTTGAGAGTTTGTGTGACACTCTCAGACATAATCTGGTAGGAGATTTCCCGGGCCAACAGTTTATCTGGGACGTACAGGGGGAGGACATGTGGCCTAGCCTTGCTTCCAAAAACTCTAATATAGGTAAAATGCTCTTCACCAAACCAATGGGCTACGGCTGGGAGATCAAAAGAAGCTTCATAGGAAATTCTAGGGATAGGTCTGTCAAAAATAGAATAGTGAACGGGAACCATAAAACCATTGCAAATTTGATACAGATGGTCTTTGTGGGAGGGTTTCCACAATTTCCGATGGTACAAGTGAATGGGTGTTGGGTCATGGGTTGTCCATCTCCAACCAAGGACAGGAAACTCAGAATTAAAACAAAGGGTATCCATAATGTAAGCAGAGTAATAGAAGGGTGGGATTTTTCTCTCAGTGACTCTGGTTTTGGCCCTAAACTCACGAATAGCCATGACCAATTTATCAGACAAAATAGTGGCCCAATCCATGATTATACTATTGACGGCTGCTTCCATTAAAGGAACCATATCAATATGAATATTTGCAGAGTCATGAAATCCCCACAATCTACACATCATAATCCCGGCGTAGCAATAAGGTGAAGCCAAAGAAGCATTGGAGTACTTACCCGACATATCATGCTTGTGTTTAGTTGGATTTTGTCTCCACTCTCGGAGAGGTTCGGATGGCGATTCATTCTCCTTCGCGAATTTCTCCAAAAAGGCTCTATTATAGACTAGCTCGGGTTGAGGCAAATGATACATCCGTCTCAAGTCATCAGGCTTGAAGGAACCGAAAATCCTTCCATCCTTAGTATGGAAGGTTCTATCAGTGAGAGTAATTTCTTCAATTGCCCAACGTACCACATCAGTATAAGGCAAGACTTGTTCTCTGGCTGCTATTCTGTGCAGAAAGGAGTCAGCCAAATCTTTAGGAGTTGCCTCAGACTTTCTTAGCTCGTCCACACTAGCCTCCGTTACTGTCTTTTCTGGTTGTTCTGCTTCTAGCAAATTGTATGTACCTTGCCATGTAGTACCAGGAAGACCAGTGCATGTAGTATCTGAGATTAAGCCTTTCTTTGAAACCATGGCAGCTTGGCCTGAGACAGGTGTTGGAGGAGAACCTGCCACCTTTTTGAACTTCTTTCCCATCATATTCAGACTTCTCTCGGTCGAATTCTACACAAATGCAAGAGAAATCGTAACAAAGAAATAACAATGACGATCCATAACGGGATAGATATATAACTTGAAGCGTGGTGAGATTAATTCTAAAAGTGGCTACGGATCTAATGATTTGAGAGGGCACCGCAGATGCAATGATGGTGATTTTACGGCCTGCAGCTCCATAAATGACCATTACTTAAGTTATTAAACCGAATGACCCCTTAAAGCGTGCAATAGATTTCTTCAAAGGTCTAATCGTAATTGCTCGTTAATTCGAAGGGGCAAAGCTTTAAATACGCATGCATTACCTTATCCCTTTACTTAACGGCATTTTGAAATTTGTGCTTTTGTCAAATCGGATTTAAATATAACTTTAATGCTTTGAAATAATCATCCTTTTATTTTTTTAGGAGTTCTGGTCATCATTAAGCGTCATCGCATCGCATCGGGAGTGTGAGTGACATTATCATTTGGGAGAGATCTTGGCAAATGCCGATTGCGACATTGTATCATATTAGCGTGCGAACATAATCCCTAAATGCATATCAGTTGATTTACCGACTACCGATAGCGATATCACATCGCATCGGGAAAAAGATCTGAACGTCTTATGAAGATGTATGGGATTCTGCCGACTACCGATAGCGATATCGCATCGGGGAAAAGATGTGTGCTTTTTCTGTGTGTGCATTGGTTATCGCCGATGGCCGATAGCGATATCGCATCGGAAAGAACCAAGGTAGCAAACGGTCTTGCGATTGCTTTTTCGGACTTAACCAAAAATTGCTTATTATTTGTTCAAAAAGGCTTTTGTTAACAAATTCATTTGATTATCATACCTTTTTCGAACAAATTCATTAATGGCAATTAAAATTTTTAAAAGGGACCCATTTCATATGTTAATTGTTTGTGATAAAAATATTATGAAATGGGGGGTTGTTGTAGGGCACAACAATTGGCGATTCGCTGGTAGAACCAGTTATCTCTGGACTAATAAATATACTTACACCTTTTCAAATAGAATCTTTATAAAGAAAGGAAACTTCTAATATAACTAGATGTCTATTGATTCTGAATAAAACAGGTTTCTTCATTTGACTTCCTCTTTTTATAAACACACTTTGAGTTTTGAAACAAGTTCTTATTGGTTCATAAAAGTAAAATAGAAAACTTCTCCATATCAGCTTTTTAAAATAAACTCCTCTGTCACAGGTAGAGCCTCTGCTGCCAGCAAACGTTCATAGTCTCGGCAGGGTTACCTTTTAACCATGTCATTGTCCATTGTTCCATTCACTTAAGAGTGTGACTAAACAGAATGAATTCAAAAGATATTTTTGTATTTTTTGAATTTCACTTTCTTCTTTGCTTAAGATAAAAGCCATTGTCCTGGTTTGGTGGCCAGATAACGACAATGCCATTCACGGGTAGTAATCAAACTGAACAAGCTGGCTCGTGATGAGACCCCTTGTCTTGAAATTTCAAGCCATTACCCTGTTTGGTATGCAGTTTTGGTAATGTCAGTTAAATTATTTTCCTATGAACATGGTAAGCAGGCTTGTAATAAGACCTCTTATCTTTGATCTTTTATATTTTAGAATTACACTCTGAGAAATCATAAACTTTTAGTGAATGGGATGAACAACTATCTTCTTAAGAGTAAACGGATGACAGGTTTAAGAGTTAAAGATGCTGAAGATGGATTAGCCCCTCTTTTAATATAGATAACCTTTGGAGACTTATTTTGAAAACTCAAGATGACTCATAGAACTTCGTTCAGAGTGAAGTTTACAAAAGTTAGACTGTGATGTTCAGAATAAAAAGATGTCTAATTTCCTAGAAATGATCTTTCTTGGTTTAAGACGCTATTATCTAAAAGTAAATATTAATAGTGTAGTGGCGAGACAACTTTTAATTACAGCGAAAGGTCAATGGAAGATGTCCCACGTCCTTATTTCTACAAATCCTACAAACTATATAAAAACTATCAAACTACATAGAGAAGGGGTTACCTCCTCAATTAAAGAATTTCTTCAAGATCAGACCATTGACAGGGAGAGAATCCCTCACCCCTGATAGATTTTGCAGTATAAAAGTGGAATGGCCTACTTTTTCACAGATTTGAAATGGTCCGAGCCACATTTTTTGAAATTTGGAATGTTTACCTTTGTCTTCATGGGCTTTGTCCCATTTCAGGACTAGATCTCCGACTTGGAATTGTTTAGGACTAGATGAGGCCAGATCAAAAGCTGCTTTAATGACTTGCTGATGTTTAGCGTGCGTAACCTTGGCTTTTTCCCTTTCTTCTTCAAGTTTAAGAATTTGATCATATCTAAACTGGATAGAGGAAGAAGGAGTTTCGTCAATAAATTGCACTAGGGCTAGAGATGGAAAAAGAAGATTGGTTGGTACGATTGCTTCTTTTCCATAGACAAGATTAAACGGAGAGGTCCCTATGGAAGCTTTCTGTGTTATCCTATCAGCCCATAATGCAAATACCAAGGATTTATGCCAATTCTTATGATTCTCTTCGATTGTTCGCTTAATGATTTTGATTAGGTTTTTATTAGTTGATTCTGCTAGGCCATTACCCTGAGGATAGTAATTAGCAGAATACTTTAATTTAAATCCCCTTTTGATAGCGAAATCAATCATTGCATTACCTGAGAAGTAAGAAGCATTATCAAAGACGAGAGCGTTTGGAACACCAAACCTGGTAATGATGAATTGATCTATAAATTCAATGATCGCCTCAGAGTTTGTTGTTTTTAACGGAACTGCTTCTACCCACTTTGTAAAGTAATCAGTTGCTGTAAGAATATATTTGTGCTGCTTGGAAGAAGAAGGATGAATTTCTCCAATGATGTCCAATCCCCATTGTTCAAAAGGTTGTTCAATGTTGATTGGTTGCAAAGGGAAAGCTGGTTTTTGTTGTCTTCCACTGGCAGTTTGGAATTTGATGCATTTCCTTACATATTCGTGAGCGTCCTTAAACAAAGTAGGCCAATAGTATCCAGCATGAATGATTTTATGAGCTATTGTATCAGCTCCGAAATGTCCTCCTGCTGGTCCGTCGTGTAGCTCCTGCAAAACCTTTTGAGCTTCAGGTTTCTCAAGGCATCTTAATAGGACAGAATCATAGTTCCTTCTGAAGAGCACATCGCCAATAATTGAAAAACTCTTAGCTTTCAATCTAATGGCTCTTTTGTTTTTGTAGGACAAATTGGTAGGTGCATAACCATTCTTTAAATAGAAGATCAGATCTGCATATTGAGATTCGGATTCAGGAATACTTAGCTGATTAACTTCTTGGGTTTGCTCTGTATCACTTGATTCCGGAATGTTTGATGCTCCTGCTAATATCCTGCAAAAACCTTGACCTTTAACAAACTTTGCTGGCTTTATTTCTAGATCATATTCTTGGAGAGCTGCGACCCAATTTGCCCTCTTTTCTCCCAATTCCTTTTGGATTAATAGTTGCCTAACTGCTGAGAAAGGAACTATCACTTTAGTATGGGTTTTTAAAAGAAAGGGTCGATAATGTTTGACTGCTTTAAAGACAGCAAAAGCTTGTTTCTCAATATCGGAATAGTTTAATTCGGCGCCTTGAAAGTTTGAACTGAAGAACGAGATGGGCGCTTCCAAATTGTCATCATTCAACTGGGTGAGCACTGCTGCGTAAGATAAGTCGGATGCAATGGTATATAATATAAAATGATTAGAAAGATTTGGAGTATTCAGAGCTGGGACATTGATTATTGATTGCTTAATACCATTAAAAGCTTGCTTTTCCTCTATTCCCCATCTGAAGGTTGAATTCTTTTTAATCATCGTTTGTAGTGGTAGTACAATCTGTGAAAAATCTGGAACGAATCGTTTAACGAAATTAATCTGCCCTAGAAACGACTGCATCGATTTTTTGTTGTGCGGAAAAGGAATTTCAGAAATTTCCTTAATTCGATCAGGATCTACATAAATGCCATCTTTGGATACAATAAACCCTAGAAGCTTACCTTGGTTGAGAGCAAAGAAATACTTTTTCGGGTTGAGAGAGATACCATATGTTTTGCATCGTTGAAAAATCTGTTTTAAATCATGCAAGTGGTTATATCTCTTTCTAGAATACACAGTAATATCATCGAGGTAGACGACTACTGTCCGATTAATTAACCCTCTAAAGGCTGTATCCATGGCTCTTTGGAATGTCGCTCCTGCATTTATGAGTCCAAAAGGCATCTTTTGATATGCATAAGTTCCCCATTTTGTCCTGAATGTAGTCTTTAGTTGGTCATCAGGATGGACCAACACTTGATTATATCCTGAGAAACCGCCGAGAAAGGACATTAATTCAAATCCTGCTACCGATTGGAGGATTTGTTCCATGGTAAGCAGTGGGAAATTATCTTTCAAGCTTGCCTTATTCAAGTTTCTGAAATCAATACAGATTTGAATGTCGCCGTTTTTCTTCCTGACTGGGACCATATTGGAGACCCAGTTTGAGTGTCGGACAGGGAAGATAATCTTAGCTTTTAGGAGCTTATTAAGTTCCGACTTTATTTGGCCCTCCAAATTCGGGTGTATTTTTCTTAACTTCTGCTGGATAGGTTTTTGATCGGGAAGCATAGGAATAGTATGTTGTATGATAGATGTATCATATGTCTTGAGGTCGTCATACTTCCAAGCAAAAACTTGCTTGTTTTTCCTTAAGAGTTTGATGAATGCTTCCTTTTCTTCTATAGAAAGTCCTAGTCCTAAGTTGATATTTTGAGGAGCTTGATCTGTTCCCAAATTGATTGATTCAAACCTAAGAGTAGAGCTTTGGAGTTTTGCATTAATTACAGGTTTGAACCTATCTTTAATGTCATAAAGGTCTTCGAGCTTTACTACAGGCTTAGGAATCGCGTTATCTTGAGATGTTTCTTTCATTTGAGAATCATGGTCATGCTCTTCAATGATTTGATTGTCATAAGACTTTTCAGAGGTTAAGAATTGCAAGATGTCCTCGTCATGGTTGAAAACCCTCCAGTTAGTGATGTTATCGGGAACTGAAGGTCTAAAAATTAATTCTATAGAAAATCTATCAAGGCTATAGTCTTCGGAAGGGAGGAGTTTGGAAGCTACGTTGGCTAGTAAATCAGCTGCCGAATTTTGTGATCTTGGAATTGAAGAAATGTTGAATGCTGAGAAATGCAAAGTAAGATCTTGCACTAGCGATTGATAATGCTTAAGGTGGCTTGAAAGGCAATGAATTGTATTTCTTACCTATTTAACAATGATCTCACTATCACCGAATACTTTTATATATTGGACTTTAAGGTCAATTGCCTTATATAGTCCCTGCACTAGAGCTTCGTATTCGGCCGTGTTATTGGTGCATTCAAATTCTAATCGACAGGATAGCATTGTTTTTTCGCCTTGCGGACTAACCAAGATGCAACCTGCTCCTGATCCCTCACTGGACTTAGAGCCATCAAAATACAAAGACCAAAATAAAGGAGAATCAACAAAAATATTTACATCTTTTTTATTTTCGTTGAAGCATTTGGATAAATTGGTTTGTGAAAAATTTTCTACTTGAGATGTACAATGGTTAACTAAAAAAGGGGAAGGTTGGGCAACAAAGTTGCCAAAGAATGATTCTGAGGAATAATTTCCCAAAATGTTGTTGTTGAAGGCCACAGGCTGGTTTTCTTGTTCGAAGTCGGTTACTGTGTGAGTCATGTGTTTCTCACGGTCGATCCTTATTTGATTTGGCTTACCCTTATAGGGGAGCCACATATGTGACCAATCCGTGGAAATGTATCCATGCAATTTCTCAGACCAATCTCTGCTCAAAATTAAACCATAGAATTCAGGTATGTCAGCAATCAAAATATCTATTCTCTGTACTATTCTGGGATCAGCAGACAACCTGATAGTCACGGAATTAATTTCTCCTATAACCTGCACTTTGGTTCTGTCTAACTGTACAATATGAATTGCGGACTTCTGGGGTTCTATGTTCAGTTTAGAACAAACTGAAGCTGGCATAATATTAGATGAAGCCCTGAATCAATTAAACAGTTATGCAGATTTCGATTATAGATTTCATAGGTGAGCAAGAAAGGTGGGGTATGAGAATTGGATCTATCTCCGATCAGAGCTGAATCGGTAGCTTCGACCATATCTGGAGGGGGTTGTCCTGAATCATTAGCAGCTTTTGAACTAGGAAGAGGAGAAGAGGGGACAGCGTTAAATTCTCTTAGGAGCAATTTCTGCTGATGTTTTAACTTACTTAGTTCAAACATGGTTATGTTTGCCTTAGTCTTTTTCATATCATCAACAATATTATACTCCATGGAGTCAGATACCACTAGTGTCTTGGATGTTGAAGGAGAGTTAGAAATTGGAGGCTGATTTTGAGGGGCTGCTACCGGAGACTTCTTTGGAAGAACTTTTTCTTTTGGTGTGGCAGCACCTGCGCTCCTCTTTTTTGTAGTTGTTTGAGTAGGTTCAGAAGCGATTTTACTTCTTGTAGTAACAGGAAAAGCTTCTTCTTGATTCTCGGTGTCAGAATTTGGGAGTATGAAATCCCACATGCCGTGACACTCAACTACTTCTTCTTCATCATCCGTTTGAGAGGTTGATTCCTCTTCTTCTTCTTCCTGTTCAGAGTCTGCATTAGATATAACATTGGGTGGCTTTGTTTCAGTTTTCTTGAAAGTTCTAAATGGTCTTTTGTTCGAAGTTTCGGCCACCTGTTTTTTAATTTCAACCATTTCATTAGACAATGTTTTAAGGACCTTTTGTAAACCTTCCATGTCGTATGGGTCCTTTGGGGTCCTTTTCTTAGAATCTTCTTTAAATGAAAGTTTTTTGGATTTTCTATCCTCCAAGGCAGCTTTCTTCTCTAGAGCATTAATACGTTTTTCAACTGCAAGTGCTTCCTTCATGTTTTCAGCTAAGGTAGGTTTGCCAGCCCTGTCAACAAAAATAGCTATATTGGAAGGGAGGGCAGTAATGTACCATTCGCTCCTAATTTGTTCACTTGGTTTCGAAGCAGTGGGGATTTTATTTAGGAGTTTGTTGAATCGAGCATTAAACTACTTTATTGGTTCCCTATGCTCTATTCTCAAATTGGAGAGGTCGTTTATTAAAGTCGCCAGAGACCTGTCATCTCCATATTTGGTAAGGAACTGCTCTTGGCATGTGGTCCAGCTGGTAATAGAACCAGAAGGTAAAGAGAAGTACCAGGATCCTGCCGATCCTTGCAGGGTATAAGGGAAAAGTCTGACAACAACATCTTGTTCTGTCACTCCTTTTAAGTTAACTGCTAACATGAAATTGTTAATATGTTCTTCAGCTTGTGTTCCGTTATCTGGATTAAATTTAGGCAACCATTTTTCGGGAGCATCAGGTAGATCATGTAATGGTCCGGGCATATTGACTGCACCTGGCGTAGTCCATGGATCTGCCATTATGCTGGCGATAATAGTTGTTACTACTATTGGTATTCTAGATGACTGAGGAGAAGAAGTTGTTGGAGAGAGAGTAGCTTGAGATGCTGTAGTACTTATTCCCTGATGAACAACAATGTGTAACGGAGGAGTGGATGGTTGACTTCGCAGAGGAGGAATTGAGATGGAAGATATGGAAGAAAGATCTTCACTATCAGATACTTCAGTAATCTTCTTAGCCTTTTTCCTTTTCTGTAAAGGGAACTCAGTAGGTTCGATACCGAGTTTTTCGCTCTGAAGTCTGGTAAGTGGATGGGATAAGTTTAACTGCGAGGTCACACTGCTTTGTGATACTTCAGATTTCTGAGGTGAAATCGAGAAGCTCTGAAGTTTATGGATAAGAGACTGAACTTCAGGGGATTCAAGACTTAAATGTTCTGAAATATGATGGTTATGAGCAGTGGTGGTTGATTCCTCTTTTTCTCGATTGTGTGCCGGAGAACCAGCATGTGATTGAGAAGGGGAAGAGGATTTGGAGGGAGAATTACTCTTAGAATGGTTTGCAGATTTGGACCTACTTGCCATTCACAGTCGATGCCCTCCTTCTAGCGCCAAAAATGTTGATGCCCCGAAATTCGTTGCAACAACATCGGGGAAACCACCCGGTCCGGAACTTAGTGCAGCTCCTTTTCCGTTTGGAATAGTGGCTCCGACTGGGGATAATGGGACCAGTTTCCCAAAGATTATAAGTAAACGGGATGGATGAATGATTTACGATGTAAGGTGATAATAAATAAATAACTAAACTAAAAAAGAAATATAATAACTATAAGCTAATCCCGAGACTTATCGATTCATTTGAATACATCGTTTGATAATTTAGGCTTACTGGCAGGCATATAGATGACACTAACAATAAGCATAAATGTTTAAATCATTTAAGATTGCTCTGCATAAGTAGTTATGCAGAGCGATAATAGCGAATTACTGTACTCAGTCATTTATATCATTGTTACGCGCATGATTAAAAGAGATAACAAATCACAAAACATTCAATAGTGATATGAAATGCAGACTTGCTGTTATATTGCATACATGTAATCAACAATAGCAAAAGTAATAACACAGCAATTCATATAATAGAAAAGAGAACAGATACAGATAATAGTACCATGCAAGCTGTTTGATCAATCCAATATATTAATCGCTATGTCGCGGTTCTTCCTTAAGACCAGAAAACATTCCAAGCAAACGACAATAGTGCACAATTTACTTAAAACAGCCTTCCAAGTAAAATTAAGAACCGGTGGTCGAGTTTCAAAAAGAATATAGACTGAAGCACAATAGTGCAAACTTCAGCCTTTAAGTCTTTTACAAAATTTTACGACCCTTTCCAAAACAATGAAAGGATCTATAAATACTATGCTAATCTAAAATATCTAAATATCTAAAACTGAAAAACAACTAAATCGGCATTAACAAATATCATTTTGTATTTTGGTGATTCGGCAGTCGGCGGCGATGTTTCAGTCAGAGGTCTCTTTGCCTTTACTCCTTTGCTGACATATTGCCAGCATTGGCTCTACTTCTGGTGGAGTATTGAGGCGTGAAGTCAGCTGTGCATCATATGTGGCATCTCGAATATCGGCAATCAGGTATCGGAGAGCATCTGTTAGACAATTAAGAGTCGACCTTTGAGAATGTGGTTTAATCAGGAAAAGCCAGTATGAATCGGCGGTCAAGGTATTTACTCCAGTAATTAACCGCCCTTGTTTCTCCAGATCAGGGTAATTCCTGAGCTCCAGCATATTTGCCGTTGTTATGTTTCCAGGTGTGCATTGTGAAATCATGTTTGCCAGATACAATGTATCATTGACTGGATTGATCATGTTACTGGCAATCATTTTGCATCTGGAGGCTGCTCTTTCTGCTTTCATCATCTGTGTGTTCCATTCCATGAAGAGTATGTCCTTGTATGTTACACAGATTCGGGAGAAATTTGCGGCTTGCCCTTCTGGAGTGTCTTGCCATTCAATATACTCTGTTATATCATCTTCAGCCTGATCCAACTTACTTCTGGCTTTCTCGATTTGTTGACACACTGCTGTAGATGTTTCACACAGTGATTCAGCTTCAACAAGTTGTTGGCATAAGATCCTGATTTGAGATATCAGTGCGCTGTTTATTCGAGTTGCCTCTGCTCTGAAATCATTGATACTCTTGGCGCTCTTAATACCTTCAAGCTGAGCTGATAGCTGAATTATTTGCTCATCTTTAGCTTGTATCATCAGCTCATTCGATGCCTTCAACTGGGATAATGCCTCTGACAATTCTTTTGCTTTCTGAATGTCACTTTGGTCTATCTTCAGTTGTTCAATTTGCTGGGTTAACAAATGATTCTCTTGTTGTTGGGCCAGCAATTGTTCCTCTGCCTGTGCTTCTTTATTCCTTGCCTCTATCACTTCTGCTTGTAATGCGTATATCTCATGCTCTTTAGTCTTCAAAAGAAGACTGACTTCGGATGCTTTGTCAATAGTTGCTGCTGAATAAGCTCCCGCAAATTGTGATAGCTTTGTCAGATCTTCAGAGGGATCCAATTCTCCCTTCCAGACCACATTGCCCGTGATTGTTTGCTCAGGCAAAATAGAAGGTTGATCAAGCCTTCGCCTTTTCCTCGAGCGCCTTACAACGGCTCTATGCTTTGGGCTGTAGAAAATGTCTAGAGGAGGAATTTCCTCCACCTGAAGATCAATTTGATCGGATGGGTCTTGAGTGATTACCTCTACATTCTGTACCATGGGTGAGCCGCTGGTTCCCTCTAGAACCGGAGAAGAAGTAGTATTGGGAGTCTTAGAGGCGTCTGAGTCTTTGGAGGCTTCCTTACCACTTATGATGGAATCGAATTGGTTCCATTCTTTAATTAATTCAGGATCAGTAGAGATTTGCTCACTTTGTTCTTTCTCCCGTTCAATCCTCTGCTGTTCCTCCAATGCCTTCCGCTGTTGCTCCTCATGTGCTCTTTGCTGCTGTTCCTCCAATTCCCTTTTCTGCCTATCTTCCAGTTCCTTCTTTGCTTTCTCTTCTTCTTCTCTTTTCCTCTGTTCTTCTAACTCCTTTTGCTTTCTTTGCTCTTGTTCAATTTGTGCTTTTTGCTGCCTTTCCTCCTGTTGTCTATCATATTCTTTAGTTGTAACAGGAGATAGGCGTATTTGCTGCTGACCAGACTCGCTTGAGGAAGATGTTGGGGTTGTGGATAATAAATCTAGAGGCAAAGTTTGCAACCTTTGCTTTCTAAGTTTATTAAATTCAGTTAACTCCTCATCTTCATATCTCAGTGAAGCGAGTTGTCTGACTTGGCTTATTGAATCGGCACTCATGAACAGGTCGTCAAACTGGTCTTCTTGATGAACAACCTTTGACAGCTTGGCCTGTTCCAAGGCAATGAAAGCAGTCTTTTTTGGATCATAAAGTCTGTTTGGAATAGAAGCCAGGGATATCAATTGGAGTTTTGCTGCTTCCTTTTCTGCATGTTTATAATTCATCAGCGTATAAACTCCAATTTTTAAAGGAAAAGAGGGCCATCCTCTCTTCTTCTCCTCCTTGAGAGTTTGTGTGACACTCTCAAACATAATCTGGTAGGAGATTTCCCGGGCCAACAGTTTATCTGGGACGTACAGGGGGAGGACATGTGGCCTAGCCTTGCTTCCAAAAACTCTAATATAGGTAAAATGCTCTTCACCAAACCAATGGGCTACGGCTGGGAGATCAAAAGAAGCTTCATAGGAAATTCTAGGGATAGGTCTGTCAAAAATAGAATAGTGAACGGGAACCATAAAACCATTGCAAATTTGATACAGATGGTATTTGTGGGAGGGTTTCCACAATTTCCGATGGTACAAGTGAATGGGTGTTGGGTCATGGGTTGTCCATCTCCAACCAAGGACAGGAAACTCAGAATTAGAACAAAGGGTATCCATAATGTAAGCAGAGTAATAGAAGGGTGGGATTTTTCTCTCAGTGACTCTGGTTTTGGCCCTAAACTCACGAATAGCCATGACCAATTTATCAGACAAAATAGTGGCCCAATCCATGATTATACTATTGACGGCTGCTTCCATTAAAGGAACCATATCAATATGAATATTTGCAGAGTCATGAAATCCCCACAATCTACACATCATAATCCCGGCGTAGCAATAAGGTGAAGCCAAAGAAGCATTGGAGTACTTACCCGACATATCATGCTTGTGTTTAGTTGGATTTTGTCTCCACTCTCGGAGAGGTTCGGATGGCGATTCATTCTCCTTCGTGAATTTCTCCAAAAAGGCTCTATTATAGACTAGCTCGGGTTGAGGCAAATGATACATCCGTCTCAAGTCATCAGGCTTGAAGGAACCGAAAATCCTTCCATCCTTAGTATGGAAGGTTCTATCAGTGAGAGTAATTTCTTCAATTGCCCAACGTACCACATCAGTATAAGGCAAGACTTGTTCTCTGGCTGCTATTCTGTGCAGAAAGGAGTCAGCCAAATCTTTAAGAGTTGCCTCAGACTTTCTTAGCTCGTCCACACTAGCCTCCGTTACTGTCTTTTCTGGTTGTTCTGCTTCTAGCAAATTGTATGTACCTTGCCATGTAGTACCAGGAAGACCAGTGCATGTAGTATCTGAGATTAAGCCTTTCTTTGAAACCATGGCAGCTTGGCCTGAGACAGGTGTTGGAGTAGAACCTGCCACCTTTTTGAACTTCTTTCCCATCATATTCAGACTTCTCTCGGTCGAATTCTACACAAATGCAAGAGAAATCGTAACAAAGAAATAACAATGACGATCCATAACGGGATAGATATATAACTTGAAGCGTGGTGAGATTAATTCTAAAAGTGGCTACGGATCTAATGATTTGAGAGGGCACCGCAGATGCAATGATGGTGATTTTACGGCCTGCAGCTCCATAAATGACCATTACTTAAGTTATTAAACCGAATGACCCCTTAAAGCGTGCAATAGATTTCTTCAAAGGTCTAATCGTAATTGCTCATTAATTCGAAGGGGCAAAGCTTTAAATACGCATGCATTACCTTATCCCTTTACTTAACGACATTTTGAAATTTGTGCTTTTGTCAAATCGGATTTAAATATAACTTTAATGCTTTGAAATAATCATCCTTTTATTTTTTTAGGAGTTCTGGTCATCATTAAGTGGCATCGCATCGCATCGGGAGTGTGAGTGACATTATCATTTGGGAGAGATCTTGGCAAATGCCGATTGCGACATTGTATCATATTAGCGTGCGAACATAATCCCTAAATGCATATCAGTTGATTTACCGACTACCGATAGCGATATCACATCGCATCGGGAAAAAGATCTGAACATCTTATGAAGATGTATGGGATTCTGCCGACTACCGATAGCGATATCGCATCGGGGAAAAGATGTGTGCTTTTTCTGTGTGTGCATTGGTTATCGCCGATGGCCGATAGTGATATCGCATCGGAAAGAACCAAGGTAGCAAACGGTCTTGCGATTGCTTTTTCGGACTTAACCAAAAATTGCTTATTATTTGTTCAAAAAGGCTTTTGTTAACAAATTCATTTGATTATCATACCTTTTTTCGAACAAATTCATTGATGCCAATTAAAATTTTTAAAAGGGACCCATTTCATATGTTAATTGTTTGTGATAAAAATATTATGAAATGGGGGGTTGTTGTAGGGCACAACACCAGGATACGAAGGGATCGCCTGAGCAGTTGGTCTTTGCATACCGGCATAATGTATTTGATGCTGGTATGTTTGATACGGTTGGTGGACTACCCCACTGTAAAGTGGTTGGTTTTGACCGTATTGTAGGTACGGTTGCCCATTGTTCGCAAAAATCTGCTGCTCGGTACCTTGGTACACTTGCTGGAACTGTGGTTGTTGATACTGCACCAACCATGGTTGTGATACCATTGGTTGTTGTGCGATGCTTACCACTGGGCCAAGATGAGGGGTAAGGGTACCCGTTTGTGCTTGTGTCGCCCCGCCAGTCGGCGATTGCGGTTGGGTTGCAGGGTCAAAGGGTTGTTGTATTACAACCTGAGAAAACTGAGGTTGACATACAACAGGCATCGTTTGAACTTGCGACACGGTTACAATCGCTGGTGTCGTCGGGATGTTCGTCACAGGCATTTGTTGTTGCATAGAATACACAACTCTTGGTTGCTGGGGTAGCATAGGTATCCAACCACTTGTAGTTATTCCAGTATAACCTGAATATGGTTGTGAACTCCCGTATGGGTAACCTCCCAGAGGGGGTAAAGAAAAAGCATATTGCCCCCCATACGGCGGTGGTCCGAAACCGAGGGGATTTATTACACCTCGAGGACCGGATTGCCCAAACTGATTTCCGAAAGGATCAATTTGTTGAGTTCCAACATAGGAGTTACCGGGTATTATCCCGGGAGAACAAACAGGAACAGACCATACTGTCGTCATGGCCCCCGAAGGGACCCCCTCCAGTTGTTGAGAGTTAGGGACAGATGGTATGCCGACGAACATTGTCGGAATGACTGCAGGGAGTTTTGCCGTCGCTGTGTCATTTGGCACAGTCCTAGATGTTGACAGTTGTTCAGACATTTTGAGTCTATCCAGCAGATTGCCTAGTGATTCTTCAGGAACTTCTCTGGGTGATAGGCTAGCTTCTGATGCAGTAGGAAGTAGAGTGATCCCTGCTCCAAAATGTGTTGGAGTAGTTGCTTGCGGATCTTCTACAATTTCTTCTATTGCGATCAGGGCGGGTGGAAGAGGAAGACCGTCAGGTCCGTAGAATATTTCTGGTGCCGAAGAAGGGGTTGTCTCGACAACGATAGTTGTTTGAGGAGCAAGACTCTCTGAACCGATCACTGATGGAACTGATTCAGTAACACAAGTATTTGCTCTCAGACTAGGATCAGTGTTACTGTCCTTCTGGGGCTGTCGAACTTCTTCAATAGGGGCAGGGTTTCCAGAAATGTTTGGAGTAACCGGAACCTCAGATGTCGTCGGAACACTTGTTCTAACTTTGACAGGAGATTTGGAACCAGTTGAACGAGATCGCTTTGCCCGGGTTGTTTTCGATTCCGGAGACAAAGACGGTTGACTCGTACGCCTTCGCGAACGACGGTTCATCGATTGACTTTCTTCCACGGTTGCGGATTACTTGATCAACCAACAATGCACAGGGTAACATGTGTTTTCGAATTGAATTAATTTTAGACGCTTTTTAAGACACAACTTGCTTTTTCACTTTTTAAGAGTCGAGAAAAAGCTAAAGATGACACTAGTCTCCTTCGATGTATTAATGAGCCCGAAGTGACAAATGCTCGGATGGACTTTTTCAGTTATAGAGTTTGAAAAAGGCCAAAAGAAACTACTCTGGAGTTCAAGGCAAAAGGTGTGCCAAACTTTTCGCGAAACCACAGAATACGTTTTACGGTACGAGTGGTCGATCTTCGTGAATGCTGTGTTCACTGCATCGCGATTAGTAGGGCGGCCGACACGGCTTCCTATGGATAAAGGTTTTGTTCCTATAGGGGTCCCCCAATATACGCGACGGTACGTGGGGGCACAAGTCCGTATTAGTGCTATCGTCCCTCAGGAGGAATCACCCACCTTCGTAGAGATCGACAGTCACTATGTTTAACGACGCCGGTTCACATCTCTACCTAGACCTCTACTGTGTTTCGTTATGTTTCAAAGCGTTGTTAGATAAATTCAGTTCTTTTTAGGTTGATCTTGCTTAGCAGTTTGCCTTTATGGATCACCACGTGATGTATGATACAACTCCTAAATGCAGTCTAAGAATGATAAGCAAGCTTTTTCAATTCTTTCAACTTATGAAAACCTTAACTACTGAAGGAAAAGAAAGACATCATCTTTTCAAACAGATCATAGAGCACACACTGATGCACTTTTCCTAAATCGACATGCAAACTGTCAAAATGCACATGCACAATGCAAGTATTTCTTTTCTTCTTCCTTAATGTTGATGTATTACAAAAAGAAAGCTGTTGTATAATTTCGAATTCAATTTCAAGCGAAAGCAACAAGTGTTTGTCCAATAATCAAAAGAACACCTTAAGATTCACTCGTTTCAACACAAGAAATACTGAAATTCGAACCATATAACGAAAGCAAATGCTCAAGCAGCTATGAACAGCAATAAACTAACTCTTAGAATCACAATGACACTTTCTCATAGGTCTAGATTCAAGAGGTCATAGCAAGACTAGTTCACTTTCGCTATGGGAAACTGTGAATGACAGCAAGAAATACAATAAGAACAATCACGGTTTCTTCATAGAACTGAGGCGGAATGAAGGCAAAGAGAAGTGGTTTCAGCTGGGCATACAGGTTGACAACAGGCTGCAAAACAATACTGAAAACTGGGCAACAGACAGTGGGGAACCCCAGTTGCACAAGGCAAAACTGGATCAGCGCAGGTGCTACACTGTCAATCTGAGATGCAGCGCAGGTAGCCCCTTCGGGACCTGCGTTGCAGTGCAGGTAGCCTTTGTTGCAACTGCACTGATGAGACAACTCTCGTCTCTCTCAGATTCCGGGTCACAGTTTGCTCAAAAATCAATGGTTTTTGGCGAAATCAGAGGCTATCAGCCAAGTATACACTAGAGGGTGATTAAAGGAAGATGAACACTATCACAAAGAGCTACAAAGAGTCCTTGTGGATCAGCTCTTCAGATCATAAACATGCCCAGCACTGGGCTAGAGTAGCTGCCCTCTACTTTGCATTCGAAGGACTCGAATGCTGTTCGATTCGGTACTCCCTTTGTTTAAGAAATGAATAGCAAGAAACACAAGCTACCAACAAGACACGGTCCCTAGCGGAGTCGCCAGTCTGTTGTGGGGGAAAGTATCCAACTCGGAATGACCCTAACCCACTCTAAGGGTGACAGTTCCTTAGCAACAGCTGAAAGCAAAGCTATCTAAATTTTCTTCTTTATGACATGCAAGAGATAGAAGGAAGAGATCCACTTACCGATGTCTTGCGCAAATGGTCGATCCAATCTCCTTTGTTTGCCGCTTGCTCCCAGATCCAAGTCTTTTCACGGGCCCAGCTACACGAGATCCTACAAATAAGACAAGAAAATGAAACTACAAGAGGCATGCATTCATAATCGATTCAAGGATTAGCATAAATCAAAGACGCAAGTAAGACAATACACCATTGAAACACAAGCGAATAGAAGAACCTCAAATGCTTTATTAATATATGGAAGTAAGGTTCAGGCGGTGATACAACCATGAGAGGTCCAATCCAGCATCACCTTCCCGACGGAGAGAAATCTCTTCTTCACCTCCCTCAAGCAATCACCCAATGCTCACAACTATAAACCAACAGCAATCCTTTGCACTAAATTCCGCCCTCCAGATCCCATGGGATGAGATCCTTATATAGAGTTTTGGAGTGAAGATAAGTCAGCTTGATGTGTGACTTGTTGTCCTCTTCAACTCCAGTTGTTCTTCAGCTCTTCACTCGGAGTTTCCACCTTCCTCTTAGAGTTTTAGAAGCTCTTAACTCATCATTAGGCGAATCTTTTGATCAAGTGTCTTTTTGGAAGCTTCCTGGGCACTGGAACATTGAGAAAAAGATTCCTCCACATGTCAAAGTACGCCCAGCGCAGGTAGCCTTTGTTGCACTTGCTATGCAACGCAGGTACACCATAGAGCTTTTGACATTCAGCGCAGATGCTTAGTGGAGCAGTTGCTTTGATCCAAAATTGACCTGTTTTTGAGTGTTTTTCAGTGGAGAACTGATTTGCAGTGCTGTGGTTTGCTGACCTTGTTCCTCTAAGGGTAATAACAACATGTTTAGGGACTTTGGATCCCTTAGATTATTGACATTTCATGCTCTATGCTGTAAGGCACAAAAATGTCTATAACAGTTGCCCCCTAAAGTATGAGGTCGTTTATCGGGTGAAATGCTTTATTAGGAGGATCCGAAGTTCATTCAATCGTCGGGAGGTGACCTGTAACAAAATACAATACAATACATTATCTTTTCATACTTTCTTTTCATGATCTAGCTAATGCAGGCATTTCCCATGCTCAGCTTTATAAATACATTTGTTGTACATAAACAGACGATCGCCTGATAATAGACTGATAATTCTCTGCTTTCAATTATCATCCTTTCAGTAGGATGATCATCTGCTGCACATGTCTATGTTTTTATCTCCTGAATATATATCGCAGCCCAGATGGATGAAACTAGATCCGGGGTCTTCAAACTTGTCCGATCTTCACTCTAGTACAAGTCGATCCATGTGAGAATTTCTTGAAGTCGAACATGGAAAGACATCGCTTGATTACCAGTCAATAATGTAAACTGTTAACAAGCGCGAGAGGAATCACCGATAATGATGATGACCCTCAAGGTACTGCAGCACAATTCACGTGGTGTGAATATAGGATCTGACGTCGAACACCACGCAAAGTCTCCTGGTCGAAGGTCATTAATGTATACCTATCGCCGGGAGTGAGAAACTTGCCATTGAGGCATGCAAGCTTCAAAGTACTGAGGGGGTGTTCCTAGATCAACTTCTTAGATAATGAGCTGATGTCGACAAGAAGTGATCCGTCAAAGGAGGGCCTTAATGAATCCCACATCAGTGACACGGAATGGAGCTAGTGATGATGGTGAAAACGATCTGTGAAATATGATTCAGGGTGGCGGTCATGGAAGGATGAAAGATGATGTACGGTAGTGGATGGGACCCGGTTGACACTTTCTGAATGACATCTCTTGAACATATAATGACACTGATGTGATGGATCGGTAGCATTACCCCATGTATGGATGGTATGGCGAGACCATGGTGAAGGGACCGGTGAATGATAATAACCCAACCCGATATTTACGGAGGCAAAAGTGTCATGTTCAAGAGCGACTTGCTACCATGAAGCTTTGAGGTTCTTCCCAATTTTTCCCCAGTCATTTCTGACCAGTACCTCTTTATTTTTGTCAAGCTTGAGGAGGATAACATATGCTTGTTCTATAACCTGCCCTTCGGGCAAGCCCATCGCTATGTTTTTACGAGCCTAGCGATAGGGAAACTCGTTCTCGTCTAAAGACAAGTTTGTCGCTATCTAATATTTTTAACGAGCCCAGCGACAAAGACAACTCGGTCCTTTTCATTTTTAGGGAGTCTGAAAAAGGGTACATAAAGTGGACTCCAGGGGTCCTTTTTCGTCATTTAATCCCTTAAGTCCGAAAAAGTATAAAACAATACAGAACGGATGAATGTTCGATATCTTTATCGAGCCGAACTAGACAAGCGCTCGATCTTTTTGTGCAATAATCCCTCAGGTCCAAAAAGATTAAAATCTAGAGGAGGGATAGCTCTTCCGGTCCTTTTAACGAGCTGGAAGGCCAAAACTCGGCAAACTTTTCATATTTTACGAGTCAGTGAAAAGAGCTCAAAGAAGACTCGTCTTTTGAGGAACGAGTGATAAACAGGGATAGCAGCAGATTCCAGGTACAGGTTGGAATTTTCCAATCACGGCAGTATTACAAGGATGGCTAGGTGGGATCACTCTTCGCAGCTGTTCCTCAAAATAGGTAAACAATCAAGTGGATGTGAATGATCGGCCAAATGAAAAGTGGAGGTGACGGTACACAAACACGACCAAGACTTTTATGGCTGATGAATTTACGGTCTCAAATGGTTATTTACCGGTTCATTTTTTCTAAATGAGCTTGAACTCTGGGGAAAGCCTGCTCACAGGCTTATGTTTATTTTTTAACGAGCATGAATTTCCGCATTAAAACTGCTCGGATCTTGCGTTTATTTTTTAACGAGCATGAACTTTGCCAAAACTGCTCGTTTGATAAGGTCAAGTTCATATTTTACCATGAGTAGTTTTTCTTTTCCAGAGACAGTACTGTTTTCATCAATTGCTGCAACAAACTTGTTAGAAATGGATAACATGAAGTAAAAATACTAATATTTCACTTTGAACTACGTAAAAGCAATTAAAAGATGTTTTTACCTCTCATTTTACCATTTCATGTGCATTTGGTTTGTTGGAGCTTTGGAGGTGCCTCTTCCTCTCGATTTTTCACCAGCTGATTTCGGGAGATTCTGTGGACGATTTTCAGCGCCGTTTCCACCAGGTAGGAGCTAAACCCTAGCTCTATCTTTTCATGGTCTTATTTCTCAGTTTTGTGCTTGTTTTCCTGCCCCCATGAGCCCCTAGGGTTTCTCTAGGGTGCCCTGCCATCAGCGCAGGTGCCCTATATCGAAACCTGCGTTGGGGGTTCTCATTTTCAAAGGCAGTTTGTCTCCCAACGCAGGTGAGGCCCTTCCCTACCTGCGTTGGGCGCAGAAAACATCTTGGTTGCACAATTTTTCATGAGATTTTTGCCATTTTCTTTACTCAGTCAGGGATCTTACTCCTCCTCTTGTCGGTTTTGCAGAGTTTATTGGAGCAGAATGACTCTTACGTGGCGAGAACGAGAGCATGAAGAGGAGGACATGATTTCCCTCCATGATCCTGTTACCGTGAGCGCGTTGCGGAACTGTGGCTTGCTAAAATTCTTCCGCATATCTAGCATGAGGGCACAGATACGTTTACTGCAGTACCTGCTTGATGCTTGGGATCCTGTTAACCAAGTGTTCCAGATTAGGGGCAAGTCCATCCCTTTGACCATAGTGGATATTTACTTCTTGACTGGGTTGTCAAGGCGGGGTGCCCCCATTTCCTTGTCTGGTTCGGCCCAAGGGAGTGATTCCGTGAAAGATTATATCCGTCAGTATTGCAGGGAGGGATCCCAGCCGAGCAGAGACGGCAAGATTTCTATCTGTGATGTTACTGACAGGTCTCTCAGGTCTATTCTGTACACGATTTGTAGGATGGCCGGTAGTGCATCCCCTCACGTTGCCAACAGGTCATATGTGCAGCACGCCCTGGAGTGTCTTCAGGCGAAAGTTTTTAACTGGTGTGATGCAGTACTGGTTCAGATGAAAAACCAGTTGACCAAAGTAAAGGACAGGAGACTGAAGAATTTTGGCTTTGGTTCAGTTTTGACTGCCTTCGCTTTGGAGAAGATACCCTTGATGCAACCTCAGTACATTGTCCTCGACTTGCCATCTCCTACTGAGCCACGCATGCAGAGGTGGGTTGACCACATGGCTAGACATGCAGGCCAATCTCGGATTACTTTTACTGATGCCTTCTTTAGGTGGTTCGAGCGGCAGGATATGGCTTTTTCCGAGTATCCATATATTGGCATGGATTTCCGGGTGATCCGGATTTGGTACTACCGGATGGCGAGCAGTGGGGTGATCTTGGTAAATATTTTGACTTTATCACTGTTTACTGTTTTTTATTTATAATGTCCTTGTGCTTTACTCTATCAAGACTCTAATCAAACTCATGTGTGCATGCAGATGTTGGTCCCGTCCGTCCAGCAGTTCGTCCGAGAGCTCCGGCTGCTGCCCCAGCAGGGGAGGCTCCAGGGAGAGCTATTCTCCGTGACCTTGACTTGGCCGAGACTCTTGCAGCTGTGCAGGAACAGGTCGAGGGTCTTACCCTTGGGATTCCAGATGTACGGATCGACGAGTTGCCTCTACGATTGCAGCGACATACTGCTGGTGTTCCTAGACGATGGTCTCGTCTTCTGCGCATGATCGCACAGGCCGTGGCATGTTATCATGAGCATCACTAGGCTAGGGTGCCCCCCAGCCATTTTTGAGTTTTGGGGTCGTATGACCGATTTTGTCTTGGTTACAAAACATTATATGTAAACCGTAAACAGTTATATATATTTTTGATTTTCGGGGTTTATTCCAGTTTTTATGTGATCCATGTATGAAACATCGATGATGCTTCTCTTTTTATCAATTTTGCAAATGTCTATCTAACACATAGTTTGCTAATGAGTCGGTTAATGTGTTTAAGTTTCTGGAAATGTGTTGATATTGGATAAAATCAAACTGTCTTTCCAAGATTTTAACTCTTAGGAACTTGCGATAAATAGCTGGATTTCGGACAGAGTAGGTACCATTGAGCTGTAGTACCACGAGCTGTGAGTCTAGCCTGACGACTAGCCGGCGTATGCCACGTGTGATGGCATCAGAGAGGAGCTCTATCAACGCGCTATACTCAGCGATATTATTTGTTGATTGACCAATACATACCCCCCTGAAACTCATTAACTCGCCGCTTGGGTTAAAAATGGCCCATGCTGCTGAGGATAGGTTCCTCGAACTACGACTCGCTCCGTCAGCATATCCAACCCATGGTTCCAATGGATTTGACATCTGCAATAAGTGTAAAAAGCAGATTACTTAAACCGGAACAAACGCTTTAGCGAAAACAAAAATGTAACAAAAGCATACAGGTTACTATTAGGCATAGTAACGCTTAAGGTACAACCCGTTGCGGGGTTGCGCCAGTGGAAGTCCGTCATAATCTACCAACTCGTAGGCACCTTTTGCTAACACCCTTTTAACAATATAAGGGCCCATCCATAAGGACTTGAATTTCCCAGCTCCCAATTTATCGGATTCTTGGTCATAAAGCAAGACCAAATCACCTTCCGAGAAGACACGGGGTTTGACATTTTTGTCGAACTGCGCTTTGACTCATTTCTTGTGGGCTTCGTTGGCCAAGGCGGCATCACGACGGGTTTCATCCAACTGGATTAATTCCAAGAAACGAGCTTCTTCTTCCGAGGTTCCGGGGAGGAGATCAATTGCGAGTTTAAGGGACGAAATTTCACACTGGATTGGTAGGATCGCCTCTAGGCCATACACCAGTTGAAACGGTGTGAACCCAGTGGCATTCCTTACCGATGTTCGGTAGGCCCACAAAGCCGAGTACAGGATCAAATGCCATCTTCTTTTGTGAACCCCAACCATCCTTTGCAGCATGCGCTTCAGGACCTTGTTGATCGCTTCAACTTGTCCGTTAGCTTGCGGATAGTACGGAGTAGAGCTGTCGTGAGACAATCCTAGTTTGGCAGTTAATTCAACCATCATGTGATTGCGAAAATGCGATCCATGATCTGTTACTATGGCCTGTGGCACGCCGAATCTGGCGACTACATGATTAAAAAAGAATAGGGCTGTTGTTTCACCAGTGTTATCCAATGTAGGCATCGCCTCGGCCCATTTGGTAAAATAGTCAACTGCGACTATAATATACCCATGCCCCCCGGTCGAGGTGGGGTTACATTGCATGAAATCGATGCCCCATTTGGCGAAAGGCCCCACAGCTATTATTGGCTGTAAAGGAGCGGGGGGTCTTCTGGTTTTGCTATCAAAAATCTGACATGCATGGCAACTTCTAACTGCAGTTATGCAATCTTTGAACATGGTTGGCCAGAAGTATCCTGCTCGTAAGATTCTTTGTGCTGTAGCATATCCAGATTGATGCCCCCCACAGGTGCCTGAATGACATTCATTCAGGGCTTTTTCGGCCTCCTCATGGGTTAGACACCTTCTCAGGACCGTATCGACACCACGACGGTAAAGCGTATCACCGACGATCATGTAGTCTTTTGCTTGGTATCGAATGCGTTTTTGTTCTGAGTGAGAGGTGTCTGGCCGAAACTTTTGGGTTTGGAGATAAACTATTATATCTCCATACCACTCATCACTTGCTGATATCAGAAACAAACTTTCGTCCACGATCGATTCTTTGGACGTTTCATCGTTGGACGATGATGGGAGATCGCATAATAATTCTGCGAAAACTAAAGCTTTTTTGATTTGGATTTCACAAATTCCAGATCAAACTCTTGAAGGATAGCTATCCACTTTGAATATTTGCCCCCAAGCAACTGTCGCGACAGTATATAAGTCATGGGGTTGCAATCTGACAATACAGTGGTCTTCCTAAAGAGGACATAGTGTCGAAATCTTTGTATCGCTTGAACAGCCGCCAATGCTAGCTTTTCAACATGAGAATATTTACTTTCCGTATCATTTAAGTTTTTACTTAAATAATATATAGGGTGTTCAATTCCGTCGACTTCTTGAACTAAAACCATCGCAATGGTCGTATCTGCTGCAGCCAGATACAGGTTAAAATCCCTTAGATAGTCTGGGGCGTACATTAATGATGCTTTGACTAGCGCTTCTTTCAAAGCATCAAAGGAAGCTTGTGCAACCTGGTCCCAGACGAAAGGTACATCCTTTTTCAGGAGACGGGTATAACCTTTAGCAAGTTCTGCGTAATTTGGAATGAACCTCCTCAGAAAGTTTGCTTTCCTTTGGAGTTTCTGAATCTGAAGCAAGTTCGAAGGTGGAGGCAAATTAATGATTGCCTGCACCTTGCAAGGGTCGAGACGAATCCCATCCTTGGAGACTATAAAGCCAAGTAAACGACCAGAACCGACGCAAAACACACATTTGTGCGGATTGAGTCTTATCTTGTAGTGTCGGCAACGTAGAAATATCGCTCTTAAATGATGCGGATGATCAGTCCGCTTTTGCGAATGAGCCGGAAGATCGTCGAGATAAGGTTGAACGATGTTCTTGATGTCATGGAAAGCATAATTCATTGCTCTCTGAAACGTCGCCCCTGCGTTCTTTAAACCAAAGGGTAATTTTCGATAAGCGAATGTGCCCCACGGACAAATAAATGCAGTCTTTGACTGGTCCTGTGGGCGGATATTAATTTGATTATACCCGGAAAATCCGTCCATAAACGAAAAGATTTCACATCCGGCGCATTCATCAATTATCTGGTCGATGAAGGGTGTAGGGTAGTTGTCCTTTGGACAGGCTTGATTTACATCCCTATAATCGACGCACACTCGTATTGTTCCTTGTTTTTTCATAACAGGGACAATATTCGATACCCAATCGGTTAGAGGAACCAGGTAGATGAAACCAGCATGGAGAAGCTTTTCAACTTCCGCTTTAATGGCAGCGGCTTTCTTGGGGTGTACCTGCCGAAGCCGTTGTCTTACTGGTTTGACATCAGGATACATCTTAATTTCATGTTCAATGATACTCGAGTCAATGCCTGGCATTTCATCATATGACCAAGCAAAGACATCTCTAAATTCGCGGAAAAGAGCTTTATATATTTCTTGTTCTGAAGGGGAACAACCTTTGCCGACATAAATATTCTCTACAATGTCTGTTTTGGTCGAGATATTTATGGCTATAGTCTCTTCTATATTGGATAGGTTTCTCTCGGAATCCACCGTATTTACAGTATTTGTTAGGAATTCAAATACTGACGGGTGATACAGGTCGCCTTGAGTATCTTCCTTTGGAAGGGAACGATGGTGGTTATCATCCCATGGTGCCCCTTCAATCATCATTGATTGCAGGATTCCTTCGTCACTTGCATGCACTCGTGACCAAGGATCCAAAGGGGTTCCACATTCTCCTGACCTATCTACCCAAATGCTTGACGAGCATTGATTTGGGCTCGCCTCCCATGCCTGAAACATTGATTGCTACAATATTTCGATTGGGCTCGGGTGCAAAACCCTTGCCCGATCCATGATGACTTTGTCTTTTGCGACCTTCGTGGAAGATATCATGTTGCAGGTGGCCACCAATGGTACACTTCCTATGTACATATGATTTGGTAGCGAGAAAGTCCCCATCATTGTGGGGTCTTTCAACAGGCCTACTCCTATATCTTGAATTGAATGGTCGCTTTCATGGATCATGGGAATGCTTCCCGTAACTTGTGAACCATTAAGGAGGAAGTTCTGTTGGTCGACGACCGTAATCCCTCCTTCAAACGGGAATGCGATCTTCCTAAAATAAGTCGACACGACAGCAGCCATGGCATAAATCCATGGTCTTCCCAGTAGGATGTTGTAATCCAGATTTCCATCTATGACTTCAACATCAATCTCTACTGTTTTTCCACCTAGTTCAACTTTTAAGTTACTTAGGATACCGTAAGGGGTATATGTCCTACCGTCGAAAGCCTTTAGTGTTGTCGAAGATCTCGACAAGGTTGGTGACCCTAGCGTTTTCCAGCAGCTCATTGACATAATACATGTCGATGCCCCCTCGTCAATAATTGTTCTGTGAACAGTTTTGTTGAGGGCCTTCACTTGAATAAGGAAGGCTAGTTGAGCTGGTAACTGAGGGTCATACCCTTTGTGATCAAAGGACACAAGATTGGAATCCTTAGGATCAACCCCCCCTATTGCCGATAACAATGCCTGCCTTTGGGATGGACAATTTTGTAGTACTTCTAGAGTCGAAATAGCGGATGGCGATTGAGCCAAATCTTCTACTATGTTATAATGCTGCGCCGCTCTGGCACGAGGATTAAACGTCGACTTGTGTACTACACCCTTAGGTGGTTTTATTGTTAATTCTGGCATTATGGGTGGGACAACTTCTGTCGAAGTTGTTGTCGAACTACTAGGTTGATCTTTACCTTTTTCGTTTGACAGTTGCGGATTCCCATAATCTTTGTTCCTTGTCGAAATCAAAGCATCATTTTGCTGCTTAGAGATCGACAACATCAGCACTTGCGACGGGGAAGCATTTCCACTATCAACCATATTTTGACCTGGATTGGGAAATGGATCAGTCAACACAGCTGGGTTCTTTGGACTCTTAAAGAATCTCTTGAGCTCAGCTTTGTATGGACATTCTGTTGTCTTGTGATCTTCGTCACATATCGAACAGGACCATTTCTTTTTCCCTTTATCAGGAGAGTTCGAAGAAGTTTTTTCAGGTGACGGATCATCCTGTTGCTTCTTCTTCCCTTTGTTTTGCTTCTTCTTGCTTCCTGGTTGATTGGTTTCTTTGCCTTTATCTGCTGATATGGCATTTACTTTCGAAGCAAGAATCTCTTCATGGGCATTTCGATCTGAAGTCTTAGGGGCTTTCTGAGGTGAAGCCTTTTTCGACTTCGCGCTTGCAGTGCCAATCACGCCATCTCCGGCATGAGAGTCAATATTCGATTTAGGAGGGGGAGGAATTGAAAATTCAGGTCTGGGGGCATCAGGTATTTTGTCATAGAGCGTGCCAGACTGAGTATATACCAAGTCTAAATATTGAGCACGAGCAATGACTTGCTCCTCTGTTACGACTCCCCCTTTGGCCACATCTTCCGTTATAGCTGGAAGTAATGACTTTATAAACCATTCGGCTAATAGCTGATCAGGAACGTATGTTTTCACCATCCTACGACGGCGACGCCACTCATGTATATGATCTGATATGTGAGTAGCTGTCGTTTGTTTGAAGTTGGTCAGTATTTCGGTTCCTGTTTCATACCTAATTGGTAATTGAAAATGGGTTAAGAAAGTCGTGGCTAAGGAGCTGAAATTGTCGAAAGAGGCTCTTGGCAATTCTATATACCATTTGGCCGCCGGACCTGTCAATGTCCTCTGGAAGAGGCGAAGTCTTATCGAATCATCGTTCAGAGTGTTCGATGAACACCATAGATGAAAGGTCATGACGTGATTCGACGGGTCTTCGCCCCGATTTCCATTGAATTTAGGAATGTCGGAGGGAAGTTTGTGAGGAATCGCTGGCCACCAAGGGGCATAAGCAATCGGATCGTTTGTCAACCGATGTAAATCGGGTAACTCTAGAGTTGCCACGAATGGCAGCTGTTGACTCAGATTAGGCGAAGCGTACCCAGGATACGAAGGGATCGCCTGAGCAGTTGGTCTTTGCATACCGGCATAATGTATTTGATGCTGGTATGATTGATACGGTTGGTGGACTACCCCACTGTAAAGTGGTTGGTTTTGACCGTATTGTAGGTACGGTTGTCCATTGTTCGCAAAAATCTGCTGCTCGGTACCTTGGTACACTTGCTGGAACTGCGGTTGTTGATACTGCACCAACCATGGTTGTGATACCATTGGTTGTTGTGCGATGCTTACCACTGGGCCAAGATGAGGGGTAAGGGTACCCGTTTGTGCTTGTGTCGCCCCGCCAGTCGGCGATTGCGGTTGGGTTGCAGGGTCAAAGGGTTGTTGCATTACAACCTGAGAAAACTGAGGTTGACATACAACAGGCACCGTTTGAACTTGCGACACGGTTACAATCGCTGGTGTCGTCGGGATGTTCGTCACAGGCATTTGTTGTTGCATAGAATACACAACTCTTGGTTGCTAGGGTAGCATAGGTATCCAACCACTTGTAGTTATTCCAGTATAACCTAAATATGGTTGTGAACTCCCGTATGGGTAACCTCCCGGAGGGGGTAACGAAAAAGCATATTGCCCCCCATACGGCGGTGGTCCAGAACCGAGGGGATTTATTACACCTCGAGGACCGGATTGCCCAAACTGATTTCCAAAAGGATCAATTTGTTGAGTTCCAACATAGGAGTTACCGGGTATTATCCCTGGAGAACAAACAGGAACAGACCATACTGTCGTCATGGCCCCCGAAGGGACCCCCTCCAGTTGTTGAGAGTTAGGGACAGATGGTATGCCGGCGAACATTGTCGGAATGACTGCAGGGAGTTCTGCCGTCGCTGTGTCATTTGGCACAGTCCTAGATGTTGACGGTTGTTCAGACATTTTGAGTCTATCCAGAAGATTGCCTAGTGATTCTTCAGGAACTTCTCTGGGTGATAGGCTAGCTTCTGATGCAGTAGGAAGTAGAGTGATCCCTGCTCCAAAATGTGTTGGAGTAGTTGCTTGCGGATCTTCTACAATTTCTTCTATTGCGATCAGACCGGGTGGAAGAGGAAGACCGTCAGGTCCGTAGAATATTTCTGGTGCCGAAGAAGGGGTTGTTTCGACAGCGACAGTTGTTTGAGGAGCAAGACTCTCTGAACCGATCACTGATGGAACTGATTCAGTAACACAAGTATTTGCTCTCAGACTAGGATCAGTGTTACTGTCCTTCTGGGGCTGTTGAACTTCTTCAATAGGGGCAGGGTTTCCAGAAATGTTTGGAGTAACCGGAACCTCAGATGTCGTCGGAACACTTGTTCTAACTTTGACAGGAGATTTGGAACCAGTTGAACGATATCGCTTTGCCCGGGTTGTTTTCGATTCCGGAGACAAAGACGGTTGACTCGTACGCCTCCGCGAACGACGATTCATCGATTGACTTTCTTCCACAGTTGCGGATTACTTGATCAACCAACAATGCAAAGGGTAAAATGTGTTTTCGAATTGAATTAATTTTAGACGCTTTTTAAGACACAACTTGCTTTTTCACTTTTTAAGAGTTGAGAAAAAGCTAAAGTGACTCTAGTCTCGTTCGATGTATTAACGAGCCCGAAGTGACAAATGCTCGGATGGACTTTTTCAGTTATAGAGTTTGAGAAAGGCCAAAAGAAACTACTCTGGAGTTCTAGGCAAAAGGTGTGCCAAACCTTTCGCGAAACCACAGAATACGTTTTACGGTACGAGTGGTCGATCTTCGTGAATGCTGTGTTCACTGCATCGCGATCAGTAGGGCGGCCGACACGACTTCCTATGGATAAAGGCTTTGTTCCTATAGGGGTCCCCCAATATACGCGACGGTACGCGGGGGCACAAGTCCGTATTAGTGCTATCGTCCCTCAGGAGGAATCACCCACCTTCGTAGAGATCGACAGTCACTATGTTTAATGACGCCGGTTCACGTCTCTACCTAGACCTCTACTGTGTTTCGTTATGTTTCAAAGCGTTGTTAGATAAATTCAGTTCTTTTTAGGTTGATCTTGCTTAGCAGTTTGCCTTTATGGATCACCACGTGATGTATGATACAACTCCTAAATGTAGTCTAAGAATGATAAGCAAGCTTTTTCAATTCTTTCAACTTATGAAAACCTTAACTACTGAAGGAAAAGAAAGACATCATCTTTTCAAACAGATCATAGAGCACACACTGATGCACTTTTCCTAAATCGACATGCAAACTGTCAAAATGCACATGCACAATGCAAGTATTTCTTTTCTTCTTCCTTAATGTTGATGTATTACAAAAAGAAAGCTGTTGTATAATTTCGAATTCAATTTCAAGCGAAAGCAACAAGTGTTTGTCCAATAATCAAAAGAACACCTTAAGATTCACTCATTTCAACACAAGAAATACTGAAATTCGAACCATATAACGAAAGCAAATGCTCAAGCAGCTATGAACAGCAATAAACTAACTCTTAGAATCACAACGACACTTTCTCATAGGTCTAGATCCAAGAGGTCATAGCAAGACTAGTTCACTTTCGCTATGGGAAACTGTGAATGATAGCAAGAAATACAATAAGAACAATCACGGTTTCTTCATACAACTGAGGTGGAATGAAGGCAAAGAGAAGTGGTTTCAGCTGGGCATACAGGTTGGCAACAGGCTGCAAAACAATACTGAAAACTGGGCAACAGACAGTGGGGAACCCCAGTTGCACAAGGCAAAACTAGATCAGCGCAGGTGCTGGACTGTCAATCTGAGATGCAGCGCAGGTAGCCCCTTCGGGACCTGCGTTGCAGTGCAGGTAGCCTTTGTTGCAGCTGCACTGATGAGACAACTCTCGTCTCTCTCAGATTCCGGGTCACAGTTTGCTCAAAAATCAATGGTTTTTGGCGAAATCAGAGGCTATCAGTCAAGTATACACTAGAGGATGATTAAAGGAAGATGAACACTATCACAAAGTGCTACAAAGAGTCCCTGTGGATCAGCTCTTCAGATCACAAACATGCCCAGCACTGGGCTAGAGTAGCTGCCCTCTACTTTGCATTCGAAGGATTCGAATGCAGTTCGATTCGGTACTCCCTTTTGTTTAGGAAATGAATAGCAAGAAACACAAGCTACCAACAAGACACGATCCCCAGCAGAGTCGCCAGTCGCTGAAAGTGAACCTACTGAATCCGGACCGGACGAAAGTCCAAAGGTCGAAACGGCAGTTGACCCGGTTCTCCCTTCAGAAGTTTCATCTTCAAATACCATAGTCACTGAGGATTCATCTTCAGTTGACACCCTCACCGAAGAGAGTAAGGATGACACCGTCCATATTCTCTTCATCAACACCGATTCTGATGAACATCAGGGCAATGTGCCCACTCCTTTATCGCAGGAAGGAGCATCGTCAGGGTCATATCCGGCCGTATATTCGGTCCAACCACCAAGCAACCTAGTTGTGTCCTTTGATTGGAACCAACTAGGCAGACCCCGGTTACCAGCCAGTATACCATTTAGAATTATAGTCCAAATATACAAAATGGTGATGGCCGGAACTATCATTGATGAAGGGGCATCTGTGAGTATCCTGTCCTCTATTGCTTGGAAAGCACTGGGTTGCCCGGCGCTTTTGCCTGAGACAAGAAATCTCTCGGGTTTTGACAAAGGAACCAGTCGACCATTAGGGATTCTACCTAATGTGCCTATTACCTTGAAAGAGAAGGCCGTCAAGATGTACTTGATGGTCGTCCAAGGACCCTTGGATTATAACCTACTCCTTGGACGAGACTACATATATTGCATGGAAGCAATAGTCTCCTCACTCTTTCGAATAATGTGTTTTCCATACGAAGGAAGAATGGTCAAGCTCGTAGACCAACTTTCACTTCCGGGATCACACATCGCAAATAGTCACATACCTATCCTCAATGGTCTATTTGATCAAGAAAGGTCTCTACCTCCGGTTCTTCTTCCTGATGAGTGCGAGTAATTCGGGAGAGGAAGGCCGGAACCCAGGGGGCATGCATCCTGGTCTGCTCTGGAGGCAGAAAAAACCTTGGGTGTAAAGTAGAATTTCCGCGGGAGAATATGACTAGTCCGTACCCTGTCCCCTCCTTCTTCTTCGTAAAACAGAAGAGCCGACAAGAGCTCTCATGCGGAAGAAGGGGCAGTTAGGAATGGGGTTGTTCTGGAAAAAGATTCTTTTGTTAAAGTTAAGTGTGTGGCGGAGCGTCGTCATTCACCTTTGTCTAGAAAAGTGGGCTCTGCCAAAGAAGGGGATCCATTTGCGGCAGCAAGTAGTAACCATCTTTGGATAAAAGGCAAGCCTCACCCATTAAAACAAATGTTTTAGAGGATAAGTAGGGGCAGCCTCCAAAGAAAGGGATTCAATTGCTGCAACAAATTGTAACCATCTTTGTGTAACCTAATGATAGACATCGCCGAAGAAAGTTTCTGTTTGAAAGGATTAGCAGAACGATCTTTGGGTAACCTGAAAGAGGTAAGCCTCACTTGTTGGAAACAAAGGTTTTTAACGGAAAAGTAGGGGCAACCTTGAAATTAGACTTACACCTGGGGGCATGCAAACCTCTTGGAATGCAAGCTCGGGCGGCTTTTAGTTTTAGGTAGGACTAACCCCGCTAACCCGTAGATAAGCCGATACCCGGCTTTCACAAAGAGAGGATATGGATCAATACGTAGGGAGACGAAGCTCTTTAAAAAATAGCGATCTTCCATGAGACCTTACTACTTTATGACTGGTAAAAACGAGCAGTTTTGGCAAAGTTCATGCTCGTTAAAAAATAAACGCAAGATCCGAGCAGTTTTAATGCGGAAATTCATGCTCGTTAAAAAATAAACATAAGCTTGTGAGCAGGCTTTCCCCAGAGTTCAAGCTCATTCAGAAAAAATGAACCGGTAAATAACCATTTGAGACCGTAAATTCATCAGCCATAAAAGCCTTGGTCATGTTTGTGTACCGTCACCTCCACTTTTCATTTGGCCGATCATTCACATCCACTTGATTGTTTACCTATTTTGAGGAACAGCTGCGAAGAGTGATCCCACCTAGCCATCCTTGTAATACTGCCGTGATTGGAAAATTCCAACCTGTACCTGGAATCTGCTGCTATCCCTGTTTATCACTCGTTCCTCAAAAGACGAGTCTTCTTTGAGCTCTTTTCACTGACTCGTAAAATATGAAAAGTTTGCCGAGTTTTGGCCTTCCAGCTCGTTAAAAGGACCGGAAGAGCTATCCCTCCTCTAGATTTTAATCTTTTTGGACCTGAGGGATTATTGCACAAAAAGATCGAGCGCTTGTCTAGTTCGGCTCGATAAAGATATCGAACATTCATCCCTTCTGTATTGTTTTATACTTTTTCGGACTTAAGGGATTAAATGACGAAAAAAGGACCCCTGGAGTCCACTTTATGTACCCTTTTTCAGACTCCCTAAAAATGAAAAGGACCGAGTTGTCTTTGTCGCTGGGCTCGTTAAAAATATTAGATAGCGACAAACTTGTCTTTAGACGAGAATGAGTTTCCCTATTGCTAGGCTCGTTAAAACATAGCGATGGGCTTGCCCGAAGGGCAGGTTATAGAACAAGCATATGTTATCCTCCTCAAGCTTGACAAAAATAAAGAGGTACTGGTCAGAAATGACTGGGGAAAAATTGGGAACAACCTCAAAGCTTAATGGTAGCAAGTCGCTCTTGAACATGACACTTATGCCTCCGTAAATATCGGGTTGGGTTATTATCATTCACCGGTCCCTTCACCATGGTCTCGCCATACCATCCATACATGGGGTAATGCTACCAATCCATCACATCAGTGTCGTTATATGTTCAAGAGATGTCATTCAGAAAGTGTCAACCGGGTCCCATCCACTACCGTACATCATCTTTCATCCTTCCATGACCGCCACCCTGAATCATATTTCACAGATCGTTTTCACCATCATCACTAGCTCCGTTCCGTGTCAATGATGTGGGATTCATTAAGGCCCTCCTTTGACGGATCACTTCTTGTCGACATCAGCTCATTATCCAAGAAGTTGATCTAGGAACACCCCCTCAGTACTTTGAAGCTTGCATGCCTCAATGGCAAGTTTCTCACTCCCGGCGATAGGTATACATTAATGACCTTCGACCAGGAGACTTTGCGTGGTTTTCGACGTCAGATCCTATATTCACACCACGTGAATTGTGCTACAGTACCTTGAGGGTCATCATCATTATCGGTGATTCCTCTCGCGCTTGTTAACAGTTTACATTATTGACTGGTAATCAAGTGATGTCTTTCCATGTTCGACTTCAAGAAATTCTCACATGGATCGACTTGTACTAGAGTGAAGATCGGACAAGTTTGAAGACCCCGGATCTAGTTTCATCCATCCGGGCTGCGATATATATTCAGGAGATAAAAACATAGACATGTGCAGCAGATGATCATCCTACTGAAAGGATGATAATTGAAAGCAGAGAATTATCAGTCTATTATCAGGCGATCGTCTGTTTATGTACAGCAAATGTATTTATAAAGCCGAGCATGGGAAATGCCCGCATCAGCTAGATCATGAAAAGAAAGTATGAAAAGATAATGTATTGTATTGTATTTTGTCACAGGTCACCTCCCGACGATTGAATGAACTTCGGATCCTCCTAATAAAGCATTTCACTCGATACTCACAACTGTAAACCAACAGCAATTCTTTGCACAAAATTCCGGCCTCCAGATCCCATGGGATGAGATCCTTATATAGAGTTTTGGAGTGAAGATAAGTCAGCTTGATGTGTGACTTGTTGTCCTCTTCAACTCCAGTTGTTCTTCAGCTCTTCACTCGGAGTTTCCACCTTCCTCTTGGAGTTTTAGAAGCTCTTAACTCATCATTAGGTGAATCTTTTGATCAAGTGTCTTTTTGGAAGCTTCCTGGGCACTGGCACATTGAGAAAAAGATTCCTCCACATGTCAAAGTACGCCCAACGCAGGTAGCCTTTGTTGCACTTGCTATGCAGCGTAGGTACACCATAGAGCTTTTGACATTCAGCGCAGATGCTTAGTGGAGCAGCTGCTTTGATCCAAAACTAACCTGTTTTTGAGTGTTTTTCAGTGGAGAACTGATTTGCAGTGCTGTGGTTTGCTGACCTTGTTCCTCTAAGGATAATAACAACATGTTTAGCGACTTTGGATCCCTTAGATTATTGACATTTCATGCTCTATGCTGTAAGGCACAAAAATGTCTATAACAGTTGCGCCCTAAAGTATGAGGTCGTTTATCGGGTGAAATGCTTTATTAGGAGGATCCGAAGTTCATTCAATCGTCGGGAGGTGACCTGTAACAAAATACAATACAATACATTATCTTTTCATACTTTCTTTTCATGATCTAGCTGATGCGGGCATTTCCCATGCTCAGCTTTATAAATACATTTGCTGTACATAAACAGACGATCGCCTGATAATAGACTGATAATTCTCTGCTTTCAATTATCATCCTTTCAGTAGGATGATCATCTGCTACACATGTCTATGTTTTTATCTCCTGAATATATATCGCAGCTCGGATGGATGAAACTAGATCCGGGGTCTTCAAAGTTGTTCGATCTTCACTCTAGTACAAGTCGATCCATGTGAGAATTTCTTGAAGTCGAACATGGATAGACATCGCTTGATTACCAGTCAATAATGTAAACTGTTAACAAGCGCGAGAGGAATCACCGATAATGATGATGACCCTCAAGGTACTGCAACACAATTCACGTGGTGTGAATATAGGATCTGACGTCGAACACCACGCAAAGTCTCCTGGTCGAAGGTCATTAATGTATACCTATCGCCGGGAGTGAGAAACTTGCCATTGAGGCATGCAAGCTTCAAAGTACTGAGGAGGTGTTCTTAGATCAACTTCTTGGATAATGAGCTGATGTCGACAAGAAGTGATCCGTCAAAGGAGGGCCTTAATGAATCCCACATCAGTGACACGGAACGGAGCTAGTGATGATGGTGAAAACGATCTGTGAAATATGATTCAGGGTGGCGGTCATGGAAGGATGAAAGATGATGTACGGTAGTGGATGGGACCCGGTTGACACTTTCTGAATGACATCTCTTGAACATATAACGACACTGATGTGATGGATCAGTAGCATTACCCCATGTATGGATGGTATGGCGAAACCATGGTGAAGGGACCGGTGAATGATAATAACCCAACCCGATATTTACGGAGGCAAAAGTGTCATGTTCAAGAGCGACTTGCTACCATTAAGCTTTGAGGTTCTTCCCAATTTTTCCCCAGTCATTTCTGACCAGTACCTCTTTATTTTTGTCAAGCTTGAGGAGGATAACATATGCTTGTTCTATAACCTGCCCTTTGGGCAAGCCCATCGCTATGTTTTAACGAGCCTAGCGATAGGGAAACTCGTTCTCGTCTAAAGACAAGTTTGTCGCTATCTAATATTTTTAACGAGCCTAGCGACAAAGACAACTCGGTCCTTTTCATTTTTAGGGAGTCTGAAAAGGGTACATAAAGTGGACTCCAGGGGTCCTTTTTCGTCATTTAATCCCTTAAGTCCGAAAAAGTATAAAACAATACAGAAGGGATGAATGTTCGATATCTTTATCGAGCCGAACTAGACAAGTGCTTGATCTTTTTGTGCAATAATCCCTCAGGTCCAAAAAGATTAAAATCTAGAGGAGGGATAGCTCTTCCGGTCCTTTTAACGAGCTGGAAGGCCAAAACTCGACAAACTTTTCATATTTTACGAGTCAGTGAAAAGAGCTCAAAGAAGACTCGTATTTTGAGGAACGAGTGATAAACAGGGATAGCGTGCCAGACTGAGTATATACCAAGTCTAAATATTGAGCACGAGCAATGACTTGCTCCTCTGTTACGACTCCCCCTTTGGCCACATCTTCCGTTATAGCTGGAAGTAATGACTTTATAAACCATTCGGCTAATAGCTGATCAGGAACGTATGTTTTCACCATCCTACGACGGTGACGCCACTCATGTATATGATTTGATATGTGAGTAGCTGTCGTTTGTTTGAAGTTGGTCAGTATTTCGGTTCCTGTTTCATACCTAATTGGTAATTGAAAATGGGTTAAGAAAGTCATGGCTAAGGAGCTGAAATTGTCGAAAGAGGCTCTTGGCAATTCTATATACCATTTGGCCGCCGGACCTGTCAATGTCCTCTGGAAGAGGCGAAGTCTTATCAAATCATCGTTCAGAGTGTTCGATGAACACCATAGATGAAAGGTCATGACGTGATTCGACGGGTCTTCGCCCGGATTTCCATTAAATTTAGGAATGTCGGAGGGAAGTTTGTGAGGAATCGCTGGCCACCAAGGGGCATAAGCAATCGGATCGTTTGTCAACCGATGTAAATCGAGTAACTCTAGAGTTGCCACGAATGGCAGTTGTTGACTCAGATTAGGCGAAGCGTACCCAGGATACGAAGGGATCGCCTGAGCAGTTGGTCTTTGCATACCGGCATAATGTATTTGATGCTGGTATGATTGATACGGTTGGTGGACTACCCCACTGTAAAGTGGTTGGTTTTGACCGTATTGTAGGTACAGTTGCCCATTGTTCGCAAAAATCTGCTGCTCGGTACCTTGGTACACTTGCTGGAACTGCGGTTGTTGATACTGCACCAACCATGGTTGTGATACCATTGGTTGTTGTGCGATGCTTACCACTGGGCCAAGATGAGGGGTAAGGGTACCTGTTTGTGCTTGTGTCGCCCCGCCAGTCGGCGATTGCGGTTGGGTTGCAGGGTCAAAGGGTTGTTGTATTACAACCTGAGAAAACCGAGGTTGACATACAACAGGCATCGTTTGAACTTGCGACACGGTTACAATCGCTGGTGTCGTCGGGATGTTCGTCACAGGCATTTGTTGTTGCATAGAATACACAACTCTTGGTTGCTGGGGTAGCATAGGTATCCAACCATTTGTAGTTATTCCAGTATAACCTGAATATGGTTGTGAACTCCCGTATGGGTAACCTCCCGGAGGGGGTAACGAAAAAGCATATTGCCCCCCATACGGCGGTGGTCCGGAATCGAGGGGATTTATTACACCTCGAGGAGCGGATTGCCCAAACTGATTTCCGAAAGGATCAATTTGTTGAGTTCCAACATAGGAGTTACCGGGTATTATCCCGGGAGAACAAACAGGAACAGACCATACTGTCGTCATGGCCCCCGAAGGGACCCCCTCCAGTTGTTGAGAGTTAGGGACAGATGGTATGCCGGCGAAAATTGTCGGAATGACTGCAGGGAGTTCTGCCGTCGCTATGTCATTTGGCACAGTCCTAGATGTTGACGGTTGTTCAGACATTTTGAGTCTATCCAGCAGATTGCCTAGTGATTCTTCAGGAACTTCTCTGGGTGATAGGCTAGCTTCTAATGCAGTAGGAAGTAGAGTGATCCCTGCTCCAAAATGTGTTGGAGTAGTTGCTTGCGGATCTTCTACAATTTCTTCTATTGCGATCAGACCGGGTGGAAGAGGAAGACCGTCAGGTCCGTAGAATATTTCTGGTGCCGAAGAAGGGGTTGTCTCGACAGCGACAGTTGTTTGAGGAGCAAGACTCTCTGAACCGATCACTGATGGAACTAATTCAGTAACACAAGTATTTGCTCTCAGACTAGGATCAGTGTTACTGTCCTTCTGGGGATGTCGAACTTCTTCAATAGGGGCAGGGTTTCCAGAAATGTTTGGAGTAACCGGAACCTCAGATGTCGTCGGAACACTTGTTCTAACTTTGACAGGAGATTTGGAACCAGTTGAACGAGATCGCTTTGCCCGAGTTGTTTTCGATTCCGGAGACAAAGACGGTTGACTCGTACGCCTCCGCAAACGACGGTTCATCGATTGAATTTCTTCCACGGTTGCGGATTACTTGATCAACCAACAATGCACAGGGTAAAATGTGTTTTCGAATTGAATTAATTTTAGACGCTTTTTAAGACACAACTTGCTTTTTCACTTTTTAAGAGTCGAGAAAAAGCTAAAGATGACTCTAGTCTCCTTCGATGTATTAACGAGCCCGAAGTGACAAATGCTCGGATGGACTTTTTCAGTTATAGAGTTTGAAAAAGGCCAAAAGAAACTACTCTGGAGTTCTAGGCAAAAGGTGTGCCAAACTTTTCGCGAAACCACAGAATACATTTTACGGTACGAGTGGTCGATCTTCGTGAATGCTGTGTTCACTGCATCGCGATCAGTAGGGTGGCCGACACGGCTTCCTATGGATAAAGACTTTGTTCCTATAGGGGTCCCCCAATATACGCGACGGTACGCGGGGGCACAAGTCCGTATTAGTGCTATCGTCCCTCAGGAGGAATCACCCACCTTCGTAGAGATCGACAGTCACTATGTTTAACGACGCCGGTTCACGTCTCTACCTAGACCTCTACTGTGTTTCGTTATGTTTCAAAGCGTTGTTAGATAAATTTAGTTCTTTTTAGGTTGATCTTGCTTAGCAGTTTGCCTTTATGGATCACCATGTGATGTATGATACAACTCCTAAATGCAGTCTAAGAATGATAAGCAAGCTTTTTCAATTCTTTCAACTTATGAAAACCTTAACTACTGAAGGAAAAGAAAGACATCATCTTTTCAAACAGATCATAGAGCACACACTGATGCACTTTTCCTAAATCGACATGCAAACTGTCAAAATGCACATGCACAATGCAAGTATTTCTTTTCTTCTTCCTTAATGTTGATGTATTACAAAAAGAAAGCTGTTGTATAATTTCGAATTCAATTTCAAGCGAAAGCAACAAGTGTTTGTCCAATAATCAAAAGAACACCTTAAGATTCACTCGTTTCAACACAAGAAATACTGAAATTCGAACCATATAACGAAAGCAAATGCTCAAGCAGCTATGAACAGCAATAAACTAACTCTTAGAATCACAACGACACTTTCTCATAGGTCTAGATCCAAGAGGTCATAGCAAGACTAGTTCACTTTCGGTATGGGAAACTGTGAATGACAGCAAGAAATACAATAAGAACAATCACGGTTTCTTCATACAACTGAGGCGGAATGAAGGCAAAGAGAAGTGGTTTCAGTTGGGTATACAGGTTGACAATAGGCTACAAAACAATACTGAAAACTGGGCAACAGACAGTGGGGAACCCCAGTTGCACAAGGCAAAACTGGATCAGCGCAGGTGCTGGACTGTCAATCTGAGATGCAGCGCAGGTAGCCCCTTCGGGACCTGCATTGCAGTGCAGGTAGCCTTTGTTGCAGCTGCACTGATGAGACAACTCTCGTCTCTCTCAGATTCCGGGTCACAGTTTGCTCAAAAATCAATGGTTTTTGGCGAAATCAGAGGCTATCAGTCAAGTATACACTAGAGGATGATTAAAGTAAGATGAACACTATCACAAAGAGCTACAAAGAGTCCTTGTGGATCAGCTCTTCAGATCACAAACATGCCCAGCACTGGGCTAGAGTAGCTGCCCTCTACTTTGCATTCGAAGGATTCGAATGCAGTTCGATTCGGTACTCCCTTTTGTTTAGGAAATGAATAGCAAGAAACACAAGCTACCAACAAGACATGATCCCCAGCGGAGTCGCCAGTCGCTGAAAGTGAACCTACTGAATCTGGACCGGACGAAAGTCCAAAGGTCGAAACGGCAGTTGACCCGGTTCTCCCTTCAGAAGTTTCATCTTCAAATACCATAGTCACTGAGGATTCATCTTCAGTTGACACCCTCACCGAAGAGAGTAAGGATGACACCGTCCAGATTCTCTTCATCAACACCGATTCTGATGAACATCAGGGCAATGTGCCCACTCCTTTAACGCAGGAAGGAGCATCGTCAGGGTCATATCCGGCCGTATATTCGGTCCAACCACCAAGCAACCTAGTTGTGTCCTTTGATTGGAACCAACTAGGCAGACCCCGGTTACCAGCCAGTATACCATTTAGAATTATAGTCCAAATATACAAAATGGTGATGGCCGGAACTATCATTGATGAAGGGGCATCTGTGAGTATCCTGTCCTCTATTGCTTGGAAAGCACTGGGTTGCCCGGCGCTTTTGCCTGAGACAAGAAATCTCTCGGGTTTTGACAAAGGAACCAGTCGACCATTAGGGATTCTACCTAATGTGCCTATTACCTTGAAAGAGAAGGCCGTCAAGATGAACTTGATGGTCGTCCAAGGACCCTTGGATTATAACCTACTCCTTGGACGAGACTACATATATTGCATGGAAGCAATAGTCTCCTCACTCTTTCGAATAATGTGTTTTCCATACGAAGGAAGAATGGTCAAGCTCGTAGACCAACTTTCACTTCCAGGATCACGCATCGCAAATAGTCACATACCTATCCTCAATGGTCTATTTGATCAAGAAAGGTCTCTACCTCCGGTTCTTCTTCCTGATGAGTGCGAGTAATTCGGGAGAGGAAGGCCGGAACCCTGGGGGCATGCATCCTGGTCTGCTCTGGAGGCAGAAAAAACCTTGGGTGTAAAGTAGAATTTCCGCGGGAGAATATGACTAGTCCGTACCCCGTCCCCTCCTTCTTCTTCGTAAAACAGAAGAGCCGGCAAGAGCTCTCATGCGGAAGAAGGGGCAGTTAGGAATGGGGTTGTTCTGGAAAAAGATTCTTTTGTTAAAGTTAAGTGTGTGGCGGAGCATCGTCATTCACCTTTGTCTAGAAAAGTGGGCTATGCCAAAGAAGGGGATCCGTTTGCGGCAGCAAGTAGTAACCATCTTTGGATAAAAGGCAAGCCTCACCCATTAAAACAAATGTTTTAGAGGATAAGTAGGGGCAGCCTCCAAAGAAAGGGATTCAATTGCTGCAACAAATTGTAACCATCTTTGTGTAACCTAATGATAGACATCGCCGAAGAAAGTTTCTGTTTGAAAGGATTAGCAGAACGATCTTTGGGTAACCTGAAAGAGGTAAGCCTCACCTGTTGAAAACAAAGGTTTTTAACGGAAAAGTAGGGGCAACCTTGAAATTAGACTTACACCTGGGGGCATGCAAACCTCTTGGAATGCAAGCTCGGGCGGCTTTTAGTTTTAGGTAGGACTAAACCCGCTAACCCGTAGATAAGCCGATACCCGGCTTTCACAAAGAGAGGATATGGCGCAATACGTAGGGAGACGAAGCTCTTTAGAAAATAGCGATCTTCCATGAGACCTTACTACTTTATGACTGGTAAAAACGAGCAGTTTTGGCAAAGTTCATGCTCGTTAAAAAATAAACGCAAGATCCGAGCAGTTTTAATGCGGAAATTCATGCTCGTTAAAAAATAAACATAAGCTTGTGAGCAGTCTTTCCCCAGAGTTCAAGCTCATTCAGAAAAAATGAACCGGTAAATAACCATTTGAGACCGTAAATTCATTAGCCATAAAAGCCTTGGTCGTGTTTGTGTACCGTCACCTCCACTTTTCATTTGGCCGATCATTCACATCCACTTGATTGTTTACCTATTTTGAGGAACAGCTGCGAAGAGTGATCCCACCTAGCCATCCTTGTAATACTGCCGTGATTGGAAAATTCCAACCTGTACCTGGAATCTGCTGCTATCCCTGTTTATCACTCGTTCCTCAAAAGACGAGTCTTCTTTGAGCTCTTTTCACTGACTCGTAAAATATGAAAAGTTTGCCGAGTTTTGGCCTTCCAGCTCGTTAAAAGGACCGGAAGAGCTATCCCTCCTCTAGATTTTAATCTTTTTGGACCTGAGGGATTATTGCACAAAAAGATCGAGCGCTTGTCTAGTTCGGCTCGATAAAGATATCGAACATTCATCCCTTCTGTATTGTTTTATCCTTTTTCGGACTTAAGGGATTAAATGACGAAAAAAGGACCCCTGGAGTCCACTTTATGTACCCTTTTTCAGACTCCCTAAAAATGAAAAGGACCGAGTTGTCTTTGTCGCTGGGCTCGTTAAAAATATTAGATAGCGACAAACTTGTCTTTAGACGAGAATGAGTTTCCCTATCGCTAGGCTCGTTAAAACATAGCGATGGGCTTGCCCGAAGGGCAGGTTAAAGAACAAGCATATGTTATCCTCCTCAAGCTTGACAAAAATAAAGAGGTACTGGTCATAAATGACTGGGGAAAAATTGGGAAGAACCTCAAAGCTTAATGGTAGCAAGTCGCTCTTGAACATGACACTTTTGCCTCCGTAAATATCGGGTTGGGTTATTATCATTCACCGGTCCCTTCACCATGGTCTCGCCATACCATCCATACATGGGGTAATGCTACCGATCCATCACATCAGTGTCGTTATATGTTCAAGAGATGTCATTCAGAAAGTGTCAACCAGGTCCCATCCACTACCGTACATCATCTTTCATCCTTCCATGACCGCCACCCTGAATCATATTTCACAGATCATTTTCACCATCATCACTAGCTCCGTTCCGTGTCACTGATGTGGGATTCATTAAGGCCCTCCTTTGACGGATCACTTCTTGTCGACATCAGCTCATTATCCAAGAAGTTGATCTAGGAACACCCCCTCAGTACTTTGAAGCTTGCATGCCTCAATGGCAAGTTTCTCACTCCCGGCGATAGGTATACATTAATGACCTTCGACCAGGAGACTTTGCGTGGTTTTCGACGTCAGATCCTATATTCACACCACGTGAATTGTGCTGCAGTACCTTAAGGGTCATCATCATTATCGGTGATTCCTCTCGCGCTTGTTAACAGTTTACATTATTGACTGGTAATCAAGCGATGTCTTTCCATGTTCGACTTCAAGAAATTCTCACATGGATCGACTTGTACTAGAGTGAAGATCGGACAAGTTTGAAGACCCCGGATCTAGTTTCATCCATCCGGGCTGCGATATATATTCAGGAGATAAAAACATAGACATGTGCAGCAGATGATCATCCTACTGAAAGGATGATAATTGAAAGCAGAGAATTATCAGTCTATTATCAGGCGATCGTCTGTTTATGTACAACAAATGTATTTATAAAGCTGAGCATGGGAATTGCCCGCATCAGCTAGATCATGAAAAGAAAGTATGAAAAGATAATGTATTGTATTGTATTTTGTTACAGGTCACCTCCCGACGATTGAATGAACTTCGGATCCTCCTAATAAAGCATTTCACCCGATACTCACAACTGTAAACCAACAACAATTCTTTGCACAAAATTCCGGCCTCCAGATCCCATGGGATGAGATCCTTATATAGAGTTTTGGAGTGAAGATAAGTCAGCTTGATGTGTGACTTGTTGTCCTCTTCAACTCCAGTTGTTCTTCAGCTCTTCACTCGGAGTTTCCACCTTCCTCTTGGAGTTTTAGAAGCTCTTAACTCATCATTAGGCGAATCTTTTGATCAAGTGTCTTTTTGGAAGCTTCCTGGGCACTGGCACATTGAGAAAAAGATTCCTCCACATGTCAAAGTACGCCCAACACAGGTAGCCTTTGTTGCACTTGCTATGCAGCGCAGGTACACCATAGAGCTTTTGACATTCAGCGCAGATGCTTAGTGGAGCAGCTGCTTTGATCCAAAACTGACCTGTTTTTGAGTGTTTTTCAGTGGAGAACTGATTTGCAGTGCTGTGGTTTGCTGACCTTGTTCCTCTAAGGGTAATAACAACATGTTTAGGGACTTTGGATCCCTTAGATTATTGACATTTCATGCTCTATGCTGTAAGGCACAAAAATGTCTATAACAGTTGCCCCCTAAAGTATGAGGTCGTTTATCGGGTGAAATGCTTTATTAGGAGGATCCGAAGTTCATTCAATCGTCGGGAGGTGACCTGTAACAAAATACAATACAATACATTATCTTTTCATACTTTCTTTTCATGATCTAGCTGATGCGGGCATTTCCCATGCTCAGCTTTATAAATACATTTGCTGTACATAAACAGACGATCGCCTGATAATAGACTGATAATTCTCTGCTTTCAATTATCATCCTTTCAGTAGGATGATCATCTGCTGCACATGTCTATGTTTTTATCTCCTGAATATATATCGCAGCCCGGATGGATGAAACTAGATCCGGGGTCTTCAAACTTGTCCGATCTTCACTCTAGTACAAGTCGATCCATGTGAGAATTTCTTGAAGTCGAACATGGAAAGACATCGCTTGATTACCAGTCAATAATGTAAACTGTTAACAAGCGCGAGAGGAATCACCGATAATGATGATGACCCTCAAGGTACTGCAGCACAATTTACGTGGTGTGAATATAGGATCTGACGTCGAACACCACGCAAAGTCTCCTGGTCGAAGGTCATTAATGTATACCTATCGTCGGGAGTGAGAAACTTGCCATTGAGGCATGCAAGCTTCAAAGTACTGAGGAGGTGTTCCTAGATCAACTTCTTGGATAATGAGCTGATGTCGACAAGAAGTGATCCGTCAAAGGAGGGCCTTAATGAATCCCACATCAGTGACATGGAACGGAGCTAGTGATGATGGTGAAAACGATCTGTGAAATATGATTCAGGGTGGCGGTCATGGAAGGATGAAAGATGATGTACGGTAGTGGATGGGACCCGGTTGACACTTTCTGAATGACATCTCTTGAACATATAACGACACTGATGTGATGGATCGGTAGCATTACCCCATGTATGGATGGTATGGCGAGACCATGGTGAAGGGACCGGTGAATGATAATAACCCAACCCGATATTTATGGAGGCAAAAGTGTCATGTTCAAGAGCGACTTGCTACCATTAAGCTTTGAGGTTCTTCCCAATTTTTCCCCAGTCATTTATGACCAGTACCTCTTTATTTTTGTCAAGCTTGAGGAGGATAACATATGCTTGTTCTATAACCTGCCCTTCGGGCAAGCCCATCGCTATGTTTTAACGAGCCTAGCGATAGGGAAACTCGTTCTCGTCTAAAGACAAGTTTGTCGCTATCTAATATTTTTAACGAGCCCAGCGACAAAGACAACTCGGTCCTTTTCATTTTTAGGGAGTCTGAAAAGGGTACATAAAGTGGACTCCAGGGGTCCTTTTTCGTCATTTAATCCCTTAAGTCCGAAAAAGTATAAAACAATACAGAAGGGATGAATGTTCGATATCTTTATCGAGCCGAACTAGACAAGCGCTCGATCTTTTTGTGCAATAATCCCTCAGGTCCAAAAAGATTAAAATCTAGAGGAGGGATAGCTCTTCCGGTCCTTTTAACGAGCTGGAAGGCCAAAACTCGGCAAACTTTTCATATTTTACGAGTCAGTGAAAAGAGCTCAAAGTAGACTCGTCTTTTGAGGAACGAGTCATAAACAGGGATAGCAGCAGATTCCACGTACAGGTTGGAATTTTCCAATCACGGCAGTATTACAAGGATGGCTAGGTGGGATCACTCTTCGCAGCTGTTCCTCAAAATAGGTAAACAATCAAGTGGATGTGAATGATCGGCCAAATGAAAAGTGGAGGTGACGGTACACAAACACGACCAAGGCTTTTATGGCTGATGAATTTACGGTCTCAAATGGTTATTTACCGGTTCATTTTTTCTGAATGAGCTTGAACTCTGGGGAAAGCCTGCTCACAAGCTTATGTTTATTTTTTAACGAGCATGAATTTCCGCATTAAAACTGCTCGGATCTTGCGTTTATTTTTTAACGAGCATGAACTTTGCCAAAACTGCTCGTTTGATAAGGTCAAGTTCATATTTTACCATGACTAATACTAATATTTCACTTTGAACTACGTAAAAGCAATTAAAAGATGTTTTTACCTCTCATTTTACCATTTCATGTGCATTTGGTTTGTTGGAGCTTTGGAGGTGCCTCTTCCTCTCGATTTTTCACCAGCTGATTTCGGGAGATTCTATGGACGATTTTCAGCGCCGTTTCCACCAGCTAGGAGCTAAACCCTAGCTCTATCTTTTCATGGTCTTATTTCTCAGTTTTATGCTTGTTTTCCTGCCCCCATGAGCCCCTAGGGTTTCTCTAGGGCGCCCTGCCATCAGCGCAGGTGCCCTATATCGAAACCTGCGTTGGGGGTTCTCATTTTCAAAGGCAGTTTGTCTCCCAACGCAGGTGAGGCCCTTCCCTACCTGCGTTGGGCGCAGAAAACATCTTGGTTGCACAATTTTTCATGAGATTTTTGCCATTTTCTTTACTCAGTCAGGGATCTTACTCCTCCTCTTGTCGGTTTTGCAGAGTTTATTGGAGCAGAATGACTCTTACGTGGCGAGAACGAGAGCATGAAGAGGAGGACATGATTGCCCTCCATGATCCTGTTACCGTGAGCGCGTTGCGGAACTGTGGCTTGCTAAAATTCTTCCGCATATCTAGCATGAGGGCACAGATACGTTTACTGCAGTACCTGCTTGATGCTTGGGATCCTGTTAACCAAGTGTTCCAGATTAGGGGCAAGTCCATCCCTTTGACCATAGTGGATATTTACTTCTTAACTGGGTTGTCAAGGCGGGGTGCCCCCATTTCCTTGTCCGGTTCGGCCCAAGGGAGTGATTCCGTGAAAGATTATATCCGTCAGTATTGCAGGGAGGGATCCCAGCCGAGCAGAGACGGCAAGATTTCTATCTGTGATGTTACTGACAGGTCTCTCAGGTCTATTCTGTACACGATTTGTAGGATGGCCGGTAGTGCATCCCCTCATGTTGCCAACAGGTCATATGTGCAGCACGCCCTGGAGTGTCTTCAGGCGAAAGTTTTTAACTGGTGTGATGCAGTACTGGTTCAGATGAAAAACCAGTTGACCAAAGTAAAGGACAGGAGACTGAATAATTTTGGCTTTGGTTCAGTTTTGACTGCCTTCACTTTGGAGAAGATACCCTTGATGCAACCTCAGTACATTGTCCTCGACTTGCCATCTCCTACTGAGCCACGCATGCAGAGGTGGGTTGACCACATGGCTAGACATGCAGGCCAATCTCGGATTACTTTTACTGATGCCTTCTTTAGGTGGTTCGAGCGGCAGGATATGGCTTTTTCTGAGTATCCATATATTGGCATGGATTTCCGGGGTGATCCGGATTTGGTACTACCGGATGGCGAGCAGTGGGGTGATCTTGGTAAATATTTTGACTTTATCACTGTTTACTGTTTTTTATTTATAATGTCCTTGTGCTTTACTCTATCAAGACTCTAATCAAACTCATGTGTGCATGCAGATGTTGGTCCCGTCCGTCCAACAGTTCGTCCGAGAGCTCCGGCTGCTGCCCCAGCAGGGGAGGCTCCAGGGAGAGCTATTCTCCGTGACCTTGACTTGGCCGAGACTCTTGCAGCTGTGCAGGAACAGGTCGAGGGTCTTACCCTTGGGATTCCGGATGTACGGATTGACGAGTTGCCTCTGCGATTGCAGCGACATACTGCTGGTGTTCCTAGCTGATGGTCTCGTCTTCTGCGCATGATCGCACAGGCCGTGGCATGTTATCATGAGCATCACTAGGCTAGGGTGCCCCCCAGCCATTTTGAGTTTTGGGGTCGTATGACCGATTTTGTCTTGGTTACAGAACATTATATGTAAACCATAAACAGTTATATATATTTTTGATTTTCGGGGTTTATTCCAGTTTTTATGTGATCCATGTATGAAACATCGATGATGCTTCTTTTTTTATCAATTTTGCAAATGTCTATCTAACACATAGTTTGCTAATGAGTCGGTTAATGTGTTTAAGTTTCTGGAAATGTGTTGATATTGGATAAAATCAAACTGTCTTTCCAAGATTTTAACTCTTAGGAACTTGCGATAAATAGCTGGATTTCGGACAGAGTAGGTACCATTGAGCTGTAGTACCACGAGCTGTGAGTCTAGCCTGACGACTAGCCGGCGTATGCCATGGGTGATGGCATCAGAGAGGAGCTCTATCAACGCGCTATACTCAGCGATATTATTTGTTGATTGACCAATACATACCCCCCTGAAACTCACTAACTCGCCGCTTGGGTCAAAAATGGCCCATGCTGCAGAGGATAGGTTCCTCGAACTACGACTCGCTCCGTCAGCATATCCAACCCACGGTTCCAATGGATTTGACATCTGCAATAAGTGTAAAAAGCGGATTACTTAAACCGGAACAAACGCTTTAGCGAAAACAAAAATGTAACAAAAGCATACAGGTTACTATTAGGCATAGTAACGCTTAAGGTACAACCCGTTGCGTGGTTGCGCCAGTGGAATCCCGTCATAATCTACCAACTCGTAGGCTCCTTTTGCTAATACACTCTTAACAATATAAGGGCCCATCCATAAGAACTTAAATTTCCCAGCTCCCAATTTATCGGATTCTTGGTCATAAAGCAAGACCAAATCACCTTCCGAGAAGACACGGGGTTTGACATTTTTGTCGCACTGCGCTTTGACTCGTTTCTTATGGGCTTCGTTGGCCAAGGCGGCATCACGACGGGTTTCATCCAACTGGATTAACTCCAAGAAACGAGCTTCTTCTTCTAAGGTTCCGGGGAGGAGATCAATTGCGAGTTTAAGGGACGAAATTTCACACTGGATTGGTAGGATCGCCTCTAGGCCATACACCAGTTGAAACGGTGTGAACCCAGTGGCATTCCTTACCGATGTTCGGTAGGCCCACAAAGCCGAGTACAGGATCAAATGCCATCTTCTTTTGTGAACCCCCACCATCCTTTGCAGCATGCGCTTCAGGACTTTGTTGATCGCTTCAACTTGTCCGTTAGCTTGCGGATAGTACGGGGTAGAGCTGTCGTGAGACGATCCTAGTTTGGCAGTTAATTCAACCATCATGTGATTGCGAAAATGCGATCCATGATCTGTTACTATGGCCTGTGGCACGCCGAATCTGGCGACTACATGATTAAAAAAGAATAGGGCTGCTGTTTCACCAGTGTTATCCAATGTAGGCATCGCCTCGGCCCATTTGGTAAAATAGTCAACTGCGACTATAATATACCCATGCCCCCCGGTCGAGGTGGGGTTACATTGCATGAAATCGATGCCCCACTTGGCGAAAGGCCCCACAGCTATTATGGGCTGTAAAGGAGCGGGGGGTCTTCTGGTTTTGCTATCAAAAATCTGACATGGATGGCAACTTCTAACTGCAGTTATGCAATCTTTGAACATGGTTGGCCAGAAGTATCCTGCTCGTAAGATTCTTTGTGCTGTAGCATATCCAGATTGATGCCCCCCACAGGTGCCTTAATGACATTCATTCAGGGCTTTTTCGGCCTCCTCATGGGTTAGACACCTTCTCAGGACCGTATCGACACCACGACGGTAACGCGTATCACCGATGATCATGTAGTCTTTTGCTTGGTATCGAATGCATTTTTGTTCTGAGTGAGAGGTGTCTGGCCGAAACTTTTGGGTTTGGAGATAAACTATTATATCTCCATACCACTCATCACTTGCTGATATCAGAAACAGACTTTCGTCCACGATCGATTCTTTGGACGTTTCATCGTTGGACGATGATGGGAGATCGCATAATAATTCTGCGAAAACTAAAGCTTTCTTTGATTTGGATTTCAAAAATTCCAGATCAAACTCTTGAAGGATAGCTATCCACTTTGAATATTTGCCCCCAAGCAACTGTCGCGACAGTATATAAGTCATGGGGTTGCAATCTGACAATACGGTGGTCTTCCTAAAGAGGACATAGTGCCGAAATCTTTGTATCGCTTGAACAGCCGCCAATGCTAGCTTTTCAACATGAGAATATTTACTTTCCATATCATTTAAGTTTTTACTTAAATAATATATAGGGTGTTCAATTCCGTCGACTTCTTGAACTAAAACCATCGCAATGGTCGTATCTACTGCAGCCAGATACAGGTTAAAATCCCTTAGATAGTCTGGGGCGTACATTAATGATGCTTTGACTAGCGCTTCTTTCAAAGCATCAAAGGAAGCTTGTGCAACCTGGTCCCAGACGAAAGGTACATCCTTTTTCAGGAGACGGGTATAACCTTTAGCAAGTTCTGCGTAATTTGGAATGAACCTCCTCAGAAAGTTTGCTTTCCCTTGGAGTTTCTGAATCTGAAGCAAGTTCGAAGGTGGAGGCAAATTAATGATTGCCTGCACCTTGCAAGGGTCGAGACGAATCCCATCCTTGGAGACTATAAAGCCAAGTAAACGACCAGAACCGACGCAAAACACACATTTGTGCGGATTGAGTCTTATCTTGTAGTGTCGGCAACGTAGAAATATCGCTCTTAGATGATGCGGATGATCAGTCCGCTTTTGCGAATGAGCCGGAAGATCGTCGAGATAAGGTTGAATGATGTTCTTGATGTCGTGGAAAGCATAATTCATTGCTCTCTGAAACGTCGCCCCTGCGTTCTTTAAACCAAAGGGTAATTTTCGATAAGCGAATGTGCCCCACGGACAAATAAATGCAGTCTTTGACTGGTCCTGTGGGCGGATATTAATTTGATTATACCCGGAAAATCCGTCCATAAACGAAAAGATTTCACATCCGGCGCATTCATCAATTATCTGGTCGATGAAGGGTGTAGGGTAGTTGTCCTTTGGACAGGCTTGATTTACATCCCTATAATCGACACACACTCGTATTGTTCCTTGTTTTTTCATAACAGGGACAATATTCGATACCCAATCGGTTAGAGGAACCGGGTAGATGAAACCAGCATGGAGAAGGTTCTCAACTTCCGCTTTAATGGCAGCGGCTTTCTTGGGGTGTACCTGCCGAATCCGTTGTCTTATTGGTTTGACATCAGGATACATCTTAATTTCATGTTCAACGATACTCGAGTCAATGCCTGGCATTTCATCATATGACCAAGCAAAGACATCTCTAAATTCGCGGAAAAGAGCTTTATATATTTCTTGTTCTGAAGGGGAACAACCTTTGCCGACATAAATATTCTCTACAATGTCTGTTTTGGTCGAGATATTTATGGCTATAGTCTCTTCTATATTGGATAGGTTTCTCTCGGAATCCACCGTATTTACAGTATTTGTTAGGAATTCAAATACTGACGGGTGATACAGGTCACCTTGAGTATCTTCCTTTGGAAGGGAACGATGGTGGTTATCATCCCATGGTGCCCCTTCAATCATCATTGATTGCAGGATTCCTTCGTCACTTGCATGCACTCGTGACCAAGGATCCAAAGGGGTTCCACATTCTCCTGACCTATCTACCCAAATGCTTGACGAGCATTGATTTGGGCTCGCCTCCCATGCTTGAAACATTGATTGCTACAATATTTCGATTGGGCTCGGGTGCAAAACCCTTGCCCGATCCATGATGACTTTACCTTTTGTGACCTTCGTGGAAGATATCATGTTGCAGGTGGCCACCAATGGTACACTTCCTATGTACATATGATTTGACAGCGAGAAAGTCCCCATCATTGTGGGGTCTTTTAACAGGCCTACTCCTATATCTTTAATTGAATGGTCGCTTTCATGGATCATGGGAATGCTTCCCGTAACTTGTGAACCATTAAGGAGGAAGTTCTGTTGGTCGACAACCGTAATCCCTCCTTCAAACGGGAATGCGATCTTCCAAAAATAAGTCGACACGACAGCAGCCATGGCATAAATCCATGGTCTTCCCAGTAGGATGTTGTAATCCAGATTTCCATCTATGACCTCAACATCAATCTCTACTGTTTTTCCACCTAGTTCAACTTTTAAGTTACTTAGGATACCGTAAGGGGTATATGTCCTACCGTCGAAAGCCTTTGGTGTTGTCGAAGATCTCGACAAGGTTGGTGACCCTAGCGTTTTCCAGCAGCTCATTGACATAATACATGTCGATGCCCCCTCGTCAATAATTGTTCTGTGAACAGTTTTGTTGAGGGCCTTCACTTGAATAAGGAAGGCTAGTTGAGCTGGTAGCTGAGGGTCATACCCTTTGTGATCAAAGGACACAAGATTGGAATCCTTAGGATCAACCCCCCTATTGCCGATAACAATTCCTGCCTTTGGGACGGACAATTTTGTAGTACTTCTAGAGTCGACATAGCGGATGGCGATTGAGCCAAATCTTCTACTATGTTATAATGCTGCGCCGCTCTGGCACGAGGATTAAACGTCGATTTGTGTACTACACCCTGAGGTGGTTTTATTGTTAATTCTGGCATTATGGGTGGGACAACTTCTGTCGAAGTTGTTGTCGAACTACTAGGTTGATCTTTACCTTTTTCGTTTGACAGTTGCGGATTCCCATAATCTTTGTTCCTTGTCGAAATCAAAGCATCATTTTGCTGCTTAGAGATCGACAACATCAGCACTTGCGACGGGGAAGCATTTCCACTATCAACCATATTTTGACCTGGATTGGGAAATGGATCAGTCAACACAGCCGGGTTCTTTGGACTCTTAAAGAATCTCTTGAGCTCAGCTTTGTATGGACATTCTGTTGTCTTGTGATCTTCGTCACATATCGAACATGACCATTTCTTTTTCCCTTTCTCAGGAGAGTTCGAAGGAGTTTTTTTAGGTGACGGATCATCCTGTTGCTTCTTCTTGCTTCCTGGTTGATTGGTTTCTTTGCCTTTATCTGCTGATATGGCATTTACTTCCGAAGCAAGAATCTCTTCATGGGAATTTCGATCTGAAGTCTTTCAGGCTTTCTGAGGTGAAGCCTTTTTCGACTTCGCGCTTGCAGTGCCAATCACGCCATCTCCGGCATGAGAGTCAATATTCGATTTAGGAGGGGGAGGAATTGAAAATTCAGGTCTGGGGGCATCAGGTATTTTGTCATAGAGCGTGCCAGACTGAGTATATACCAAGTCTAAATATTGAGCACAAGCAATTACTTGCTCCTCTGTTACGACTCCCCCTTTGGCCACATCTTCCGTTATAGCTGGAAGTAATGACTTTATAAACCATTCGGCTAATAGCTTATCAGGAACGTATGTTTTCACCATCCTACGACGGCGACGCCACTCATGTATATGATCTGATATGTGAGTAGCTGTCGTCTGTTTGAAGTTGGTCAGTATTTCGGTTCCTGTTTCATACCTAATTGGTAATTGAAAATGGGTTAAGAAAGTCGTGGCTAAGGAGCTGAAATTGTCGAAGGAGGCTCTTGGCAATTCTATATACCATTTGGCCGCCGGACCTGTCAATGTCCTCTGGAAGAGGCGAAGTCTTATCGAATCATCGTTCAGAGTGTTCGATGAACACCATAGATGAAAGGTCATGACGTGATTCGACGGGTCTTCGCCCGGATTTCCATTGAATTTAGGAATGTCGGAGGGAAGTTTGTGAGGAATCGCTGGCCACCAAGGGGCATAAGCAATCGGATCGTTCGTCAACCGATGTAAATCGGGTAACTCTAGAGTTGCCACGAATGGCAGCTGTTGACTCAGATTAGGCGAAGCGTACCCAGGATACGAAGGGATCGCCTGAGCAGTTGGTCTTTGCATACCGGCATAATGTATTTGATGCTGGTATGATTGATACGGTTGGTGGACTACCCCACTGTAAAGTGGTTGGTTTTGACCGTATTGTAGGTACGGTTGTCCATTGTTCGCAAAAATCTGCTGCTCGGTACCTTGGTACACTTGCTGGAACTGCGGTTGTTGATACTGCACCAACCATGGTTGTGATACCATTGGTTGTTGTGCGATGCTTACCACTGGGCCAAGATGAGGGGTAAGGGTACCCGTTTGTGCTTGTGTCGCCCCGCCAGTCGGCGATTGCGGTTGGGTTGCAGGGTCAAAGGGTTGTTGCATTACAACTTGAGAAAACTGAGGTTGACATACAACAGGCACCATTTGAAGAGGCACCGTATCCAACTCGGAATGACCCTAACCCACTCTAAGGGTGACAGTTCCTTAGCAACAGTTGAAAGCAAAGCTATCTAAAGTTTCTTCTTTATGACATGCAAGAGATAGAAGGAAGAGATCCACTTACCGATGTCTTGCGCAAATGGTCGATCCAATCTCCTTTGTTTGCCACTTTCTTCCAGATCCAAGTCTTTTCACGGGCCCAGCTACACGAGATCCTACAAATAAGACAAGAAAAGGAAACTACAAGAGGAATGCATTCATAATCGATTCAAGGATTAGCATAAATCAAAGACGCAAGTAAGACAATACACCATTGAAACACATGCGAATAGAAGAACCTCAAATGCTTTATTAATATATGGAAGTAAGGTTCAGGCGGTGATACAACCACGAGAGGTCCAATCCAGCATCACCTTCCCGACGGAGAGAAATCTCTTCTTCACCTCCCTCAAGCAATCACCCAATACTCACAACTGTAAACCAACAACAATTCTTTGCACAAAATTCCGCCCTCCAGATCCCATGGGATGAGATCCTTATATAGAGTTTTGGAGTGAAGATAAGTCAGCTTGATGTGTGACTTGTTGTCCTCTTCAACTCCAGTTGTTCTTCAGCTCTTCACTCGGAGTTTCCACCTTCCACTTGGAGTTTTAGAAGCTCTTAACTCATCATTAGGCGAATCTTTTGATCAAGTGTCTTTTTGGAAACTTCCTGGGCACTGGCACATTGAGAAAAAGATTCCTCCACATGTCAAAGTACGCCCAGCGCAGGTAGCCTTTGTTGCACTTGCTATGCAGCGCAGGTACACCATAGAGCTTTTGACATTCAGCGCAGATGCTTAGTGGAGCAGCTGCTTTGATCCAAAACTGACCTGTTTTTGAGTGTTTTTCAGTGGAGAACTGATTTGCAGTGCTGTGGTTTGCTGACCTTGTTCCTCTAAGGGTAATAACAACATGTTTAGGGACTTTGGATCCCTTAGATTATTGACATTTCATGCTCTATGCTGTAAGGCACAAAAATGTCTATAACAGACATGAGGGCATTTGGGCTAAGGGAATGAAGGAATTTGAGTAGGGAAGAGCATTGGGCATGAGGGAATTCGAGTAAGGAAGAGTAGTGGGCATGAGGGAATTCATGCATGGAAGCATTGGACATCTATCTTTAATATGGCAGTAAGCAGCCTGAAACTAGGTTCCTTTATTTGCTATCTTTTTTAAGAACTATCTCACAGACCTTAACCCATGACTATGAGCTCGAATTATTATAATTCTCAGTCCTTTACATGACTCAAATCTTCCCACCTATTTCCACCCAGGGAATTTATTTGTCTTACTTCAACGGGGTGAACCCTTAACCATGATTGTAAGCTTGAAACCTTGTTATTCGTCTTACCTGCAATGGGGTGAAATCTTACCCATGATTATAAGTTGGAAAGTCTCCATATCATATGTTTCATGTCTTCTTCATCATAGGGGTCAAGTGTTAGGACTTGGTCCCACTCGCGTGCTCTCTCGCTCTATGATTTTTGTATGGAGCCTCATTATGACTTATGCTTTTGTTTTCACTGATTCACTAGACAAGGAGTATTATTGTTGCAAACATACCCATTAGAAGATTGGTGCATGTTACCCCGTGCATATGCACTTTGAGAGATTATGTTATAGTTGGGGTCTCAGGAACACATGCATATTTGTAGATGAAGAGAAATGTCTCAGGAGATCTCAATCTAATGAATAAATTTTCTTTCTAATTCAGAGAATAAAGAAGCCTTAAACTTTAGCTTACAGTCTGCAAATGTTTTGACAGAGTAAGCTCGAAACCTTTACCCATGATTGTAAACCTGAAACCCTTATTCGTCTTACCTGCAACTAGGGGAACCCTTACCCATGATTGTAAGCTCAAAATTCTTGCCCATAATTGTAAGTTCAAATGGCACTTTTGTATGGTATTCTTATGCAGTTCGGATGACACTTTGTATGGTATTCTTATACAATTTAGATGGCACTGTTGTTTGGTATTCTCATACAGTTCAGATGGCACAATCCATATGCATAGTTGTATTATCCTACTACAATATGTATGGCTTTGTGATGGAAGTTTTCATACAATCTTGGCATTGATTATTTATACAGTTCGTATGGTATGTCTTCTCTGAGAATTATGGCTTCTATACCAAATACATATGACCTCAATATAAAGTTTGTTTTGGCTCTGTGATGGAAGTTTGCATATAGTCTTGGCATCGATTATTTATATAGTTCGTATGGTATGTCTTCTCTGATAATTATGGCTTCTATACCAAATACATATGACCTCAATATAAAGTTTGTTTTGGCTCTATGATGGAATTTTTCATACAATCTTGGCATTGATTATTTATACAGTTTGTATGGTATGTCTTCTCTAAGAATTATGGATTCTATACCAAATACATATGACCTCAATATAAAGTTTGTTTGGCATGGCATCAACTTACAATATGGAAGTATTTAATTTATGATTTGGTTGATGGCATCGAAACCTTGTATTTTCTCAATATCACATTCTTTCTAATATATATATGTTGAGATCTTGTTATCATCAACCCTAAAGTGAAACCCTAAGGAGGCTTGGAATCTTAATTCAGACATTCAAATGACAGAGATCTCCTTGACAAGTCTCTTCTATGACTCATATGAAATGATGGCAGCTCTAAAGGACATATGAACAGTGACCCTAAGAAACCCTATATCAGTAATCTTAGGGTTGGAAGTTGATGATATTCTTGACATATTATAGTGATCATCAAGAAAGTGAGAAAGCAGTCTATGTCATTGTCATCATGATAGTGACATAGACAGTCAATCCTATGCATGCAGTATGGTCTTTAATGCAATAATCCATATGTACATCAGTGAATTGGCACACCTATGTCTCTACATGATGATAATAGCAATGCACTTATCCTTATGACAGTGACCTCGTTGCAACAAGGATATTGATGTATCAATTTGACACCAATTCCTATATAATGCATGAAAATTGAGATTAACCATTTATTTATTGATGGAAATATGTGCAATACAAGATGATTGTGCAACAATGTCTATTAATGTAAAAAAAAATCTATAAATCATTAATTTTATTCCTTTAATATTTCTTCATTTGTGGCACAATTTACCCCTTCTTGGTGCTCAAATAATCAATCAACCTTTGTTCACTCAAAAGCTGTACTTTTCCCTTCATGGTGTGTGAGTGGCCTCACTCACCATGGAACAAGTCTCTATATTGAGACTAATCTTGATTCTTCATGGGATGGTGTATCAACTCATCTCATGCTTTATCCCAATAATAATTGAATGTCATAATATTGCTCTAAGGTTCTATTCAAATTTTGGTAATTTATAAGGCTTGTAGCCTTCCAATATTTACACAGCTCTCTAGATTCAAGTGGTACACTAAGTCTAAGGTAATTAGTATAGGTTTAATGAAGGTACTTTATTGTCTTGAATCCATATTTAGAATATATTGCAAACATTCCATCATAGATATGGGCTCCTGTACATTATTCATATTCTTTATTTGCTTACTTTGATTGCTATTAGAAGTATCATGCTTATAACACACACACATACACATGTATGCCAATATTTATCCAATATTAATCATTAAGATATATGCATTGAACATAGCTCTCATTCAAATATCATTTTTATCATTATGTGTTTTATTCATGAGTTAGAATATCGCATTTCACTTTTTAGTGATGTTTTCATTCATGACTCAATGATATGCATACTAATGTATTCAACATTCTATGATCAATTCCATATTAATAATGAATATGTAAACAATATCAAAATAAAATACAATTGCTTTCACATAATTAACATGAAACATTAATCTTTATTATAAAAGTAGAGGCATGGCATACACCCTTATTTATTCCCCATTCTATAACCAATTCTCCTTAAACAATATATAAACAATATCCATTATAAATTACAAGTCAACAATATCATAATAAATAACGGTCACTTTCACACATAATGTCTAAACAAAATCATTGATCAATAATTAATAATAACTTAGAGTAAAGTGATTATTATGCCTTTAAAGCCCTCCATACCAATGAAGGCCCTGAATCCTTTGGAATTAACCAACCATTTAATAAGAAAGAATTTCCAATCATTGGTCCTTACCAATGCTTGTTCTTCTTTTAAAATAAATAGTCTTGCTCAAGGCCACCTCTTTGGCCCTGAGAAATTAGATGGAATTTTTTTGTAATATATATGTTGAGCACTTCTTATGTGGGTCATGTGTCATGGAATTAAGTTGTAAGCACATGAGTCAAAATGTAGTGAACAAAGATGTGTGATGGACTATGCAGCGATGAAGAGAGCAAGAACACATTAATTGTTATTATTAATGTAAGACTTTTCTAAACAAAACAAAATAATATTTTCTCTCTTGATACAAGAGCCAATCGGGTCTATTACATCATGACATAAAATTTGACTCAAGACAAAAACCCTAGAGCACTCAATGGGTGCTTAGACCTAGGAACCAAAAACTTTGAGCATGAAACCCATGCTTTAATACATAATTTTTATTTTACAATAATTAATTTTCTTTTGACAAGCACATAAGAGATATATCATGTCATCAACCAAATACAATTATGAAGACAAATACTAGTTACAACTTTGAAAAGGAACTTCGCATGTTATAGACCTTCAATGCCTTCTACGAAAGATTGCTCCACAACTAAACTTGTCTCTCCTTATTTTGTACTTCACATTTCCTATTATCTACAGACTTTCTATGAAATGAAGTGCATGTGTGATGTCTCTCAAAGGAGCTCGAATGTCTACTTTACATATCCTTCCAAGGGCTCTTTTAACCCAATGTGAGGCCAACTTCAACTAGCTAGTTGACCTGTTCTTGGGAGGACTATAAACATTTTTCCAAAATACAAAATGATTTTATTTCTTTCATACAGGTGCCCAAATGGGTCTTTACATAATGAAAATGACCTTTTGACTCAAAAAAATCCTATAGGCATGCAATGGATGTCTAACATATTGACCAAAGACTCAAGCATGGAACCCATGCTTTATAAAATTTTATTTTTACATATTTATTTCTTCTTTTGATAAGTATATAATAATTACATCATGACATGATACAAATGACAATTATGAAGAGAAAAACTAGTTACATTTCCCAACAGATATGAGCAAGTTCATTCAAGTTACTAAGCCATAGAAGTAACATCAATTATGTTTCCATTTTGAGTTTCTCACTTAGTTTGGGATAAAGTTTCATTTCATACATGATAACAGCAAGCGAACTATGGTTCATGATAGACTTTCCAAGACTCTCCATTAGACCTCTCTAGGCTGACTTTTCCTTCGCTAGCCAACTTGGTCTTGGGAGCCTTCTAGACATTTCTAATTTCAAAATATTTTTTCTTTCCTTAATACAAATTCCCAAAAGGGTCTTTTACAATATGACAAAGACTCTTGATTCATGACAAACCCTAGGATAATTCAATGGATGCTTGACCTAATGACAAAGTGACTTGAGCATGAAACCCATGCTTTAAAAACATCATTTTCTTTCTTATTTTGATAGATACATAAGAATTACATCATGACATGATTCAAATGACAATTATGAAGACCGAAACTAGTTACATTCTTCAACATATCAAAGTATGTGGGTAATTTTTTGTAATGGAAGATTAAATTCTATTAGATTATGTTAAGTTCTCAAGTTATTGAGTGATTTCATTGGTTAGGATGAATAGGTTCTCAAGTTTCTAAATATTACTTGAATTTTTTAAATGCAAAGAACTTCCTTGTAACTCAATTGTATTATTATAATATTCTTGTGGTTTCATCAAGATGTTTGTCAACATCCCATATGACTATCACTAACAATTTCTCTCATTTGATGGAGTGTTATAGGACGTTCAACCAAGCAAGTATTTGTCATATCTACCTTCATCAAGTGATGGAAGTTTAGGTAGGATAGAAGAAATTAACCAAACATCTGCTACGTCATCTAGCAGGAAAAGATCAACTAGAGGTGAAAATATTAGTATAAAATTCCATAGATGCCTGGAAAATTTTCTCACTAAAGGAGAGTCATGTTCTTATGATAATCATAACATAGATGACATTGAGGTTCCCTTGAGGTACAAAAATCTAGTGAAACAAAGGGAACCTAAGGATATTCTTGAAATGAACATTGTTTTTTCTGTCAATGAAAGGATATACAACATTTCCCCATCGTCATTACATGGTTTGGGGTTATTTTCCATCGATGGCATAAAGGTATGTTATGGAGGATTAACTGAGTTAATGGATTATGTTGGACCATGTTACAATTACAATGATTGGGTATGACTACTCCAATATACCAAAATTATGTGAAGATATGAAGTGGACGCAAATTATATACAACGATGAAAATAAAGGTGCAACTATGTATATTGATGGAAGGCCAAAAGTAGCAGGGAATATTGCAGGGTTTATAAATAGTACACAAACTGTCACCACAAATAAGCAACCCAATTTCATATTTGAGGGACATGAAGGAAACTGGGTATTCGTATGTGCCATTAAATCAATAGTTGCAAGGGAAGAGTTTCTCATTGATTAAAATTTCAATAGAATAAATACAAATATTACTATTAATCGGGTGTTATGTATTCAAATTTACCCAACTTGTAAGCAATGGCTACTGTATGTTATGATTTTCATTTACTACAATATATTGTTAGACATCTTGTAAGTTGAGGAAACATTTTAACATGTCATGGTGAAAATATTGTGTTATGTTAATCAAGGTCAAAGGGCACTAACCTCACCACAGGTAAACATCAATGTAGTTGTATGTAAAATAATATAACCATGAGATATATATAAAAGTAGCAATTTATCCATTATAGAGTAAGTCAAATTGATATTTTTAGGCATCATATAACTAAATGAAAGATTCACTAGGCATGTGACCAACTTGAGCAAATGCATTCCTTCATACTTTTCAAAGTATTGTTTCTATACAATATGGTATAAATATTGATCCTGTCATAATGCCTATTGCAAGAGCCTTCTAAGATGATGAAGTTTTTATAAATTTAGAACCTTTTATATTGGCCATGATATAATGTGAAGTTTCTATATAAATTTACACATATGTCAATAGTGGTTTTCTTATTAATATAATGATGATTAATTGTGGATTAATTGCAAATTACACTTATTTGAAAAACATGATGATAAGGGGAAGGCACCTATCTTAGAGCAGTCCACAGATGCTCATGGGGAAGAGATTACTGATGAAGCAATTTTTATGTCAGCAAATCCAATCCAAGCAATAAAGAAGCTTAAAATAAAAGCAATCAAGAAGCTTAATTCTTTAGTTCTAATTGAGCCTTAGATAGATGAGATAAAAGGCGAAATCATAACCTTGCTGCAACAAGTTTGTCCCTATGGGGTAAGTGACTCATTTAATCATCCCATTTATTTGCTTATGATTTATTTATCTCATCCTTTATAAAAAAACTCTTTATTTTATAGGATATTCTGGCATAGTACAATCCTTGTGCTACGACTATGGGGGTCAAAGTTAGTAATAGCATTGATGCTCCACCTGTGAGTGAGTCACCAGTCATTGAGACTAGTACAACTACTCGACCACCCACAACAAGATCTGTACCCCCTTAAAAACATATGACATGATATAATCACGATGTTGTGGATGCAAAGGATGATCCGATTACACAATTTGAAGTGATATTTCTTGGATCTTCCTGTGTTACTAGCATGGGATCACTACCAATCACATTTTTGGTAGATGATGACAATGTCCTTGTGAAAATAAAGAAACTTCCAGGAATTTAAGAAGTGTTTTAAATATTAAGTACAACCTAAATGAAATTAACATATAGTCTGCGATTATTTCAAACTAATTTTGATATCGTTTTATAGAAATGGTGTATTTTATAATCATTTATATGACATAAAATTGGAAATATATGGGTCGACCATTTGCACAAAATGCAAATCCCAAAGTTCCAAGTTAAAATATGAAGTTATTAACAGGATGGTTCTCATGTTTGGTGCATTAGGGGAATTTTGAGGTCTAAAATGGGCCTCCTAAGGAAATTATAAAATAATAGTGGAAATAATAAAATAAGATTAGATTAGATCATCAATTTTTAGAGGGAAAAAAGAAAAAACTACTTTTTCAACTTGTATTTTCAACTTATCTCCCTATGGGTTTACTCAAATTTTGAGCAAAAACACTCATTGGATGCAAAATTTGATTCCTCGTCCAAAGAGTATCCTTGTTGCACACTTTTGATGGACCTTTCTACACAAAAAATAAGAAATACATGAAAAAATTGATTGCAATCATGTTTTTTCATGTATTTCTCATTTTTCATGTAGAAGGGTCCATCAAAAGTATGCAACATGGGTCCTCCTTGGATGAAGAATTAAATTTTTCATCCAACAAGTACTTCGGCTCTAGATTTGAGTAAAACCTTAGGGAGATAAGTTGAAAATACAAGTCAAGAAAGTAGTTTTTTTATTTTTTAATTTTTTAATCTTTTTACCTTTTTACACCAAAATTGGTGAACCATCCCCCATGGTTGACATTGTCATCTTGAATGCTATTGGTTCTTATAAAGTTTATTTTCGTTGTACATTTTTCTTAGGAGGCCCATTTTATACCTCAAAAGTTCTCTAATGAGGGTACCTTCAACATATTTGGAGTTACCTCAAAGGCAGGCCTACATTTAAAATATATGCAGGACCAATATAGGTCTCAATTGGAAGGCACTTCGAAAAACAGGGAAGACTCCATCGAGACTAGGAAGGTATGAGGCACTTTTAATAATGTAATTATGATGCTTTATCATAATTGCGACATCTAATTAAGTTTTTTAATGTTTTAAATATAGGCTCCCAGATACTTCCAAATCCAGAATGGCTAGAATATCCAAACATGTGAAGCATAATCTTGGCCTGGGTGGTTACTTGAAACTGGCCACAAAATTGTAAGTATATAAAAAATTAATTTGCATCCAAATTATAACTTGTTAAAACTTTTAATTTAATATCACAAAAGAATAAAACTTCATGTTCTAATGCAAAATTGCAGGGGTCACAATTCAAAGAGGCTCCCACGAAGGAAGACCTAAATCTTGCTTTCAAGCATGACTATCAAGCCATGGTTGAATGGAGGACAAGATTGGCATCTTCAAAGTCTTCCACCACCCAACATAACACTCAAGAAAATAAAAGAAATGAATATAATTTATAAATCATTACTTGTACAATCTATTGGTTATTATTTTTTGTCATAAAGTAATGTGCTTGATTGTAAAAAGCATGTAAGAAATGTAGATACAACACATGAGCATACTGACGGTGGAGTGCCTGATCTTGAGACTGATGTTCAACTCAACACTGGAGGTATTTCATGTGTTATAAAAAAATTGTAGTATGGAATACAATTAAAAATATTTAAATGAAAATGGTGTATTAATTATAACCTTTCTTGTTTCTACACTAGAGCATGTATAGGATGTGGCCAGAGAAGAGGAGGAACATATGGCCACATCCAAAAGTATTCTGCTTCCCTCCACTACCGAAGTAGGTAAAGAACACTCTACTACTCTTTTTATTAATAAAACATTTGTAATAATAATAACTATAAATATGAATTTAACATTTCTTTCTTATTGTAGTTGATGCTCGGCCCCACTTGTAGCAACATAGTCGTACGACTAGGTCAGCAGCAAGACATTACACTAGAGACCACATCAATTGTTTGGGGCCAATATCAATACATCCTTGCTAACTTTATATTAAAAAAGACAAATAAATGTGATAAAAAAAATACTGCACTTATTTATTTAGAGCCTTTTTTTTTAGTACCACATTTTTTACTGAGAGGTTGAATGCCTCATGGCATGTGCACATGTAATTTTAGACTATATTAATAAAAAGTTGTGATTTTTTCGTTGCAAAAAATTAGAACGATTTTGTTTCATATTATGTAAACATATTTTTTGTGATAAAATTTATTGAGATAAAATATTTTGTGGATGTACGAATGAATGAATGAATGATGACACCCTTAAAGGCATCATATATTTGTGATCTTTCTTCATCTAACTCTAGTTTGAGGTTATGATTAAATTATAATGCAAGAAATTGTTTATAAAGGCTCAACCAAAACCCATTTAAACTAAAAAGGGGAAAAATTTAAAAGATGCATTCTAATATTTTATCTCATACAAACTTTATGGATTTTAAACATTGGTATACAAGTCATTTTGAAATATGTACAACCCATGACTACTAGGAAAGCCAAGGAAGCTTTCAAAGGTTATAACACTAGTTTCCATACGCTTTATAATAAGAGCTACCATGCATTGAACTTGTTTCTAATGTACCAACATTTGTTAAATCAACCACACATTTTAGTCTTGGGGATGAGATACTTATAAACATTTTCCTAGTGATTAAATTTTTCATCTTCATGTTCCCCTTTAAACTACATAATGGTTTCAACTCATGTTATAATTAACTCAACTATCCATTTGAAAGGATCATGATCAACAAAATACATGATTCTCATTGAAATATAACATTGACTCACTTAGTACTACTAATTAGGCCTCCTAATATATAACTAATCGAAGTCAATTCAATTAACAAAAATATTATAGCCCATTGTCCAGTCAAGTTATGATCATCAAATTCAAATCTTTAAATTTTTGTAGATGAGGATGGTGGCATAAAATTACAAATTACACTTATTTGATCAACTGGGTGATAAGGGGAAGGCACCATCCTTAGAGTAGCCCACAAATACTACTGAGGAAGTGCTTAATGATCCTGATTGGTTTGATGATGATGAGTTGTACATGTCTCCTGACCCAATAGTAACATTCAATAATATTTTGGTTAGAATGAATGAAGAACTTGCTCATTTGATTCGAATTAGATACAAAAGTCCTGATATTAAAGATAGGATCAACATGTTCAACCAACATCTTCAAATATATCAGGTAATAACAATATTTTAAAGTGATTTTTTTATGTCATAAGTTCAATTATGAATGTTTGTTTTTCAACTTTTACATTATCTAATCAAAAAACTATTTTCTTTATTACATAGGATTTTTTGGCAGATATCACACTACAACATACATACACCACCGCGCAACTAGAAGAGGAGCACAGAGTAGCCAATCCCACAATGCCAACTACTGCACGAGGTAAAGAAAACTATAATGTTATTTCTATTAATGAGTAATTGCAAAAAATATCAATTTAACATTTATTTCTTGTTACAATTGATGATCTCCCCATCTTGCAGCAGCCTCGACAACGTCATGAATACACAACTAGGCCATCAAAAATAAAGAAAAAGAAATAATTTTACTATTTATATCATTAAAAACATCACATACCATATTATGAAAACATATTTTTGATGATAATTTTTTTTGAGATGAAGTATTTTGTGTTTATGGTTAATGAAAGAATGAATGGATGTTATACGTTAATGAATAATGATATGGTTTTTGGAATTCTTTCAACAAGACTTAAGCTTAAAATGAGGTCATCACTACCATTGATCTTGGATCTATTTTATGCAAAAGTGTATCCTCTTTCAATTGTTCTTTCGGGTCCCTTTGAAAATGTGACAATGGGAAACCTTTTAGGGCTTTCAAAAGAGACACATGCACATGCCTTTCAACTTGAGATTATGATCACTCAAAACTTGTCCAGAACAAAGGATTGATAGATGAATTTGAAGACTTCAAATCTTGTAAAATTACCTCATGCCTTAGCTTAATTTTTCAATATGCTTGGAATTTATTGATCTCATCAAATATCCTTTTAGTCCATCAAGATTAGAGTCCTTAAGCTCCCACTCTTCTTAAGTCTAAAGTTATGTCATAGAGAAGAGGGCTAGTCGAATGAGCCTAGAACTTCACTTTCTTGTTTGATAGGTTCAGTCCAAGGAGAGAAGGTCTTCTGACTATTAAATCATTAAGAAAAGTTCTTATATCCCTCTAAAACCCCTTACTCTTTTATGTGTATATTATCAACCTTATCTATGATATTAGTGCTAGTAATTATGCCCAGATTTTTGTTCTTCTTGCCTTCACAAATTCAAATTAAAGAATTCGCTGTTCTTGAGATGAGATGGTGCCAAGTTGATCTTCTTTTCTGCCCTCACTTCAAAACATGGCTCTGTTAGCATTTTGACAAATATAGGGTAGAGCGTTAGTTTAAATATCAACTTTATTTCTCTTTAATATTTGATACTTTCTTGAGATTTAGATCCTTCCATGGCTTTGGTTACAGATCAATGTGATGGGTCATTCATAGATTTATATCCTAATACAATCATCACAAATTTATAGTTGATCCATCTTGGCTAGCACAGATAGGTTGATAAATCATCACTCTAGTCCATAAAGATAGAGAGATAGGTATAATTAGGCTATACACCAAGGACGTGCTATCCCACATGGGCTTAACAACCTCTGTTCACTAGCCTCAAATAAAAGGAGGGTATAGAATACCATATATTTAATAAATTTGTGGTATAAGTTAATTCACTCCATTTTGAACACCAAGAGCCTATAATCAAATTCTCTTGTTAAACTAAGCCTTTACAAAATGGGTGCCCATGATAAGTCAACCATATATCATGGAAAATTTTAGGGGTGAATGTCCGCCCTTTGGCGAAATTAAGGGGTTTTAAATTTTCAGTGGGCCAATAATTTGTATCATAGTACATTTTTACAAATCACCTCAAATAGCCCACCTTATTTTAAGGGAGAGGGTAAAAAAGGTAAATTTAGCCCTTGAAATTAGGAGTTACAACCTTCCATTAGCCCTAATTTTCAAGAATAGGTTTTATTTAAGTCAATCCTATGGGCCAAATACCATATTTATAAAAGAGGTATGGTAAGTTAATAAAAATATAAATAAATGAGAGGTATGGTAAATAAATAAAACATTTTTTATATTTACTTCATTAGTCACCTTATATACATGCAAGGGTGTAAACAAATAAAAATATAAGTAAAGTGGAGGTATGGTAAATAAATAAAACCTCTTTTTATACTTACTCAAAAGGTATGGTAAATAAATAAAAATATAAATAAACTAGACGTATGGTAAATAAATAAAACCTCTTTTTATATTTAGTCCATAACCCTCGTTCTATTTATGAAGGTTCAAAAAAGAGGTTTTATTTAAGTGAATCCTATGGGCCAAATACCATATTTGTAAAAGAGGTATGGTAAATTAATAAAAATATAAATAAACGAGAGGTATGGTAAACAAATAAAACATTTTTTTTATATTTACTCCATAAGTCACCTTATATTTACACTCAAAAAATGACTTATATTTAGGTGAAACCTATGGGCAAAATACTATGGGAAAATTACCATGGGCTAGATTATTATTAATACCATGCAAAAGAACATTATTAACCCTAATATTAGTATTAATAAAATAAAAATGGCACATGGTATTGACCCATGGTATTCATGAAAATGCCACATGGTATTGACCCATGGTATTCACTTGGAATGTAGCCTATTTAAATGGGGGAATTAAACCAGCATAGATCCATCTTTACTATGGATCTACTAACCCCCAAGAGGTATCAAATATCGTGATATGCAAACTAGCATAGAGTGAAAAAATATTTGATGCTCTCGAGCTTGGTGGATCAAGAGTAAAAATGGATGTTGTAATTTAATGTATGTTAAACATTTTAGCTTGGTTAAAATAAAAAATAAAATAAAAATCAACTATTAATTTTATTAATTTTTATAAATTACTAATAGTAATTTTTAAGCTCCAGGTTTATGATAACCCATGGTATTGACCCATGGTAATACCATGGTATTCATGTGAGCATAGACTATTTAAAGGGGAAATTCTATCATCTTAGATCCATCTTAATTCTGGGTCTACCAAGTGCCAAGTGCTCATAGGGATAAATAGATTTCATCCCCCTAAGAGTGGTAGATGTGGAGTTAAGATGGATATAGGTTCATTTTTATGATAATGAAGATATTAAATAGAATTAAGAAATTATATTGTAAAAACATCTTAAGGTGAATGTTTAAAGCATAGACATTGGACAAGTATATTTGTATACTTGTATTTTACACTGAAACAAATCTAGGGCTAAAGGGAATGGAATGATTGCACTAGTGATCCTTTTATAACTTTCCGACATAGGTCGGAGTAAACAAATTGTAATTTGGGTAATTTTTCTAACTGCATATAGGAACATACTTGTGTATTGGCAGGGTGGTTACGAGGTCCCTAGAAGTGATGAATTTGAATTTTTCTTGGTTTTATATATAGTATTAGGTTTTTTCTCATGCTTTCTGTGAATGACACGGGTGAATTTTATCCTACACCCACTAGGTTATCGATATGTAATTTCGGTAATTTTGATTTCAAAAGATATTTTAAAGAAATGCAATGATTTCATTTGTGTATTCAATAAACACAATATTCTGATGAAATTCTGCATTTGTGGTTTACCTATATAGATTCCATGGGGAAGTATTAGTGGTGTGACATCAATTGTCCTCAAGCAAAGGCTTTAGTTTTATTCTTTTCTGGAAGCAAATACTTTCTTCCAACATTTTTGAGTTCCATGAAAAATTTGAAAGTCCTAATAGTATTCAATTATGGGTTCAAGAGAGACATAGTATTCAATTATGGGTTAAAGAGATCCACACTGAATAATCTATCGGTCTTATCTTCACTTAATTTCACTTGATTTAAGACTATTCACTTGGAAAGGCTGCATGTGTGTGATGCCCTAGGTTAAATGTAAAAATTTTATTTTACTACAGCAAATGGTAAACTGAATTGACTGTTACTATCAGTTTGGATTTAATAATATTCCCTGTGTTTATTTTAAAAAAAATGTTTCTTGAAAAGCTGGCAACTACCAAGAAGGTGGTTGCTGTGTGGATTCCAAAATACCCTAACTGCTTTCCTAATGGGGGTTTTCCGGAGGAAAGGAAGCAGGAAAAGGGGTTCTGCACTGTTGGGACAGGTGGAAAAGTAAAAAAAACACACAAAAAGAAAGAGGCTAAGTCTGGTGAGGATCAGATAGCCCAGCACGAAGGTGCAGTGACTTGTTGAGGGTAGTGACCCGACGAGAGAGCTAGGGGGGAGATTCTGGTCCCGGAGGACGAATCTCAAGGTTGGGTGGCATACTGGAAGCGGGAAAGCAGTGGAGGCCCAACTTCTGGAGTATTCGTAAGTTTCACCAGTTCAGGTAAGTGAGTAAATAGTTGTAAGCAACTCTGCAGGAATATTGAATGAAGGTAAACGTACTGAGTAGGAAAAGCAGTTACTGTAGAAAAGACCAGAACTTGCTATTATCACCAACGATGTGTGGACTGATAGGATGTAACTCCCTGTTGATTCTTAATTGTTTCTTCTTATATAAACAAAATAATTCCCTATTGCTATTTAATTGTTAATCTTTAAAAAAAAAGAAACCGATAGTGGTAGTGAATCTTGGAACCTTCCTGAGGATAGGTAGTGCTATGGGTACTACAGAACAGACATAATCATCCACTGTAGTTGTACTGTTCATAAATATGGAATGACAATAGTACAGGGAGGGGAAATTATGTTATCTATCAGATTAAAACCCTTAGCATACAAACTCAAGCAAGGCCTAGAGTAACGCCTAGCAAAAATAATGGAGTCTGTAGGAAGTTGTAAACCCTGGTCATGGGCTGTATGAGTTTAAGCACATGTGTGTTCAAAGGAAAAGACCGGTTAGTTCCCTTAGCAGGACAAATTTAGTCCGATAACCTGAACATTTGAGTCTCGTGTGTTGGTCGAATTGAAGATTTGTGTGCACTGACAGTGTAAAATCCGCGGATGAAAAACAACATCGGTTAAACAATCCCTGCTAAAGGTATGACAGTGGGTAACAGCTTTCCATACCCGGATAGCCCCTGAAATCAGACTTGGAAAGTTACCAGTTTAGAGGGTTACTCCATAAATACCTCCCTGAGATGCTGGTCCAGGTTGAACCCAAGGGATGGGGTTTTGTCGTGGCCACATTGTTACAGGGTAGTGCTATGAGTGTAGCAAGATTCAGGTCTAGCCTTTAAAACCCTCAAACAAAGACAAGTTCAGGGTAAGTGAAGATTGATGATACACTTGATAGAGATATACGGGAAACAATCATTCCAGACTCAATTGTGAGAACGATGTGTCGAGTGGAGCCATTAACCCGCAATTTAATATGTATACAGATAAACATTTGAGGCATACATAAATTGATACTTGAAATGTAAAATCCAAAAACGGAATCTATAGCCATACATAGAACAACTGATTTAGTGTCATAACTCAGAGAGAAGAAGCATATATTTACATATACAATCAGTTCGAGCCAAGAATCTAAGCGAACAACCAAATATAGAAGACATAGTATATATTAGAATTTCAACCAAATGTCCATGTACAGAAGCTAGTTTGGAAGACAATTAATAGAGAACATATATGACTGTTCATTCAAAAAAATAAACTGGGCTACGAAAAATGCAGAGTAAGCCCAGGTCACGAATGAAACGAAACAACCAGTATAGGTCCAGTAGATAGCAACCTGTGTAGCCCGGGGAAGGGGTTTAGAGGAGCAACCCGAGGAACGAAGCCTCATACATTTTAATTCAAAAGAAAACAGTACCATTAGGGCCCAAAGCAGGGACACCTATATAAAAGTGTTCTCACAAGTTGTAATTACAGTCAAGCACGGTGGCCTGTAGACCGAGAAACAGAGACAAATTCCAAATCTTAGCAAATGAAATAACTTCATACCTGAGGAAATTTGAATGACCAGTAGCTCATCTTTTCCTCCATCCAAGGCCACCTGCAACCCAGCTAGCCGGCGCAAAGGTACCTGCGTGCAAGCCACACCCATTATTTAGGCTGGTAAACATCTTATCTGTACAAGATAAGCGTATTCGTGAAAGCCATAACAGGAAAACAACAGATGATAGAGCAGGGAAGAAACTGGGCGGTATTTACCTGGTGATGAAATCTGGTGGTAGGAGTAGGTAGAAACCTTGGGCGCAGGTCCTCGACATTCATTTTCTGGCACAGTGATGGTCAAGCTCTCCGCCCAGGTGGAGGGTAGAGTAAGTTCCAGAACTCTCCGCGAAGGAATGAGACCCCAATACTGCGCCAAGGATAGAGTAGGTCGGCGAGCAACCTTCTTAACCGTTGGATCATTTGACTGGCTCATAGCCATCAATGCACAAGGATCCCGAGGTGGCAGCTGGGTGCTGCCCACGCCACGTATCCGGGGTGGGACGGGTCAGTAAATGCTCAAGTAATATGAATAGCCGCCCAAAAACCCATTATGTATTGAACCACATAAAATCCCTGTACTGATACTCGAAGTATTTAAATGATAAAGTATTACGTGTCAACCCTTTGGATAGTGGTACAACCTTTAGAATTGTCGTTACCTGGGCTTTTAATTTCAGCCTTGATGTAAAGGGTGTGGGTAATATGCATATAGAGCTGTTAACTGTGGGAAGTCCTTTTCAAGTCATAGTCAACCGGGTGGGTATGTTGAACACCTACTAATCTTGTCAACACACGATTATTAATTATTTATGAATGCTATTATGGAAAACTCTAAATATTACTTTATAATTTTTTTTTACCGTGAGACACATGACAATTGGTATCAGAGCCCAGGTTTCAACAACTGTGGCCTCTGGGATAAACATTAGGAACTAAAGAGACAAGTCAATTATTATATGATTCGCAATTGCAACTCTTCTTATATTTGAAGGAAAACAGTTAATATGTTAATCCTCTTCCTGGTGCTATTCTCAGGCAAAGAGCAGGGGAAACCAGAAGACAGCTACCATGAGAAGGACGAGCAGTGCTCCCCACAGGTTTGTAGCAGGCCAAGGACCTGCAACAGACCCTGGGGGTAACCCAGAATTATGGGTACAACTTGGGGAGGAGACCCGCAGCACAAATTTGGCAATATTAGAGACAGTACAGGAGCTGAAAAACGAAATGGCCCGTTTGCGGGAGGATAACGCTAGATTAACCATGGAGCAGGAAAGAATTTTAAAGAGTCTGTCAGACAAGCAGAATCAGCAACCGCTGAATCCCAGTGCCGAGCAGCAGGGTGTGTCGGAAGAGAAAACCCACCACACAGAACCAGAGGAATCGGGGGAAAGGGATGAAGAGCGGGGAGAACGATCTGTGTTATGAAACCAGCTCAAGAAAAAGATAGAATAGATAGATCAACACCTTAGAATTCAGCCTCTTCAAGGGGGCAACCTCCTTTACATTACATAAATGAACAATTCTTGGATGATACAAATGAAAAGTACTCCTTTCTATATATAGGAGTCCAAGGGGTCATAACATAATCAGAGCTGACATAACAATAATAATGTAAGGGCACAATAATAACAATAGTGGGCTTCTGTGGGGCACAATAGTAACAATATGGGCACTACATGGGTACATCAATATAATAAGTGGGTTGTACTAATAACAATAAGGGGTTACACTAGTAGTATAAGGGCCTAACATACTCCTCTACTTCAAAAAGCGTTGTCCTCAACGCTTGAGTAGTTCTTGATGCTTCTGTATAAAATTTTTGTCCTCCCATGCGGAATCTTCATCGGGTAAGTTCTTCCACTTGATGAGATACTCTGAAATTGATCGATTTCGTAACTGTCGGGTTCTTGTTTCTGTGACTGCTCCAGGTTCCAATATGATTTTTCCTTTTCAATTTCTGGCAATATTGTTTGAATTGGGATCTTTTGCAATTTTTGAATAAGTGGCCATACTTCTTCGTCCTTCTTCCATTCATCCCTTGATTCGTTCATCCAATCTGGTTGGATAATAGAAATAGCACAAAACAATGCTTCCACATCCTTATCCTTGAAGAGTCTTCCCATTCGGTAAGGTCACCATTTTTTAAGTGCATGTAGTATTGCCAACATTTCCTTCTCATAAATAGCTTGCTTGAGATGTAGTAGTAAAAATACCCAATAACCTACATCAAAACATTTTTCACTACGATGTTGATCTTCCTGTTGTTTCGTTTGATTTTGCACCGAAGTGGCATTATCCTTTAAAATTTGGAGAACTTGTTGTTGATGCTCAATGTGATCTTTCACTGCTTAAACCTTTTTCTTCTTGATATGTCCTTCTATCTCTGGAGTTTCAGGAGTGGTAATTTCTTCCAATCCTTTACAAGATATGGTCGGATTCATTTCTTGATGCTCGATGTGATCTTTCACTTCTTGAACATTTTTCTTCTTGATATGTCCTTCTATCTTGATAGTTTGAGGAGTGGTAATTTTGACCAATGAATTACAAGATATGGTTGGATTCATTTCTTCTTTCTCGATGTTATCTTTCACCTTTTTCTTCATGATATGTCCTTCTATCTTGAGAGTTTGAGGAGCGGTAATTCTTGCCAATGCTTAACAAGATATGGTCTGATTCATTTCTTCTTTCTCTGGGGTGGGGTCCTGGCGTATATCTTCTTCTTTTGATGTTTCTTGATCCTTTTCTTCCTCCTCTTCATATTCTATGTAAAATAATTTTTTCTCAGCACACTTATGACCTTCAGTGCATTTTCTATCACAATTGTAACAAAGCCCTTTTTTTCTTTTTTCTTCCAATTGTTGTGGTGTAACCCTTGTAGGTTGTGGAAGGATAGGAGAAACAACACTTCCATCTTTATAGTTGTGAGGGGTATGCTTCCTAGTTTCCATTCTTTCTAATATGTCACAAAGCCCTTTTACTCTTTCCAATTGTTGTGGTGTTGCTCTAAAGAAGGTGTTGCTCTTTATATCCTCATAATGTGATGTCATTTCCTCCGTAAAAATTGACCATGTAACAAGTTGTTTATGAGAACAAAGCCCTTCATACCATAAAAATTGATCTGGTTCTAAATATGAAGATGCAATACATACCTTTTGTAACAGTGGTACACCATGTAGATCAAAATATTGCTCCATCTGAATTATCTAATTTACCGGATCCTTGCCATCAAACTTCTTCATCTTGCTTTTTCTTGATTTTAGGAGCTCGATCTTGAAACGACTGTAACTCTGTAATTTTGGATCTTTAAGTTATGAAATTGCGACCTGTGGTAGCCCTCTTTGTTCTCTTTCCAATGCTACCAGTCTGATCCAAATTGGATCCTCCAAGAAAGAGTTATGCACAATCTCCCAAGATGACCTGATTATAGACCTTTCCAGAAGAGCGAACTTGTATGAAGTGCCACGTGTCACTATTTCAACCTTTGGCTCTGAAAAATATATAGAAGAAACTACAGTCCATCCTCTTTCTGTACCTTTTTACAAAATTTCAATCTGATGCTCAGAGAGAAAGTTATGATGATTTTCCCCAGGTCACCTGTTTGGAATGTAATTCAGGAGTCTGCAAAAAGACCAACTTCCTCAGATCATATCTCCACAAATATAGTGTTAAAAGCTCTGAAATTCAGACTCGAGCTTCAACGCGATGTCTTCGCAAATGGGTCTTTTTTGCAACTTCTGAAACATCGCAGAAAAAACGTTATAGTGAAAATTCCACGATGACCTGTTTGGAGCAGCAAAACCCTAGAATCCAAAGCTCTGATACCAAATGTTATGAAACCGGCTCAAGAGAAGATAGAAAAGATAGATCAACGCCTTAGAATTCAGCCTCTTCAAGGGGGAAACCTCCTTTACATTACATAAATGAACAATTCTTGGATGATACAAATGAAAATACCTCCTTTCTATATATAGGAGTCTAAGGGGTCATAACATAATTAGAGCCGAAATAACAATAATAATGTAAGGGCACAATAATATCAATAGTGGGCTTCTATGGGGCACAATAGTAACAATAGGGCACTGCATGGGTACATCAATATAATAAGTGGGCTGTACTAATAACAATAAGGGGTTACACCAGTAGTATAGGGGCCTAACATGCCCCTCTCCTTCAAAAAGCGTTGTCCTCAATGCTTGAGTAATTTTTTATGCTTCTGTATAAAATTCTTGTCCTCCCATGTGGAATCTTCAGTGGGTAAGTTCTTCCACTTGATGAGATACTCTGAAATTGATCGATTTCGTAGTTGTCGGGTTCTTGTTTCTGTGACTGCTCCAGGTTCCGATATGATTTTTCCTTCCTCTTCAATTTCTGGCAATATTGTTTGAATTGGGATCTTTGCAACTTTTGAATAATTGCCATACTTCTTCATCCTTCTTCCATTCATCCCTTGCTTCGTTTATCCAATCTGGTTGGATAATAGAAATAGCACAAAACAATGCTTCCACATCCTCATCCTTGAAGAGTCTTCCCATTCGATAAGGTCGCCATTTTTTAAGTGCATGTAGTATTGCCAACATTTGCTTCTCATAAATAGCTTGCTTGAGATGTAGCAGTAAAAATACCCAATCACCTACATCAAAACATTTTTCACTACGATGTTGATCTACCTGTTGTTTCATTTGATTTTGCACCGAAGTGGCGTTATCCTTTAAAATTTGGAGAACTTGTTGTTGATGCTCGATGTGATCTTTCACTGCTTGAACCTTTTTCTTCTTGATATGTCCTTCTATCTCTAGAGTTTGGGGAGTGGTAATTTCTTCCAATCCTTTATAAGATATGGTCGGATTCATTTCTTGGTGCTCGATGTGATCTTTCACTTCTTGAACATTGTTCTTCTTGATATGTCCTTCTATCTTGATAGTTTGAGGAGTGGTAATTTCAACCAATGAATTACAAGATATGGTTGGATTCATTTCTTCTTTCTCGATGTGATCTTTCACTTCTTGCACCTTTTTCTTCTTGATATGTCCTTCTATATTGAGAGTTTGAGGAGTGGTAGTTCTTGCCAATGCTTTACAAGATATGGTCTAATTCATTTCTTCTTTCTCTGGGGTGGGGTCCTGGCGTATATCTTCTTCTTTTGATGTTTCTTGATCCTTTTCTTCCTCATCTTCATATTCTATGAAAAATAATTTCTTCTCAACACACTTATGACCTTTAGTGCATTTGCTATCACAATTGTAACAAAGCCCTTTTTCTCTTTTTTCTTCCAATTGTTGTGGTGTAACCCTTGTAGGTTGTGGAAGGCTGAGAGAAACAACACTTCCATCTTTATAGTTTTGAGGCGTATGCTTCATGGTTTCCATAATTTTTCTTTCCACTATGTCACAAAGCCCTTTTACTCTTTCCAATTGTTGTGGTGTTGCTCTAAAGAAGGTGTTTCTCTTTGTATCCTCATAATGTGCTATCATTTCCTCCATGAAAATTGACCACGTAACAAGTTGTTTACGAGAACAAAGCCCTTCATACCATAAAAATTGATCTGGTTCTAGATATGAAGATGCAATACATACCTTTTGTAATAGTGATACACCATGTAGATCAAAATATTGCTCCATCTGAAGTATCCAATTTACCGGATCCTTGCCATCAAACTTCCTCATCTTGCTTTTTCTTGATTTTAGGAGCTCGATATTGAAACGACTGTAACTCTGTACTTTTGGATCTTTAAGTTCTGAAATTACGACCTGTAGTAGCCCTCTATGTCCTCTTTCCAATGCCACCAGTCTGATCCAAATTGGATTCTCCAAGAAAGAGTTATGCACAATCTCCCAAGATGACCTGATTATAGACCTTTCCAGAAGAGTGAATTTGTATGAAGTGCCATGTGTCACTGTTTTGACCTTTGGCTCTGAAAAATATATAGAAGAAACTACAGTCCATCCTCTTTTTGCACCTTCTTACGAAATTTCAATCCAATGCTCATAGAGAAAGTTATGACGATTTTCCCCAGGTCACTTGTTTGGAATATAATTCAGGAGTGTGCAAAACGACCAACTTCCTCAGATCATATCTCCAAAAATATAGTGCGAAAAGCTCTGAAGTTTGGACCCGACGTTCTCTGCGATGTCTTCTCAAATGGGTTTTTTTTTAGCTTCTAAAACGTCGCAGAAAATAAGTTATAGCAAAAATACCATGATGACCTATTTGGAGCAGCGAAACCCTAGAATCCAAAGCTCTGATACCAAAAGTATGAAACCAGCTCAAGAAAAAGATAGAATAGATAGATCAATGCCTTAGAATTCAGCCTCTTCGAGGGGGCAACCTCCTTTACATTACATAAATGAACAATTCTTGGATGATACAAATGAAAAGACCTCCTTTATATATATAGGAGTCCAAGGGTTCATATCATAATCAGAGTCGACATAACAATAATAATGTAAGGGCACAATAATAACAATAGTGGGCTTCTATGGGGCACAATAGTAACAATATGGGCACTACATGGGTACATCAATATAATAAGTGGGTTGTACTAATAACAATAAGGGGTTACACTTGTAGTATAGGGGCCTAACAATCTGATAACGCTTCCGAGCAGCGGTCATCAAAGAGGCAACAAATAGAGTTGCAAGGAGAATTCTGTAAGATTAAACCGCCACACTTTGACGGAGAACAAGAGGAAGCAGCCGAGGCATGGTTGATTAACATGAACAAATATTTCCAGCTGTACGAATACGATCACAACCTCAAGGCCCAGTTAGCCATTTTCCAGCTGCAAGGAAAGGCCACATTATGGTGGGAGGAAGTTAAAATTGTCAAAGGAGTAAGTGAGCAGAATGTTACTTGGGACAAATTCCAGAAATACTTCAAGGAAAGGTACCTGACAGAGCATTTTTATGATGAAAAGGCAAGGGAATTCCATGACTTGCGTTTAGGACAGCAGACCATGGATGAATTTATTACCCGGTTTACATCATTACTTCGTTATGTACCCTATATCAAGGAGGAGAAGGCTAAAGTACAGAGGTTTGTTAGCAGTTTTCCCTTGAATATGAGGGAACAGATTGAGTTTGACAATCCGAGAACAATGGACGAAGTAATACGCAAAGCCAGGATTTGTTACCAGCAAAGTAAGCAGAAGGGAGAGGTTCCGGGTAAGAGGTGGGCTGATAGGAGAAACAACAAATTGGCTGGAAATAATAAAGGTAACCGTGGTGGAGGTAGTAAGGGCCTGGCCAAAGGGCAAGCCAGCAGGAATTCACAGAAAAACCCCCTCAGATCAAAACCCACGGGTGAGTCAAGAATCAGTGAACCATCTGGAAAATTTGACAGCGAAGGGACAGCAAGGCCCCCGGTGCAGTGCTGGGGTTGCGGTGGGCCTCATTACGTCAAAAACTGCCCACAACGGAAAGGAGCTGAACAGATTTCCCAGATCCACGAAGCATCAACAGTCGGTGACGTGGGACGTAGTCTGCCAAGGATTAATGCAGCCCTGGAGGATCGTCAGGCGGAGTACCAGCCAAGCATGGTGGAATTTGAAGGTAAACTTTCAGACCTTACTGTCACTGTTTTAATTGATCCAGGAGCCACATTAAGTTACATTAGTCCTAAGATTGTGGAGCAATGTAAATTGCAAACAGTTAAGTTTAGGAACCCATGGTTAGTACAGTTGGCTACAGGGGCGAAGCGAAGAGTCTAGGCTAAGGTTGATAACTGCCCCTTAAAAATAGCAGGACAGTCAATAAGGGCAGATCTGAATGTACTTCCCCTTGGTTCTTATGATGTTCTTATTGGTATGGATTGGCTGGAAAGACATTGGTCCCTAGTCAACTGCAAAACAAAGACTATTTACTATAGGGATGAGTTGGGGGCCAGGCAAGAAATACAAGGGATCAAACGGCCTGTGCAGGTTCGGCCCATAACTGCTTCTCAGTTAGCTAAATGCATTAGGAAGGGGTGTCAGATTTATGCCATCCAAGTAGGCTATGCTGATTCGAAAGATAAAACAGCCACTTTGGACAACATCCCTGTAATACAAGAATTTGCTGATGTATTTCCGGAAGAAATTCCCGGACAGCCACCTAAAAGGGATATAGACTTTACTATCGAATTAATTCCAGGGGCAGCACCGGTATCCCGAGCCCCCTACCGAATGAGTACACCTGAGCTGACAGAGTTAAAAATGCAGTTACAGGAACTGCTGGACAAAAATTACATTCGTCCCAGTGTGTCCCCGTGGGGAGCACCAGTATTGTTTGTCAAGAAAAAAGACGACACCCTCCGAATGTGCATAGATTACCGTCAGTTGAATAAGTTAACCATCAAGAACAAGTATCCCTTACCCCGGATCGACGAACTTTTTGATCAAGTAAAGGGGGCAACAATATTTTCCAAAATCGATCTACGATCTGGTTATCACCAAATTCAGATTAAGGAAGAAGACATAGCTAAGACTGCCTTTAGAACCAGGTATGGGCATTACGAATTTGTGGTGTTACCCTTTGGGTTAACTAATGCCCCGACGACCTTTATGTGTCTAATGAATAACATATTTCATCAATATTTGGACAGATTTGTACTGATCTTTATTGATGATATACTAATATATTCTCGCACGATGGAGGAACATAAGGAGCACCTCAGGCTAGTGCTGCAAACCCTCCGGGAACACCAATTATATGCCAAATTTAGTAAATGTGACTTCTTTAAGGAGGAAATACAGTATTTGGGGCATATAATCACGAAAGAAGGAATTGCAGTGGACCCTGAGAAGATAAAGACCATCATGGAATGGCCTGTACCCAGGGATGTGGCAGACATCCGATCTTTCATGGGATTAGCCGGATATTACAGACGATTTGTAGAAGGTTTTTCTAGAGTAGCCTACCCTATCACCTCCTTGCAGAAAAAAGGAAGAACTTTTCGGTGGACCCCAGAATGTCAAAAAAGTTTTGAGCAGCTTAAGCATCTGCTCACCACTGCACCCATTTTGAATATAGCTGACCCCAATAAGGAATATGTGGTGTGCACAGATGCAAGCAAAGAGGGTGTAGGAGGCATGCTAATGCAGGAAGGGAAGGTGATTGCCTACGAGTCTAGGAAATTGAAAGAACATGAGCAGAAATATTCTGCTTATGATCTAGAATTGGCAGCCATTATTCACGCCTTAAAAATGTGGTGCCATTACCTTATGGGCAGGAAATTCTTACTCTTGACAGACCACCACAGTTTGACCAACTATTTCAGCCAGCCCACCTTAAACGCCAGGCAAGCACGGTGGGTGGATTTTCTAAGCAGTTTTGATTTTGAGATCAAACATTTGAAAGGGAAGGAGAATCGGGTGGCAGACGCGTTAAGTCGGAAATTACAGTGTTTATACGAAATTTCCTGTAGTGAATGGAAAAGCCCTTTTGAAGAAACAATTAAAAAGGCAGCAGAACAGGATTTGGTATATCAGCAAATTAAACAGCAGGTACAGCAGCTGACCAGCCAAGGAAATCAGTCAAGTTACTCAGTAAATGATACTGGACTGCTGTGTTACAAAAAAAGGTTGTATGTACCCAATCAAAACAGCATTAAAAACTTACTGCTGGATGAATTTCATAAAAGCCACTATGTCGGTCACCCAGGATATCAGAAAATGATTACCTCCCTATGGAAGGAGTACTATTGGCCAGGTATGAAAAGAGATGCAATTGAATACCTGGCCCATTGCTTGGAATGCTAGTAGATCAAGGCAGAGCATCAACACCCTGCGGGATTACTGCAACCGTTACCCATTCCAAAATGGAAATGGGAGACCATCTCCATGGACTTCATAACAGGTTTGCCCAAAACAAGGAAAAATAATGATTCCATCATGGTGGTGGTGGACAAGCTAAGTAAATTGGCACATTTTATACCCGTGCAATCAACCTATAAAGCTGTACAAATTGCCCATATCTTTATGCAGAATATATTTAAGCTGCATGGGTTACCTAAAACAATAATCTCAGACCGGGATGTGAAGTTTACTTCGGCCTTTTGGAGGACATTGTTCGGGGAATTAGGAACTCAGTTGAATTTCAGCACAGCTTATCACCCTCAAACTGACGGGCAAACTGAATGAGTGAACCAAGTGGTAGAAGACATGTTACGAGCCTATGTTATGCGACAACCAACCAAGTGGGAATACTATCTGCACCTGGTTGAATTCACATATAATAATAGCTACCATACATCCTTACAGATGAGCCCATTTGAAGTACTGTATGGGTGGAAATGTCGCACACCCGCAAGCTGGGGCGGGCAAAAAGACCAATTAATGTTGGGACTCGACATGCTTAAGGAAATGGAGGAAACAGTTAAGGAAGTGAGAGTCAATTTAAAGGCAGCCCAGGATAGACAGAAAAGTTTTGCGGACCAAAAGAGAAAGTTTAAGGAATATCAAGTCAGTGACCATGTATATGTGAGAATTCGGGCAAAGAGAAGCACGTTACAGTGGAGTGGGTGTGCCAAGTTAGCACCCTGATTTTGTGGACCCTTTCAAGTCTTAGCAAGAGTTGGGCCGGTAGCTTACCAGCTCGCCTTGCCCAGCCACATACGGGTCCACAATGTTTTTCATGTTTCCTTGTTAAATAAATACGTTTATGACCCTGTTAGACTCAATCTTGTCAGTCCTCTGTCAGAGTCAAATTCACCGAGGTTCATTTCTCGTCATTTGCAGTCATCAAATGCCATTTTGGTCAAAAAGAGTCATTTTAATTCTTGAGTCCATGGTTTTGTCTCCAGAAGTGTGAAATAACGCTTGAAGGCCAGAGGGACGATCCTAAATAACTTTCATTTCAAATTTTTTATCATCAATAACGCTCAAGAGAGATTCTTCTTCAAAACTCTATTTTGAAGAAGAAATCATTGCTTTCAAATGTGAAATTATTAAATTTCTTTCAGTTGAAGACGTTCACATACAGCCTCGCCAATGATCCTGAAAATGCCAACGACGTCTCTGTAGATGCTCACATTCTTCCTACTACACACTTGACTGCAAGCTGATGGGGAAAAAGTCTTTAAATACATCAAATCTATAGTGCCCCCTATTGCTTACATTTCTCCTCCAAGAACTCAACAACTTGCAAAACCAGCTCCAGTGATGACAGCCTTTTCCTCTTAGGGCCCAAATAGTGTTAATCCAGGCATCCTCAAGCCTGATATTGCAGCTCCAGGCTTGAACATACTAGCAGCATACTCAATGGCAGCCTTACCAACTGATCTCTTATTCGATCATTCGCATCTAGCTTTCAATGTAATATCCGACACATCTATGTCGTGCCCGCATGTTGCTGGAGTTGCAGTTTTTATTAAAGGGAGCACATCCTGATTGGAGCCCAGCAGCTATCAGATCTGCCATTATGAGTACAGCCACAAAATTGGACAACAAGAAGAAGCCAATCCAGAATGTATGAAGGCAAACAGTAGGTCCTTTTAACTATGGTGCAGGTCATGTTAATCCGAATGTGGCTGGAAATCTAGGACTAGTCTATGATCTATCACCCGAAAATCACTACAATTTTTTCTGCGCCTTAAATTATACTTCAACACAGATCAGGGCCATTATAGGAAAGGAATTCTCATGTCCAGCACGCTCATCTAAGATACATAACCTCCAACTATCCTTCCATTACAGTCGCAGAATTGCAGGGAACCGCGATTGTGAAGAGAACGCTGGAAAATGTGGCAGAGGGACATGTGACTTATAAAGCGGAGGTGACGGGTCCTCCTGGAGTTTTGGTGTCGGTGAAACCCACAGAACTTGAGTTTTCCAAGAAAGGGGATAAGAAATCTTTTACTATAACATTCCCTGCAAAATTTGATACAAAGTTTCATCATTCAAATTCAAAAGTCCGAGGAAACATTACAAAAACGGGTTTGAGAAGAGAAAAATCAAAATCCATGGCTATATGAGAGATTTTCCATTTTTGAGAAATTCATTTGCATGCCAAGAAAGTGCAAGAGCAAAACAATGTGTGGAAGAGGCCGATTGTGTGACTTGGAGGCAGCGCGGCGCATATAACAGGTGGCATGACGCACGTAGAGAGCGCGGCGCACTGGGAGTTTTCACCCAGTGTAAATTATAATGGGCGCGGCGCATATGAAGAGCGCGGCGCACTAGGTTCTTAGCGCGACGCATATAGCCTCAAGCCAGAAAATTGCTTGAAATTGCACCAATTCGCTCATACCTTGCATGAATTCGCGAGATATTTGATCAAAATGCACACTCGGCATATGATGATGCACCTTTGGGCCCTGATGCTTATCAAGAATATGAAGCATTGCTATTGCAGGATTACCAAGAGCTTGTTTTTAAATCTGACTTTGCCCAAAGATTTGCAGAAACAAATGACGCTGGAAGCTCAGTACAAAACAGGCATTACGGGAAAGCATTGTTGTCAAGGAAGAGGATAGGTTGTGGCCAACTTCAAGTGAAGCCACAATTTCTGGTCTTGAAGACAATTCCCCTGGATAGGGCTTAGATGATCTCAGTTCTACAATGACAAAGGAAGAGTCTTGGAAATAGATAAAAGTATCAGTGAAACACTTTCCTATGGTCTTTTGCCCACTTCCACCCAGATTCTTTATTTTTCCATCAGAGAGTGCCATTGCAGAATCACGCCTATCTGACAAGTTTCAAAATTCTTTGAGCCCAGGGTTTCCAGTGATTAGTATGGAATTGACTTCTGATGGGGATGATATTCCACCAGGAGCAACTCTAATTGCACACTCTCTTCATCATCTTGCTGGTCAGATGGATCTTAAAATGGAGATTTTTACTCTGGGCCCACTGTCTTAAAGCTATTGGAAAAGTTTTGATAGATTTATCGAGCCTTTATGATGTGGGAGGGCGTACAAAACGATCAACAGGCCTACTACTTATAGACCGCTCTCTTGATCTTGTGACACCATGTTGTCATGGTGATTCACTGGTTGATCGAATGTTCTCAGCATTGCTTAGGAGGGACAGAAGCATATTCACTCCACAATCAACAAATAATGGTGCAACCAACACAGTTAGCTCATCTTCTTTGTGGCATTGTACAACCGATTTTAGAATTCCACTAGAGAGCATTTTCGAGCCAGGAAATTCTATGAACAATAGGGGCCATTTCTCTAATGAGGGTCTGACTGCATTTTTATCAGGTTGGAAGGGGAGTTCTGGTTTGCTAACTTCAGGTGTGCATGATGATAAGAGTAGAAATCTTCTCCTAGAGAAAGGGTGCAGTCAGCTAGATCCAATATATGGGTCACTTGCTTTTTCTGGAAGTTGTAACGATGTGCGCTGTTTAGAAGCATTACTTGAAGAGACAAACAAAGGATGGGACGCTGCTTATAAAGAAATGGATCCAAGAAGCAATCCATCAAGAAAAAGTTAGTATAAGAAGTCGCCTTGGTGCTGTTACAGCATCTGATTTGCGTTCCTTCATAAATTCCTTAGCCTCAAACCCAGCCAGCATCATGAGGAATAGAGGGATCATCCAACTAGAAAAAGCTGCTGAAGTGGCCCTGAGTGAGCCATGGAGTACATGTTGGGAGGATTTTGCGAAGTACAGAGAGGATGTTGATGCTAAGTGCTAGATATACAAACCAAAGTCTCTCTAGTCAAATACAAGATCTTAGTAATCGAAGTGTTATATGGAGAACCCAAAATCAAGGCAAGGGTCATGAACCACCTCCTGGTCTTCTTTCAATCCAAGATGCCATAATCCTTTCAATTGTTGGGTATTCTTTAGCTGGGGAAAGTTTCAGAAGTTCTGGCTCTGGAGGTCCATTCTCATGGGAAGAGGAAACATTCTTTGAAAGAAGCAATTGTAGATGCGATTCTTGAATGTTATCCAAGTATCAACATTGGTTTCCTTCATGGTTTAGAGGTGGCATTAGAATGACACTGGCAAAACTTACAGTCAAAGAATCTCAATGAAGCGCAAACAGAGCAATCATGTGAAAGTCGAAGGTCATAGTTCCATTGATTTTGGTGATCAGTGGGGCAGCTGAGAGGGTGAGTCCAGTACTCAATGTAGCTGCCTGCATTGGCATTCACCAGATGACCCATGCGCTCAGTCTGGATTTAATTTTTGTAGGAGCTCACATCTTCGATTCTTTCTGGTATCCAGGAAAGCGTTTCATCCTCACAATGCAGAGAAAAAAAAAAAAAAAACTTCTGCGACAATTTTTTCTCACGCTCTATTAAAAAGGCCCTTCCTCAACCAGAGGTTGAAAATGCCCCATTTCTTTCCAACCCTGATACAGGTCAGCTTCAAAGGATTCTGCCCTCTTCTTACAAAGTTCCAATGGCGTCCGACCATATGATTAAGGAAAGGGCAAAAGAAAATGCCAAACTCGATCTGGACGGCCTAATCATGCACATATATAAGCTATTCGAGTTCAGGGAGGGGAAAATATCATCTTATAATCTAAAGGCAGCTCAACAATATTGGCTAACTTCTCAAAGCTTCATCAACTTAAGGAATTTGCTTTATGAGGGAACAAATTATGCTAATAATATTAGTTCAGTCAATGCCAAATCCAGTTCACTCAGTGCAAAAATCATTGTTAGCAGTATCTTGCAAAGTATGGGTTCGACAAACAATATAATTGCTGCAGGCTTTCTGGTTGTGGCAAATATATTGGAGAGAATAGAAGAGGTCCGCACCAACAGGATGGAGTGCCTAAGTCTTCTGAGAGAAATGACCAAATTAGCCAATGGCATCTCTTTGCTCCCATTGTACTGATCAAAATGTTCAACTCTGGAGGAACTGTTAGTGCATATATGTTCGCTGGTATTAAAGGAGAAATTACAGCTTGGACCGTGGATTATTACAAAACCGTAGATGTACAGGTTGAATCTCGACATTCTTATGGCAATCAAATTCATGTCGCCGATGGATTTTCTGGCAAAGTCTTCATTCAAAGGCGCGTTTATTGAAAGGTTGGTTTTCATTCAAATGACAAATGTGAGCGCACTGAAGATGAGAAATAGCAGATCGCAGTGGATTGTCCAAGGACTGTGCCAGATGTTACTTTATTTCAGCAAATAGACATACAAGAATCCCTCTCGTTGTTATATATATGCTCTTACATCTGGCATAACAAGCTACATTGCAGCTGGAAATGGCAGTTCCCTTTATTCAAGGCCGAATTTTAGTTTAAAGGCTATTTTTATTAAAAAATTAGTTTTATTCAAAAGGCCCAGGTAAATGGAAAGCGAACAGTCACAGATTGAACGCCTACAATTTAAAACAAAGACATCTGTCACAGCAGAGAAATAGGAACAGGCGGTTTATTTTTGGACTTCAGTTATGATTCAAAGTATCTACACTACAGGTGTTGCCTCTTCGTGGGCTATCAAACAGTTTTCAAGTGTAACGCTCCTTTTCTTCAGAACAGATGGTTGGCTTTTCATGTCTGTTAGCAATGATTAAATAACCCCCCACTTTGGGTCGATCCATTTTCCCACAGTAAAGTTTATTTATTGTATGAAAAATCATTTGTAAAAGGGGGCTTGTATTTTTCTGAGGAAAGTGTGGGAGGAAAAAACCTAGCGCTTCATTGTACAGATTTGACACAGAAATAATTGAATGGTACAACTTTGTTTCATGAGATGCTTGCGGTATGAATTTAGCATGTGTTTCTTCTCCTGTTTCATATGTCTCTTGTTTCTGTTTCATATTTCATTCATAATTGTTTTAAGCTGAATGCTTTTAAAGTGAGAAAGGCAGAATCCAAATCATTTCTCTGCCTTGGGAAAGTGTTCATATTTAATGTTTTTTTATGTTTGACAAGGATTCATCTTCTATGCCCTTGTCAACCTCTCAACAGTCCACCCACTCCATAGTATTTCAAATTTGATGTTAAATCTCTTGCCTATCTTGCCTCAGGAGATAATCTGTGTCTTTGATTTAACTTCTCTGTTCATGCTGTTCCTTGGTCCCATACAGCCCAGAAAACCCAGCCTAAAAATCAAATATTTCTTTCATATTTATTTACTAGCCTAAAATCATTAAAATCAGTATTCATCTTAGGTCATCTCGGGTCCTATTGGACATCTTTTGATGAGATAGACCCGGAGAGAGCCCTCTCCTGTTCTGGTAGGGCTAGCTACCAGACTGAGCTTGGTTTGATGTTGCCTTGAACCTCGCCTTCCTTCAGCCTGAGGCAGATTCGAGCGCTAACATAGTGGCGACCATACTGGGGACAAAATGGTTTACTTGTAGATTGTTTTTCCCCAGTACATATATCAAGTTTAGAATTGATTGTTGATGGTGAACAACGATCAGACATAAGAAGACGAATGAAATCATTCACCTGGCGACTCCATTCACTGAAGAATCCATGCAATCAATCCTTCATGGTGACTCCACTGCAGAGGGATCAGTAGCTTTGAGATTTCTTAAGATGGATCGGATTGCAAGAAGATACGCTCCCATGAGCCGAGATCACATCCCAGGTTTTCCAAATAAAATGCCCAAGGTAGATTGGTCAAAGAATTTGCCTGTGTTCAGAAATGTGGAAGGTAATGACACTGCTCTTCATCTGGTGAAATTTCACATTCACGTGCATAAATTAAAGATCGATTTTCCTGAAGACTGTTTGATGAAAATGTTTATGGCTACTCTGGAAGATGAAGCCCAATCTTGGTATGAAAGTTTGCCACCTGCTTCTATTTATTGCTTAAAGGATTTTCATGCAGTATTCTTTGAAAGGTACAAAGAATCATATCCATCCTTGACTTTAGTTCAGAACTGTTGTAGCCATGTTCATAGTTTTATTGAAAGCCTTGAGAAATATTATGAAGATGATAATTTCGTGGATGAAGAGATCATGGAAGCCCTGTATGAAAATCCGTTTCAGCAGCACACAGAAATCTTAGAGGATACTTATCAGCAGGTTGAAGATTTCCATATGGCTGAAAATGATGAAAGAGAAAGTTTCGTTTCAGATCTGTCCATAGAAGAAGGCAGCATGCAAGGAAGTCCAGTTCTAATTTCAGAATGTGATAATGTCAAGACAGCTATTTCAGATCCAGATTCATATCATGATGACCAAGAATACCTTGTTCTGAATCCCATAAAGAAGAACTCTGTTGTTGAGATCATCTGGCATGAAGAAAACAGAGTTACAGATCTAAATGCTCTCATCTCACCAGAACTAGATCTTCATGAGGAGGTCATCCAGTCAGCTCATGAACAGCAAGATGACCTACAGTACATTCACACCACAGAAGATCAAAACATTCAGGATTTCCATTCAGATTCTTCTTCATATGTTTCATGTGTTGAAATGTTTTTCCAAGAAGATATCTGCTCATCTACCTGTTCAGAGTTTTTTGAAGCCCAGGAGCATACTTTTACTGAAGTACATGATGAAGGAAGATCAGAATTTGAAGCAAAGGACACCTTGTTTCTTCAGCAGGAGGAAAGACTTCATGTTTTTCAGGATCCAATGGCAGATTTGTTGCAGTCAGCTGTGAAAGTGTTTATTGCAGTGTTCAGTGATGAAGGAGATCATGGTCAACTATGTTTTTGGATGCCCAGTGATCAGTTTGTATTGTTGACCAGCAGATCTGATCAGGAGAATCAAGTAAGAAGGCATCTGCTTGATTGGTTACATTGGCATTTTGATATAGTTTGATCGCATATTGCCTTGTAAGAAACACAGGTGGCCAGGTACTGCCACCCAGCTTTAAGTTTTAAGTTCAGGTCTTAGTGTTTTTTAGTACAGTTTGTCGAGTCAGTTTTTCAGTCATTTCAGATTTACAATTGAGTCGGTTTGAGTCCAGTTTCAGTCAATAAATGCGTCAAAGTCTGTGTTGGTTGTCGAAATAATGACTCCATAGCCCAATGGACGAAGGCACTGTCTGCTCACCCAAAGATCTGCAGTTCTTGGCACCTCCACGGAGCGGCAGCTGCCATCCCAATTGGAGCCAATGTTAGACTCAGTCTTGTCAGTCCTCTGTCAGAGTCAAATTCACCAAGGTTCATTTCTCGTCATTTGCAGTCATCAAATGCCATTTTGGTCAAAAAGAGTCATTTTAATTCTTGAGTCCAGGGTTTTGTCTCCAGAAGTGTGAAATAATGCTTGCAGGCCAGAGGGAGGATCCTAAATAAGTTTCATTTCAAATTTTTTATCATCAATAACGCTCAAGAGAGATTCTTCTTCAAAACTCTGTTTTGAAGAAGAAATCATTGCTTTCAAATGTGAAATTATTAAAGTTTTTTCAGTTGAAGACGTTCACATACAGCCTCGCCAATGATCTTGCAAATGCCAACGACGTCTCTGTAGATGCTCACATTCTTCCTGCTACACACTTGACTACAAGCTGATGGGGCAAAAGTCTTTAAATACATCAAATCTACAGTGCCCCCTGTTGCTTACATTTCTCCTCCAAGAACTCAACGGCTTGCAAAACCAGCTCCAGTGATGACAGCCTTTTCCTCTCAGGGCCCAAATAGTGTTAATCCAGGCATCCTCAAGCCTGATATTACAGCTCCAGGCTTGAACATACTAGCAGCATATTCAATGGCAGCCTCACCAACTGATCTCTTATTCGATCATTCGCATCTACCTTTCAATGTAATATCTGGCACATCTATGTCGTGCCCGCATGTTGCTGGTGTTGCAGTTTTTATTAAAGGGAGCACATCCTGATTGGAGCCCAGCAGCTATCAGATCTGCCATTATGAGTACAGCCACAAAATTGGACAACAAGAAGGAGCCAATCCAGAATGTATCAAGGCAAACAGCAGGTCCTTTTAACTATGGTGCAGGTCATGTTAATCCGGATGTGGCTGGAAATCCAGGACTAGTCTATGATCTATCACCCGAAAATCACTACAATTTTTTCTGCGCCTTAAATTATACTTCAACACAGATCAATGCCATTATAGGAAAGTTCTCATGTCTAGCACGCTCATCTAAGATACATAACCTCCAACTATCCTTCCATTACAGTCGTAGAATTGCAGGGAACTGCGATTGTGAAGAGAACACTGGAAAATGTGGCAGAGGGACATGTGACTTATAAAGCAGAGGTGACGGGTCCTCCTAGAGTTTTAGTGTCGGTGAAACCCACAAAACTTGAGTTTTCCAAGAAAGGGGATAAGAAATCTTTTACTATAACATTCCCTGCAAAATTTGATACAAAGTTTCATCATTCAAATTCAAAAGTCCAAGGAAACATTACAAAAAAGAGTTTGAGAAGAGAAAAATCAAAATCCATGGCTATATGAGAGATTTTCCATTTTTGAGAAATTCATTTGCATGCCAAGAAAGTGCAAGAGCAAAACAATGTGTGGAAGAGGCCGATTGTGTGACTTGGCGGCAACGCGGCGCATATAACAGGTGGCATGACACACATAGATCGCACGGCGCACTGGGAGTTTTCACCCAGTGTAAATTATAATGGGCGCGGCGCATATGAAGAGCGTGGCGCACTGGGTTCTTAGCGCGGCGCATATAGCCTCAAGCCAGAAAATTGCTTGAAATTGCACCAATTCGCTCATACCTTGCATGAATTCGCGAGATATTTGATCAAAATGCACACTCAGCATATGATGATGCACCTTTGGGCCCTGATGCTTATCAAGAATATGAAGCATTGCTATTGCAGGATTACCAAGAGCTTGTTTTGAAATCTGACTTTGCCCAAAGATTTGCAGAAACAAATGACACTGGAAGCTCAGTACAAAACAGGCATTACGGGAAAGCATTGTTGTCAAGGAAGAGGATAGGTTGTGGCCAACTTCAAGTGAAGCCACAATTTCTGGTCTTGAAGACAATTCCCCTGGATAGGGCTTAGATGATCTCAGTTCTACAATGATAAAGGAAGAGTCTTGGAAACAGATAAAAGTATTAGTGAAACACTTTCCTATGGTCTTTTTCCCACTTTCACCCAGATTCTTTGTTTTTCCATCAGAGAGTGCCATTGTAGAATCGCGCCTATCTGACAAGTTTCAAAATTCTTTGAGCCCAGGATTGCCGGCGATTAGTATGGAATTGACTTCTGATGGGGATGATATTCCACCAGGAGCAACTCTAATTGCACACTCTCTTCATCATCTTGTTGGTCAGATGGATCTTAAAATGGAGATTTTTACTCTGGGCCCACTGTCTCAAAGCTATTAGAAACGTTTTGACAGATTTATCAAGCCTTTATGATGTGGGAGGGCGTACAAAACGATCAACATGCCTACTACGACCGCTCTCTTGATCTTGTGACACCATGCTGTCATGGTGATTCACTGGTTGATCGAATGTTCTCAGCATTGCTTAGGAGGGACAGAATCATATTCACTCCACAATCAGCAGATAATGGTGCAACCAACACAGTTAGCTCATCTTCTTTGCGGCATTGTACAACCGATTTTAGAATTCCACTAGAGAGAATTTTCGGGCCAGGAAATTCTATGAACAATAGGGGCCATTTCTCTAATGAGGGTCTGACTGCATTTTTATCAGGTTGGAAGGGGAGTTCTGGTTTTCTAACTTCAGGTGTGCATGATGATAAGAGTAGAAAATTTCTCCTAGAGAAAGGGTGCAGTCAGCTAGATCCAATATATGGGTCACTTGCGTTTTCTGGAAGTTGTAACTATGTGTGCTGTTTAGAAGCATTACTTGAAGAGACGAACAAAGGATGGGATGCTGCTTATAAAGAAATGGCTCCAAGAAGCAATCCGTGAAGAAAAAGCTAGTATAAGAAGTCGCCTTGGTGTTGTTACAGCATCTGATTTGCCTTCCTTTAGAAATCCCTTAGCCTCAAACCCAGCCAGCGTCATGAGGAATAGAGGGATCATCCAACTAGCAAAAGCTGCTGAAGTGGCCTTGAGTGAGCCATGGAGTACATGCTGGGAGGCTTTTGCAAAGTGCAGAGAGGATGTTGATGCTGAGTGCTGGAGATACAAGCCAAATTCTCTCTAGTCAAATACAAGATCTTAGTAATCGAAGTGTTATATGGAGAACCCAAAATCAAGGCAAGGGTCATGAACCACCTCCTGGTCTTCTTTCAATCCGAGATGCCATAATCCTTTCAATTGTTGGGTATTCTTTAGCTGGGGCTAGTTTTAGAAGTTCTGGCTCTGGAGGTCCATTCTCATGGGAAGAGGAAACATTCTTTGAAAGAAGCAATTGTAGATGCGATTCTTGAATGTTCTCCAAGTATCAACATTGGTTTCCTTCATGGTTTAGAGGGGGCATTAGAATCACACTGGCAAAACTTACAGTCAAATAATCTTAATGAAGCCCAAATAGAGAAATCATGCGAAAGTCGAAGGTCATAGTTCCATTGATTTTGGTGATCAGTGGGGCAGCTAGGAGTGTGAGTCCAGTGCTCAATGCGGCTGCCTGCATCGGCATTCACCAGATGACCCACATGCTCAGTCTCGATTTAATTTTTGTGGGCACTCACATCTTCGATTCTTTCTAGTATCCAGGAAAGCATCTCGTCCTCACAATGCAGAGAAAAAAAAAGCTTCTGCGGCAATTTTTTCTCACGCTCTGTTAAAAAGGCCCTTCCTCAACCAGAGGTTGAAAATGCCCCATTTCTTTCCAACCCTGATACAGGTCAGCTTCAAAGGATTCTGCCCTCTTCTTACAGAGTTCCAACGGCGTCCGACCATATGATTAAGGCAGGGGCAGAAGAAAATGCCAAACTCGATCTGGACGGGCTAATCATGCACATATATAAGCTATTCGAGTTCAGGGAGGGGAAAATATCATCTTATAATCTAAAGGAAGCTCAACAATATTGGCTGACTTCTCAAAGCTTCATCAACTTAAGGAAGTTGCTTTATGAGGGAACAAATTATGCTAATAATATTAGTTCAGTCAGTGCCAAATCCAGTTCACTCAGTGCAAAAATCATTGTTAGCAGTATCTTGTAAAGTATGGGTTCGACAAACAATATAATTGCTGCAGGCTTTCTGGTTGTGAAAAATATATTGGAGAGAGTAGAAGAGGTCCGCACCAACAGGATGGAGTGCCTAAGTCTTCTGAGAGAAATGACCAAATTAGCCAACGACATCTCTTTGCTCCCATTGGACTGATCAAAATGTTCAACTCTGGAGGAACTGTTAGTGCATATATGTTCGCTGGTGTTAAAGGAGAAATTGCAGCTTGGACCGTGGATTATTACAAAACCGTAGATGTACAGGTGGAATGTCGGCATTCTTATGGCAATCAAATTCATGTCGCCGATGGATTTTCTGGCAAAGTCTTCATTCAAAGGCGCGTTTATTGAAAGGTTGGTTTTCATTCAAATGACAAATGCCGAGTGCACTGAAGATGAGAAATAGCAGATCGCAGTGGATTGTCCAAGGACTGTGCCAGATGTTACTTTCTTTCAGCAAATAGACATACAAGCATCCCTCTCATTGTTATATATGCTCTTACATCTGGCATAGCAGGCTACATTGCAGCTGGAAATGGCGGTTCCCTTTATTCAAGGCGGAATTTTAGTTTAAAGGCTATTTTTATTAAAAAATTAGTTTTATTCAAAAGGCCCAGGTAAATGAAAAGCGAACAGTCACAGACTGAATGCCTACAATTTAAAACAAAGACATCTGTCACAGCAGAGAAATAGGAACAGGTGGTCTATTTTTGGACTTCAGTTATGATTCAAAGTATCTACACTACAAGTGTTCCCTCTTCATGGGCTATCAAACAGTTTTCAAGTGTAATGCTCCTTTTCTTCAGAACAGATGGTTGGCTTTTCATGTCTGTTAGCAATGATTAAATAACCCCCCACTTTGGGTCAATCCATTTCCCACAGTAAAGTTTATTTATTGTATGAAAAATCATTTGTAAAAGGGGGCTTGTATTTTTCTGAGGAAAGTGTGGGAGGAAAAAACCCAGTGCTTCACTGTATGGATTTGATAGAGAAATAATTGAATGGTACAGCTCTGTTTCATGAGATGCTTGCGGTATGAATTTAGCATGTGTTTCTTCTCCTGTTTCATGTCTCTTACTTCTGTTTCATAGTTCATTCATAATCGATTTAAGCTGAATGCTTTTAAAGTGAGAAAGGCAGAATCCAAATCATTGCTCTGCCATGGGAAAGTGTTCATATTTAATGTTTTCTTCTGTTTGACAAGGATTCGTCTTCTATGCCCTTGTCAACCTCTCAATAGTCACCCACTCCACGGTATTTCAAATTTGATGTTAAATCTCTTTCCTATCTTGCCTCAGGAGATAATCTGTGTCTTTGATTTAACTTCTCTGTTCATGCTGTTCCTTGGTCCCATACAGCCCAGAAAACCCAGCCTAAAAATCAAATATTTATTTCACATTTATTTACTAGCCTAAAATCATTAAAATCAGTATTCATCTTAGGTCATCTCGGGTCCTATTGGACATCTTTTGACGAGATAGACCCGGAGAGAGCCCTCTCCTGTTCTGGTAGGGCTAGCTACCAGACTGAGCTTGGTTTGATGTTGCCTTGAACCTCACCTTCCTTCAGCCTGAGGCGGATTCGAGCGCTAACAGACCCAAAACATATTATCAAATGGCAGGATATACAGGTAAGAAGTGGTCGCTGATTAACTAATCCTAATACTTCTCATTTAAAAGAAAACTGACTTGGGATGTTGCATGCTGCAGGTTGAACCGGAAGGAGAGGTCTTGGTCGAACCGCTGAACATCCTCGACCGGAGAGAAGTAATGCTGCGGAAGCGAGCTATTACCCAAGTTAAAGTGCAGTGGCAGCACTTTGGACCTGACAAGGCCACTTGGGAAGACGAGGAACTGATGAAAAAGGCTTATCCAGGGCTATTCACGGCCGAAAGACATCGGGACGATGTCTAATTTCAGGGGGGAAGATGTGATGCCCTAGGTTAAATGTAAATATTTTATTTTACTACAGTAAATGGTAAACTGAATTGACTGTTACTATCAGTTTGGATTTAATAATATTCCCTGTGTTTAATTTTAAAAAAATGTTTCTTGAAAAGCTGGCAACTACCAAGAAGGTGGTTGTTGTGTGGATTCCAAAATACCCTAACTGCTTTCCTAACGGGGGTTTTTCTGGAGGAAAGGAAGCAGGAAAAGGGGGTTCTGCGCTGTTGGGACAGGCGGAAGAGGAAAAAAACACACAAAAAGAAAGAGGCTAAGTCTGGTGAGGATCAGATAGCCCAGCACGAAGGTGCAGTGACTTGCTGAGGGTAGTGGCCCGGCGAGAGAGCTAGGGGGGAGATTCTGGTCCCGGAGGACGAATCTCAAGGTTGGGTGGCATACTGGAAGCGGGAAAGTGGTGGAGGCCCAGCTTCTGGAGTATTCGTAAGTTTCACCAGTTCAGGTAAGTGAGTAAATAGTTGTAAGCAACTCTGCAGGAATATTGAATGAAGGTAAACGTACTGAGTAGGAAAAGCAGTTACTGTAGAAAAGACCAGAACTTGCTATTATCACCAACGATGTGTGGACTGATAGGATGTAACTCCCTGTTGATTCTTAATTGTTTCTTCTTATATAAACGAAGTAATTCCCTGTTGCTATTTAATTGTTAATCTTTTAAAAAAAAAGAAACCGATAGTGGTAGTGAATCCTGGAACCTTCCTGAGGATAGGTAGTGCTATGGGTACTACAGAATGGACATAATCATCCACTGTAGTTGTATTGTTCGTAAATATGGAATGACAATAGTACAGGGAGGGGAAACTGTGTTATCTTTCGGATTAAAACCCTTAGCATACAAACTCAAGCAAGGCCTAGAGTAACGCCTAGCAGAAATAATGGAGTCTGTAGGAAGTTGTAAACCCTGGTCATGGGCTGTATGAGTTTAAGCGCCTGTGTGTTCAAAGGAAAAGACCGGTTAGTTCCCTTAGCGGGACAACTTTGGTCCGATAACCTGAACATTTGAGTCTCGTGTGTTGGTCGGATTGAAGATTTGTGTGCACTGACAGTGTAAAATCCACAGATGAAAAACAACATCGATTAAACAATCCCTGCTAAAGGTATGACAGTGGGTAACAACTTTCCATACCCGGGATAGTCCCTGACATTAGACTCAGAAAGTTACCAGTTTAGAGGGTTACTCCGTAAATACCTCCCTGAGATGCTGGTCCAGGTTGAACCCAAGGGATGGGGTTTTGTCCTGGCCACATTGTTACAGGGTAGGGCTACGAGTGTAGCAAGATTCAGGTCTAGCCTTTAAAACCCTCAAACAAAGACAAGTTCAGGGTAAGTGAAGACTGATGATACACTCGATAGAGATATATGGGAAACGATCATGCCGGACTCAACTGTGAGAACGATGTGTCGAGTGGAGCCATTAACCCGCAATTTAATATGTATACAGATAAACATTTGAGGCATACATAAATTGATACTTGAAATGTAAAATCCAGAAACGGAATCTATAGCCATACATAGAACAGCTGATTCAGTGTCATAACTCAGAGAGAAGAAACATATATATACATATACAATCAGTTCGAGCCAAGAATCTGAGCAAACAACCGAATATAGAAGACATAGTATATATTAGAATTTCAACCAAATGTCCATGTACAGAAGCCAGTTTGGAAGACAATTAATAGAGAACATATATGACTGTTCATTCAAAAAATTAAAATGGGCTATGAAAAATGTAGAGTAAGCCTAGGTCATGAATGAAATGAAACAACCAATATAGGTCCAATAGATAGCAACCTGTGTAGCCTGGGCAAGGGGTTTAGAGGAGCAACCCGAGGAACGAATCCTCATACATTTTAATTCAAAAGAAAACAGTACCATTAGGACCCAAAGTAGGGACACCTATATAAAAGTGTTCTCGCAAGTTGTAATTACAGTCAATCACGGTGGCCTGTAGACCGAGAAACAGAGACAAATTCCAAATCTTAGCAAATGAAATAACTTCATACCCGAGGAAATTTGAATGACCAGTAGCTCATCTTTTCCTCCATCCAAGGCCACCTGCAACCCAGCTAGCCGGCGCAAAGGTACCTGCGTGCAAGCCACACCCATTATTTAGGCTGGCAAACATTGTATCTGTACAAGATAAGCGTATTCGTGAAAGCCATAACATGAAAACAACAGATGATAGAGCAGGGAAGAAACTGGGTGGTATTTACCTAGTGATGAAATCTTGGTAGGAGTATGTAGGAGTATGTAGAAACCTTGGGCGCAGGTCCTCGACATTCATTTTCTAGCACAGTGATGGTCAAGCTGTCTGCCGAGGCGGAGGGCAGAGTAAGTTCCAGAACTCTCCGCGAAGGAATGAGACCCCAATACCGCGCCAAGGATAGAGTAGGTCGGCAAGCAACCTTGTTAACCGTTGGATCATCCGACTGTCTCATAGCCATCAATGCACAAGGATCCCGAGGTGGCAGTTGGGTGCTGCCCATGCCACGTATCCGGGGTGGGAAAAGTCAGTAAGTGCTCAAGTAATATGAATAGCCACCCAAAAACCCATTATGTATTGAACCACATAAAATCCCTGTACTGATACTCGAAGTATTTAAATGATAAAGTATTACGTGTCAACCCTTTGGATAGTGGTACAACCTTTGGAATTGTCGTTACCCGGGCTTTTAATTTGAGCCTTGATGTAAAGGGTGCGGGTAATATGCATATAGAGCTGTTAACTGTGGGAAGTCCTTTTCAAGTCATAGTCAACCGGGTGGGTATGTCGAACACCCGCTAATCTTGTCAACACAGGATTATTAATTATTTATGAATGTTATTATGGAAAACTGTAAATATTACTTTATAATAAAAAAATTTACCGTGGGACACATGACAATGTGCCCCCACTTCAAGGGCATAGTAAAGTCATGTAGAACTTAGAGAAGCTATCTCTAAGCTTTTAGTGAAGATTGGAAAAATGTCTGGGTTCAATAACACCCAGTCAAGCATTAAGCTTCCAATAATGCTAGATTTTAACCTAGAGCACTTTTGTGATTTGGAGGAGATGCCCCCTCGTATTTGTGACACATCTTCAGTTGTGAATTGGACTATTACTAACTGTCATTTCCTTCGAAAGTTACCTGATGACTTGGGGAACCTCAACTCTTTAAGAATGTTAAGGAAGGAAAGAAAGTACATTATGCTAAATTCTCTTATGCTTTTCAAGTTTTTCTTGGATATCTACAACGTTTCAAGTAGGAAAGTACATTCTGTTAATGAAAATTTGTCTTGATAGAAAGGCCCAATTTCAAATTCTAATGCTTTCAAAAAACATTGTATAACTGTAATGCTTCTAAAAGGAAAGCATATTTTTTCAATTTAAGTATCATGATCCCATATTCCAACTTATTTTTCGGTAACCCATTAGGCTTTGTAGCTTTGAATAAATCCATGTCTTTTGATAAGATCCTCTTCCAAATTAGAACGTAGTTCCTTTTGGCAATAACCACATACAATGTCTTGATTTTGTTATTGAGAAAATAGAGGTTGTGAAACAACCCTGTGCCATACAAGGAATTGATTCATTGATTATGTATCAATTATGGCTCTTGATGTAACAATGTCTTGATTTTGTTGCTTGAAAATAGAGGTTATGCTTTACTATTTCACAGAATTTCTTACAATCTTTCCATAAGTATTGATTTGTAATCTCAGTCACTAAGGGATGACAGTAATGACAAAGGTGATATTCCATGGTTTGAAGTTACCCTCTTACTAAATATTTAAATATATCACCACAATTTAACTGCTAGTTAAAGGAATTGTATTTGATTTGTAAACAATTCATTGCTTGATTTATAGATTTTGATTTTTTCCATTTTTTATTTTTTTCTCAGATTTGGTATGAGATATCTTCCAATATTTGGGTTCCCTAGTTTCCCCACCATAGCTATGAGGTTCAGATGCTATCATTAAATATTCTTGGAACGTTACAACTTTTCCAGTAAGTGTGCTTTGAAACATTGTTGTTACTTTTCCATGGTGTTAATGCAAATAAGCGTTGCAACTAGTGCCATTATTTAGATTAAGTGCCGAAATCTAGGTGGTCCTGTAATGATGGAGTGATTTTTTTCTAGCTACTAAGGCCATACGAATTTTTATCTCTTATGTTGTCCTGAGATATTCAAATTCAGAATAAGAATTGAGGTCTCGTTTCCACTATAGATTGCAGTCAATTTCTTGAACATAATATATAGTAGATTATCTTTTGCTAATCAACTATGGATGTGATCCCTTGCAGGAAAGGAAATTCAAAGTGACTTTGATTTCACATTGATTTGTCAAAACATCCACACAAGAAAGGAGATTTGAAGTGACATTGATTTCACAGTGATTTGTCAAAATGGAGGCAAGAGAAAAGGAAACTTTGTATTCAACAATGCTCTTAATTTCATATGTACATGCACAGAAATATTAGTAGAAAATATTGAAGGGTTGCCTAAGTAATATTTTCCATTCTACTACATTCTTTATAGCTTGTAAATAAATAACTTGGAACAATTCATTACACTACTTGTTATTCTTTATTAATCAGTGGTTAAGATTTTGATATTGAACTGGCTAAGATTTTTCTTCCTTCTGTGAAATTGTGTGTTCTATAATGCTTCTTTTCCATTCACTATGTATAGCATATAAAGTGTGTCTAATGGAGTAGGAATATTGGAAAGTCTTGTGATCCTCGAACTATGTTACAAGGCAAAAACCCAACGGGGTAGGGTAGGTGCATCCCCACAAAGGGGTCCAAAAATACCAAAGTTGGTATTGGCTAGTGCCTTGAGCTATAAAATTTCCTTTACCCTTGTATTAACAGTGAATCTGGAGAGGATTTTAATATTATCTTTATAAGATTTATATTAGTTAAGATTGATGAATAAAATTCATGAGACATGAGCTAGGATGTCCTTGCAAGGTGGTTGTTGGTTATTGGAAGCTATGATGGCCATTATGTCAGGCCAAGTGGTTGCATTCCCTTGATCATGAGCATGATTGTGATCAAGATGGAAGACTTCATAGACTAGATTGATTGTTTAGCAGTGATAGTTAGTGGGCTCATTCACAAAAGCTTCTATTTCACTAATCCTTTTTATAGAGTTTTCAGATTCAATTTCCAAAGGTTTTAATTACACTATAGAGTTGAGTTCTGAGAGAGTTGTGATTCACAGTGTTAAGTATAGCAGCTATGACACTTGAATGAAGACAAGCATAGTAGAGGTATCATACTCTGTTATAAGCTTACCTGCATATTATAAGGGACTTGGTTAGCTTTTTTATAATTTTATAAACAAGTTCCATGTCATGGAAATGTGAAAAAAAAAAAACAGTGATATTGCCACCATGTGGCTCTTGTCATATATGGTTTTATACTTTTTCAAAAAATTCTCTAAGAGTTCACAATGCTAAGATTCACTAGAACTTTACAAAGTTTTATTATTTAGTGAAAGACTCGCCAAGGTCTTACAAGATTTTATAATTGAGTAAAATATTCGCCATGCTTGGTGAGAGATTCGCCAAAAAATTATATATACATATTATATTATTGATAAATTCACCTTCCATTTTTCCTATATACCATGGAGATTAGCCCATTTATTATACATATAAATTTAGGGGGGGTTCTTAAAATTTTCCCTGCCATATATTACTTTGTATCCATATCCCACTCCACCATACACTACCACACTCCTAATTTAGGTTCTAGCTACTTCTGCTTCAATGCCTAATCACAACAATTTGTTATTATGATGAAAATTTAAGTACATATGTGTGTAATGTCCATGATGGGACATATGAATTATCCTCACCAAATTTCCTGTCAATGATTATAACCTTAAATAGGTTAGCACTGGTCTATCTCATCATCTCAAAACGACCCGACGGATGAAAATTTACCATTTATGTTATCACCACTTCACACTATCTCATGGATGACGCTTTCTACAATTTATATGCATGAATTTATGGAAGGCCACCCCCTCTACCTATCTTATGATTGATTGTGACAACAAGTGAATAAAGAACAATTGAAAAATATTTGTTCACAAGATCCCCTACCTATAAATTGTACTTTGTTCACTTCTTCTCACAATAAATCATAGACTAGGCACCTGTTCTCACAATCAATCATACACTAGGTAGAGGGGATGGTCTGCCATAAATTTATACATATAATCTATAGAAGGGATCATCTATGAGACAGTGGGAAGTGATGATGACAGGCGTGGTAAATTTTCATCTTTTGGGTCATTTTGAGATGGCGATGGTAGACCAGTTCTAGCCCATTCAAGGTTATAATCATTGATGGGCAATGTGTGGATGAAAATTTATACATCCCATCATGGACATTACACTCATATGTACTTAAATTTTCATCATAATCACAAACTGTTGTGAATTAACAACTAATATATGTTATAATTTTGTTAGAGTAATATAGATTAGAAAATGCAACCAATATATAGATTATTTACAATAAATATAGTAGAAAATATAGTTGTCATTCCAATAGAGTCAACTAGTGCACGAGGTAAAGAAAACTTTAATGTTTTTTTTTAATGAATAATAACAGAAAGTATCAAGTTAACATTTCTTTCTTGTTACATATGATGATCCACTCTCTTACAAAAACCTCAACAACATCATGAGTAAACAACCAGGCCATCAAAAATAAAGAAAAAGAAAAATAAATGATTGTGCTAGTTATACCATTAAAAACATCACATCCCATATTTTGAAAACATATTTCTTATGATATTTTTTTTTTAGATGAAATGTTTTGTGTCTATAATGAATGAATGAATGAATGAATATTATATGTTAGTGAATAATTTTTGTATGTTTCTTTATGTACATAACCTTGTTTCATATTATGTAAACATATTTTTTATGATAAAATTTACTGAGATGAAATATTTTGTGGATTTACGAATGAATGAATGTTTGCTATTTGAATTTTTATGTATCTTAATGTCTTTCTTTCAACTATTTCATATATAGTAGTGTTATAGACATTTTTGTGCCTTACAGCATGAAGCATGAAATGTCCATAATCTAAGGGATCCAAAGTCCCTAAACATGTTGTTCCTACCCCTAGAGGAACAAGGTCAGCAAACCACAGCACTAAATATCAGTTCTCCACATGAAAACACTCAAAAACAAGCAAATTCTGGATCATGTCAACTGCTCCACTGAGCATCTGCGCTGAATGTCAACTGCTCCACTCTGTACCTGCACTGAATGTCAACTGTAATGAAGGCTACCTGCGCTGGGCGAGATTGGCCAAGTGGCACAGTCATTCCTCAAGGTGTCAATGCCTAGGAAGCTTCCAAAATGACACTTGGATCAAGGAATTCGCCTAGTGATGAGTAAGAGGATCTAGATCTCCAAGTGGAAGCAAGAACCTCCAAGTGGACTCAAGAACTGAAGAATAACTGAAGTGGGAGAGGACACTAGTCGGCTTCATGCCAGCCTCAAGCTGACTCATCCTTTCTCCAAAACTCCTATATATAGAGCTCTCTCATGAGGTCTAAGGAGGCTGGAATCTTGTGAATGTAAGGAAGTGCTATTGGTTTGAGTATAGAACTATTGGGTGATTTGCTTTGAAGGAGGTGAAGAGGAGATTTCTTTCTGCTGGGAGGTGATGCTGGATTGGGCCTTTTATGGTTGTATTACTTCCTGAACTTTACTTCTTCCATTAATAAAGCATTTGAGGTTCTTCTATATGCATGTGTCTCAATGGTGTATTGCTATACTTGTGTATTTGATTTATTCTAATCCTTGAATCAATTATGAATGTATGCTTCTTGTAGTTTCCCTCTCTTGCCATTTTGCAGGATCTTGGTGTAGCTGGGTCAGTGAAAGAGCAAGGAGCTGGGAGCAAGCAGCAAAGAGAGAAGATTGGATCAATCATTAGCAGAAGACAACGGTTAGTGGATCTCTTTCTCCCCTCTCTTACATCTCATAAAGAAGTAATCTCGAATAGCTTTGCTTTGATTGTTGCTGAGGTACTATCACCCTTAGAGTGGGATAGGGTCATTCCGTATTGGATACTTTTCCCAACAACAAATTGGCGACTCCGCTGGGGATCGTATCTTGTTGGTTGTTTATTTTTTTGCTATTCATTTCATAAACACAGGGAGTACCGAATCGAACTGCATTTGGATCTTTCAAATGCAAAGTAGAGGGCAGCTACTCTAGCTCAGTTTCTGGGCATGTTTATGATTTGAAGAGCTGATCCACAAGGACTCTGAACAGCTCTTAGTGATAGCTTTTCATCCCTTAGTGTGTACTTGACTGATAGCTTCTGATTTGGCCAAAAACTGTGAATTTTTGAGTTGCTACAAAGGGCAACTGTTGGTTCAGGTTAGGCGAAGCATATCCAGGATAAGATGGTATCGCCTGAGCAATGGGTCTTTGCAGACCAGCATAATGCTGGCAACTTTGACACGGTTGATGGGCATAACCATTATAGCATGGTTGCCCATTACTTACAAAGACTTGCTGCTCAGGTCCTTGATATGATTGTTGGAATGGCGGTTGTTGAGATTGAACCAACTCTGGTTGTTGGACCATTTTCTGTTGACCAATACTGGATGATTGACCAAGATGAGGAGTCACAGTACTTGTTTGAGCCTGAGTCGCTCCAGATAAGGAGGCACTACCCTGAGATTGTGATTGAGTCGTTGAGACAAGAGGCTGTTGTATTGAAACCTGAGAAACTTGGGGTTGACATACAACAGGTAGCGCTTGTACTAGCGACGCATTCACCATAGCAGGTGTGGTGGGAATATCCGACACAGGGTGTACTGGTTGCATTGAATATACAACCCCTGGTTGTCGAGGTAGTATTGGTACCCAACCGCTGGATGTAATTCCAGTTTGACCTGAACTTTGTTGTAAACTCCCATATGGTTGTTCTCTAGCAGGGAACAATGAAAGAGCATACTGCCCTCCATATGGTGGAAATCCAGTACTTAAAGGGTAAATTGGCCTTTGAAGACACATTGGATCAATTTGTTGAGTTTCAACATAAGAAATACCAGATGATAATCCGGATGAAGAAATATGAACTAACCATGTCGTTGTCCCTGATTGGACTCCGGCTTGTTGTTGACAATTTGCCGGGACAGATGGTATACCAGCGAACATCGTTGGAGTAGCAGCAGGAGGCTCTGCTGCTGCTGTGTCGGACGACACAGTCCTAGATGTCGACGGTTGTTCAGACATATTGAGTCTATCCAATAGATTGCCTAGCGATTCTACAGGAACTTCACTGGTGATAGACTAACTTCGAAGATCAACGAGGGAAAGGTGATGATTATTCCGCTTAAAATAAATTTTATAACGACGCTTTAGACACAACTTGCTTTTTCACTTTTTAAGAGTCGAGAAAAAGCTAAAGATGACTCTAGTCTCCTTCGATGTTTTAACGAGCCCGAAGTGACAAATGCTCGGATGGACTTTTTCAGTTATAGAGTTTGAAAAAGGCCAAAAGAAACTGCTCTGGAGTTCTAGGCAGAGGGTGTGCCAAACTTTTCGCAAAACCACAGAATACGTTTTACGGTACGAGTGGTCGATCTTCGTGAATGCTGTGTTCACTGCATTGCGATCAGTAGGGCGGCCGACACGGCTTCCTATGGATAAAGGCTTTGTTCCTATAGGGGTCTCCCAATATATACGTGACGGTACGTGGGAGCACAAGTCCGTATTGATACTTATCGCTTCACCGTGGAGGAATCACCCAACCACTCAACGCTAAGATATCACGTTTAACAACGCCGGAACACGTCTCTAGCTTAGACCTCTATGTGTTTGCGTTATGTTTCAATGCGTTGTTATGTAAATTCAATTTATTTTAAGGTTGATCTTGTTTAGCAGTTTGCCTTTATGGATCACCACGAGATGTATAGTAACACTCCTAAATGCAGTCTAAGATGATAAGCAAGCTTTTCAATCTTTCAACTTTGAAAATCTTAACTACTGAGGGAAAAGAAAGACATCATCTTTTCACACAGATCATAGAGCACACACTAATGCACTTTTTCCTAAATCAACATGCAAACTGTCAAAATTCACATGCACAATGCAGGTATTTCTTTTCTCTTTCTTAATGTTGATGTAATACAAAAAGAAAGCTGTTGTATAACTTTGAATTCAATTTCAAGTGAAAGCAAACAAGCTTGTCCAAAATCAAAAGACACCTTAAGATTTACTTGTTTCGACACTAGAAATATATAAATTCAAACCATATGACGAAAGCAAAAGCTCAATCAGCTATGAACAGCAAACAAACTAACTCTTGAGATCAAAACGACACTTATCACAGGTCTAGATCTAAGAGGCCACAGCAAGACTAGTTCACTTTCGTTATGGGAAACTGCAAATGATATAAGAAATACACAAAGAACAAATACAATTTCTTTATACAACTGAGGCGGAATAGTGGCAAGGAAAGTTGGTTTCAGATAGGTACATTGACAGATAACAGGTTGCAAAAACAAGGGTGAAAACAGGGCAATAAACAGGAGGGAACCCCAGTAGCACTAGGCAAAACTGGTTCAGCACAGGTAGTACACTGGCAGTTTAACCTTCAGCGCAGGTAGCCCCTTCGGGAACTGCGCTGAAATGCAGACTGCCTTCACAGTGCCTGCACTGAAAAGATAAACTTTCGTTTTTCTCAGTTTCCGGGTCACAGATTGCTCAAAAATTCACAGTTTTTGGCCAAATCAGAAGCTATCAGTCAAGTACACACTAAGGGATGAAAAGGAGGATGAAAAGCTATCACTAAGAGCTGTTCAGAGTCCTTGTGGATCAGCTCTTCAAATCATAAACATGCCCAGAAACTAAGCTAGAGTAGCTGCCCTCTACGTTGCATTTGAAAGATCCAAATGCAGTTCGATTCGGTACTCCCTGTGTTTATGAAATGAATAGCAAAAACACAAACAACCAACAAGATACGATCCCCAGCGGAGTCGCCAATTTGTTGTTGGGAAAAGTATCCAATACGGAATGACCCTATCTCACTCTAAGGGTGATAGTACCTCAGCAACAATCAAAGCAAAGCTATTCGAGATTACTTCTTTATGAGATGTAAGAGAGGGGAGAAAGAGATCCACTAACCGTTGTCTTCCGCTAATGATTGATCCAATCTTCTCTCTTTGCTGCTTGCTCCCAGCTCCTTGCTCTTTCACTGACCCAGCTACACCAAGATCCTGCAAAATGGCAAGAGAGGGAAACTACAAGAAGCATACATTCATAATTGATTCAAGGATTAGAATAAATCAAATACACAAGTATATAAATACACCATTGAGACGCATGCATATAGAAGAACCTCAAATGCTTTACTTTGATTGTTGTTGAGGTACTATCACCCTTAGAGTGGGATAGGGTCATTTCGTATTGGATACTTTTCCCAACAACAAGTAGATAGATTGGGTACTGGGGAATTGAGAGTGATGTGAGGTGGGGGGGGGGACGGGTCATGAGAGGTTCTACCTTCACGTGGTTGGCCCTATCTCGTAGAGAATAAATTAGGATTTGGATAATCTTGGAGCACAAAACCCTCAATCCAACAGAGCAACAACAAAGTCAATGTTGACTTTTTTGCTTCTTTGTCCAATGGAGGGAGGTTTGCTCCAAGATTAGACTACTCCAAAAATTTATTCTCAAACCAAAGAGGAGTCATTCAGGTATTCATGCACGCGGGTCCTTTTAATTGTTATTTATTCATGCAATTAAATTTAATATTTTTTCAAATTTAATCTAAGTTTCCTCATTGGACTCATGAATCTGTGTAGGAGAACTAGTTTCAATTCGGACAATGAAGTGGAACAACTATCGGAATAATATAGATCAAACTGGTAAGGGTTTAGGTGAGACAACAAACTTTGTTTGATATTTGTGTTGTATGTCTTGGCCGAGTGGGAGTTACATAAAGTTTTATAAGAAATAACAAACTTTTCCATGAAAAGAATTCATGTAGTATCTGTCTTTCTTTGACAATTGTGTTTGTATTTGAGTGAAAGACCATAAACTGTCATTTTTAATGTAGGGAGGTAGAATTAACTCTTACTCTATTAATTGGTCATAATTCATTGGTATGATTTTTCTTCTATTTTATTAATTATTTATCGCACCTAACTTCTCCCCCTTCCCTTTTTTGCAGGTACTTTCATTCGCATATCTAGATTTCGAATATTAACTAGGGTTGGAGTCATATACATGGAAAAAAAAAAATCATCGAAGTCCTACTCAACTTTATCCCACCACGCGCCTTGCTATTGGGTGCATGATTTAGTTTTACATTGCATTTGATTTCAAGCATTTTTTTTCTTTCTACATTGCAAATCTTCCAAGGCCATAGATGTGAGAAAAACTAGGTTAAACTGAATTAAGGTTTCTTTTATAATGTTTTCTCTTTTTATATTAACAATTATTGTGATATAATGTTATATCATCATCATCATCAAGACGATGTCAATAAGGAAGATCACAATGCGAACAAGAACACCAGAAATAGGCTCCAAGATAGGGAAAAACCCGTCCACAGGGGAAAAAACCTAAAACTTCTCTTCTTATAGAAATTCAAGGAAGAATTTTGATACCTTTGATCATGAAAACTCACCAAGTGATAGGCCATCTACCTAAACAACAATACTTCTCTCTATAACAAGGTCTACTACTCTTCTCTAGCTCGAAATATGAACAAAGATAGCTTTCTTCCCATATGTACGAGCTTACGAAACAAAGGATTGATGCACAAGCCAAACAAATAGACCTTATTTATTCCCTCTCTATCCTTCACCTCTTTCTCAATCTTATTTTTCCTCAGACTTCTTGAAGAGATCCAATTACTTGTGTGACTTAAATGAGGTCCAATACCTCTCCTTTGTTGAGAAATCTAGGGCATTATGTGAGTTATATTCTTCAATTTGATTCCTCGTATATTGAAATTTATTTGTGAAATTATATCTTGATTAGGTTAGTGTTCATTTCATCAAATAAGTGCTAACATGAATATCACAAAGACAAGAACACAAGATGTAGGCGCACAACTAGGGAAAAACCCCTATGAAGGGGAAAACCTAGTCAACTCTTTCTCTAGTAGATTAAATCAGGTTGAGACACACTTGACCCTTTGACTAAATAAATATCCTTACTCCAACCACCAAACCAGTTCCTCCTGCAATTTCCTTTGCAATCATGGTTCTTTTATTCTTTAGTTTGAACTTCAAAATTTTGACCCTCCTTCTACAATAGTCTCTGCCCTCCTAATTCAGAAATCTTGGCCTTCCTGCTTCAGAAATCTCGACGTTCCTTTTGCAATAGTCTCAATCGTTTATGTAATCATCTCTGCAACAAGGAACTCTGACCTCCCTGTAGTTTCTTATGAAATTCACGTTTTTGCTTCCTATCTATAATAGTCTTCTAATATTCTCGTCTTCCTCTCTATTTCTCATTCTTAGAACAATTTCTCTTACTTCTTGAAAGAATGTTCCACTTCTCTCCTTAAAATGGTTAAATAGTAGGCTATTTATACTTATTGGTCACTATGCATTTGAGCCGACATGAACAATTTGACTTGAAGATGACTTGTAGGCTTGTAATGAAGTTCAACTTTATTATTTTCTATTTGGAGGCCAGCTTTGAAGGATGAATGGTAATCCTTTTGTGAGAAGGAACTAATTTGGTGGAGGAGATATTTAGACACAAAAGAATTTTTCCTTTTTTAGACCTTAAGGAGCCCAAGAAGGGTCTCTTAAAAAAATCACTTTGACTTTGACTCAACAAAAATATTAGAAGCCTACAAAGGAGGCTTGACATATTGATCATTGACCCAAGCATGAAACCCATGCTTTAATAAGTCAATAAAAATAATTTTCTTTTATTTATTATGACTCAAAAACAATTATGAAGACCCACAAGAGTATGAGATCAATACATGGTTACCATATTAACATGAAGACAGTATAAATCATAAGGAGTCAAAATTTCATTGCTTAAACTTGAATAATCTTTCATATCCAACCGAGACCTTCTGTTAGGGTTTTTGGCATAATCTCTAGATTCCAAATCCAAATTTTAGGGACTAGAAACTTAATAGAGAAAGCAATTCTTTAATTCCCAGAAACTAGACTCAACACCCTCAAAATCAATTATTTTACATCTAGGGTTTCAATATGATTTTTATAATTTCAAGATAGACTTTGCTAGGTTTTGTTATAAACCCTAGAACTAGCAAGTTTACATCTAGAGTTTCATTCACACTAATATTTTTCATGGATACTATTGTTCCTTAAGAAACCAATTTCCTGGCTGTAGGGAAATTATGCTTAAGACGTTAATAAATATTATTTACTGTCACTTATTGTTTATTATATTCCCAAATGAAGGACTTGGAAAAATTGGCCTTAGACTCTTAATACATGTATGACCAGAACATCTTAGAATGTCACTTGTTGCTAAATATAAATGATGAATGAGGAAAGTTTGAAAGGGAAGTTAAAGACAATATGCTGATCTCTCTCAGGAACTATTATCTGTAACTTAGAGGAATTATGATCATGAAAAATAAATCATAGACAATATGCTGGTCTTTCACAGAAACTACTATCTATAACTTAGAAAGGAGATGAGGACTTTAAGTATAGGAGCACTCTTTAAGGGATTTTACCCTGCAGCTTCATTACTACACTTAAAAAAAAAAGAAAACAGTGTATGGAACATGATAGTGAAACTTAAAAATTATATCTAACAACTCCTAGAAACTTCTGGTTATTTCATTAATCAATGATGTTATTAGAAATACAGTGGCCTGGTTCTCCAAAATTCCAACCCATACTTAGTAAAATTTTCCACCTTTATACATTTGTGGAACAATTATTGATTTCTGAAACCTATCTAACTGTTTTATAACTATATGAACTAAAACTGCTACAAAATTTATAGAGGGTAAAAACACCTCGAAGAATAAGAAATAACAAAACAAAACTGAATTTAGAAGGAGATGATAAATGTTGGCTTGCTTTGCTTAATCCATTGTTGAATTCCTTTGTAAATGCCTTAATCTGCTTTAATCATGATAAATTGTGTTTAACTTGTGCAAAACCTGGTTACGCAAGTATCAGATTTGACCAACTACCTTTTCTTCAAATCTGGCCATATCACTGATTTTAATGAAAATAATGCAAACCTTTTGTTTACCGTGAAACTCAAAAAGTATTAAATATGTCTCACAAGTCCATTAGATCTAAAAACCCATTGCATAGTCAGCATTTTCCATATATATATATATATATATATATATATATATATATATATATATATATATATATATATATATATATATATATATATCTATATATATATATATATATATATATATATATATATATATATATATATATATATATATATATATATATATATATATATATATATATAGATAATGTTAGACTTACGTATTAATTATTCAAAACTGCCCTTTTTTCATTATATTATAATGCAAATATACCGTAAGATATGCTTTCTCCACTTATCGCAATCGCAATCGGCCTCAACCATATACATATAAATGTTATATAATGTTATAATGGTTGTGGACCCGACAAAAGAATTAATCAAAATGAATGTGATATCGGGTTCGGCCATCACAATCGGCGTTATCATATACATACCAACGTTGTGTAACGGTCATGGACCCGACGAAACTATTAATCGTAACATATATTATATCAGGTCCAGCCTGCCGTTACCGTAGACTCGATGTGCTTATAATAAAACACACACACACACACACACACACACACACACACACACACATATATATATATATATATATATATATATATATTTCTGAGTCTGTCATCTCAAGCCACGATCGGAGGATCCCAACGTCCATAACTCTGTGTTAGGGTGGACCCGACGGGACTTAAAACTACGTCGTATATATATTTTGGGTCCGTCTCTTCGAATTGCAATTAGTAATAGGTAATGAGCCAATGCATATGTGTTTGCCACTTTACGGACCCGCCGAATTTTAAAATATATATATATATATATATATATATATATATATATATATATATATATATATATATATATATATATATATATATATATTTCAGGTATAGTGTTAATCACTTAACACATGTTTTCTTTGTAAATCCTTTGCACCATACATATATTCATATAATTTCATATAACCCTCTATATCCGATTATTTTGCATCTCTTCCTTTAGCAAAGCCGATATATAATAAATAAAATATTTCTTTTCTTTTGGACTTTTCGGTAAGGATAAAGGATATAAAGGAGCTTCATAACTCCCGATAGTGATATAATGGATAAAGAAACCTCAAGCCCAATATAAGCTACAACATTTGGCTCCAACTGGGGATAGTGATTTTGCCCCAGAAGCACTAAGGACCGCAAATCAGTGCCTTATCCATTGGGCATGGAGTCATATATTACTTCTCTAATCTCTTAATTGTTTGAAGATCTGTACAGTGAACCTACACCAATACCTGCAGAGATTAGATGCTTGTGCTCTGATAACAAAATATTAAGAATCATATATCAGTAGCCTTAGTTGGGCATGGAGTCCAAAACTATAAAAACCCTTAAATCTGGCAACTGAAAACCTGACAATCTTGGAGTTTGACACCTCTGCAAACCAGTGTCCAACTGGGAAAGTCACCCTTATTCATCCACTAATGTTTAAACTGAAGAACTGCAGCTTAAAACCAAATGATCAACACATAAGCTTATTTATGTACAAGTTCCTACACATGTACATGACTCACCTCAATCAAGTGAAGTCAATCTTCCATTGATACCGGATTAGCATTTGAGTGCTTAATCCAGAACCATTATGCCAGTCAATCTTGAAAATACCATTCATCCTGAAAAAAAATAAAAATTATGCATAAAAGCAGTTCACAACAAAAATTAGAAGTTTATCCACCAAAAGATATGTGTAGACTGCTGATAAATTCCTCCATGTAGTCTGCCACAGGATCTTCAAAAGTATGAGAAAAAACATGTTCTTGATCAATTCCAACAAAGAAATTCTCTATATATGAAGGTCCCTGCTCAATTGAACCTTCTGTTGGGATAATATATTCAGCAGAATAATCAGCCACATCTTTAAGAAAATGATCTATGTCACTTCCATGTTTCCACTCTTCATCTCTAAGCTTTGATTGAAAATAACTTGTAATTGTAACCTCAGGAAGAAAAAGGAATTTTTTTACATTGCTATATGACATACAATCAACTTCAAATAGATTGTTTACCTCTGATCCATGAGCATCATTGTGTTCTTCAATGCACTGATATACAATCTCTTTATCAACTTCCTTTTTACATGAGATAGCCTCTTTTGCTATGATAAATGGCTCAATATATTGTTGTCTAACATATTCCACTTGTTGGTTTCTTCCTGTAGGTGCAACATCCAACTGATGAACTTGAAGGGCTTTGTCCTGTTCCCCATTTAAATCATTTTCATTATAAATATGAGGCTCATCAAACTCATCAAAATAAGATCCCTGGGGATTTATTTTCAACCTAATCGTTTCTTCCTTTCTTTGACTGCTGAGCAGAGATTCTTGATGCATGCTTAAACTTTCCTCTATATGAATACTCTCTTGATCTGCTTAGAATAGAGTCAACCAATTCTCTGCTTGGGAGGTTATTGAAGAATTTTCTACATCATTTTGAGAAAATGATAGTTCTTCGCTTTCAGAGACTTGTTCATAACTCTAAATGCTTGATATATTTTCATCAAGATCATTAGTTTCTTCAATAGGATCATCATGATCTTTTAAATTTTCTTTAGCGTGATAATATTCACAACAACCTTCAAAAATAAACTTGCATGGATAATAAATTCTACAAGAAGAATTTAATACTAAACGGAAATCTTTCAAAGATGAAATGCTTGCAAAAGGTAAAGACCTGAACCAAGTCCTAGCTTCTTGATCCAAAGAAAACATAAACAATTTCATATTAACATCTTCATGAATGATGCCCTGCTACTCCATGCATTCATGAAACTTTTGGAGGTGTTGAGCTGGATCTTCATATTCCTTTCTACTGAATCTTGGAAGATACTCATTCCACACCGAAAATGCAGGCATATAATGGGGATAGCTAGTGATCCCAGTAAAATCAAATGGATCCAATTTATGGACTAGGAAAGAAGGGAGAGCCATTAAAACCCAGAAAAGAAAACTTCAAAGTTCATTAGAGTCACCAACCAATGTGGTAAGTGAAAATCACAAGTGTGCATATACAACCAACTGTTGAAACTTGTCACTCTCAAGAAACAGCTTCAAACTTAGCAAACCTATGGAAAAGTGTTCTTATTCAATTAGTTTGCAGACTGTGGTCTTTGTTATAATGGAGTCACCTTTTATTGCTTTTATTCAAATAGCCAAGTATTTCCTCCTCACTAAAAAACCAGAGGAAAATATTGAAACCCAGGGAAAAACCTTCTTGTCTTCTCTCCCTGGAAGCGGCACCAATTAATGTTGTTCCTTAAGAAACTGTTGACACCTAATCCTCATGATTGGGTGAATATAATGAAAATTGATAAATAATTAATCTGAACAGTCATCGGGAGATGAAGTGAACAGTCTCTCCCTCATGTATATAATGAAGACCTACCTGATGGAATAATACACATGAATCATTTTTGCCTTAAGGAGTTACTGCCTGGCCTGACATGGTATTAGAGCCAGGTTCTTGTTTTAGCTTTTATGCCCTTTGTAACCCCCTATTTTGATCCTATGCTCTCCATTTAAAAGAGTTGCTCCATACAAATCCTGCTCCATTCAAAAGCGTTGTCCATATAATACGCTGCCCATATAAACATTGGTGTCAGTTGCCTGACATTTTCTCTCAAGCCTACCTGCACCATTGACTGCTACTGTTACCCTGCTCGATACATGCCTTGAACGCTGCTGCCACTCAGAAGGGAGATGTCTGGTATATCTGCTGGTATTCTGTCGAGCTCATTGATATATCAAGGTGAACAGTATGCCAACTCCTCTTTTTTAGACTGTGAGCTGTGTCGTTGGCAGCACTATGTTGTTAGCATGACTATGTGTTGGTTCATGGTTATGGGTATTGTGTTACACCGCCCATACTGCCCAACTCCGTTCCCATTCACTTTTTTTTCATATTATCTGTGGGTGTTAATACAGTTAGTGTTAATACAGTTTTGGTGTTAATACAGTTACAGTGTTAATACAGTTGCAGTTGTTAATACAACTCCACTTATAATACCATGCTTGCTCCCATGCTCATACATAGTAAACCATGCTCCCATACCATGCTTGCTCCCGTGCTCATACACAAGTGAACATTGTTATATGAATGACGTCATTTGAAAGTTTCTGGCTTTTCTCAAGCTTTCCGCTAGTGCCTTTCTTGTGCATTATTTGGAGGACTGTGCCAGTTTAGAAACTAGATTTGACAAATTCGTGTGAATAAGTCACCCTCGAGATAAATTTTGCGTAACTCAGACCTTCTGTTGGTTATTCGAGGGGGATTTCATTGGATTGACCTGAAAATTGTGTAAAGTCAAATTGAGAAGGGCTCTGTTTTAGGCACAGGTTTTCCTTTTCTGTCTTCCTGTGTTTTGAAGCGATGTTGTTGGCGTTGTTCCATAATGTTCAACCATAATATGTCCTGCTCCTTTGTTGGCGTATACCATATATATGAATGACTCCCGTAGTGACTCTTGTATTGTGCAATGGTATGATTCCCGTATATGATTATTAATTGTGTGGAACCTGACACTTGTGCCATTCCACTCCTCCATACCACTCCTCCATATAATACCTCCCGCAATAATATCTTTGTCCTATTGCTACAATAATTTCATTTTTCAGAATATTGCTGCTACAATGCATTTTTTTTTAGCAGAAGTATTTTTTTATCAGCAGAAGTAATTTGTTTTTACAGAATGCATTCAATCATATCCATGTTGGGAATATTTCTCACTGGAAAGGAGAACTATCCTGAATGGTCCCAGATCATAAAACACACGCTCATTTTCAATGAGTTGTGGAAAGGAGTGTGTGTCGGAGATGGAGACAATGAACCAGTACAACCTACCTCAGACAAAGAGCTCGTCATTTGGGAAAACAAGAACAACAAAGTTTATTCATTAATTGCAGCATCTGTAAATGAAGAGGTGAGTTGCCATATTTCGTCATTTTCAACTGCCTTTGAAGCCTTACAAAAGCTGAAAGAACTCTATGACTCACATTCTGCACTTGAAGTTGTTCAACTCATGATTAAACTCTTCACTCTTGAACTGCAAAATAATGATCATCTTGCTCTTGCATCTGAAGTAAATTCTATAATGCATGATATCAAATCCACTAAGGTTGAATTGGATATTCCTCTTATCACTTTTCTCAAGGCACTTTATCCTACTTACTCCAATTATCTTGAGTCATTGCAAGCAAATGGAAATCTCAAAGATATCACCTTTGACTCTCTTGTGAAAAAGTTTGTTGAAAGAGAGAAAACTTTTGGAAAGAAGACAGCCCCTGAATCTTCTAAAGAGGTTGTGTGCCTTGCTCATAAAGAAAAGCATCCTGCTCAAGATTCTTCAAGAGGAAGAGGTGGTCGAAGAGGAAGAGGAAGATATTTCAGAGGCAGGGGGGGCAAACATTCTCAAGGAGAAAAGGCAGATTTGCACTGCATTCGCTGCAAAAGAAATGGATCACATGATGCCTCTACATGCAAGCTACCATGGGACAAAATTGAGTAGAAAAGAAACCAACAGAAAGGTAAAACTAATGATACAGACAAAGGTAAAGCACCTGAATCCGCTCACTATGTTGTGGCACAATGTAATATTGGAGTAAATGAAGATTTATGTAATGCTTCACTTGCTTCTTGGAAAAATGATTGGTTGCTTGATTCATGAGCAACCTGCCACATGACTCATAGAAAAGATTTTTTTGAATAATTTACTGACAATGTTGATGGAGCAGTATACTTTGCATACCAATCAAAAATCAAGCCATCAGGGCTTGGCACAATCAGGCTTAAACTGCCTTTTCTTCCAGACTTTCTTATGCATCATGTTCTATATCTCCCATAGCTCAAGAGAAACTTGTTGTCCTTGGTCCACATCCACCAGCAAGGTCACTCCATTCATATGTTTTATGGCAAGCTTGAGGTGAGAAAAGCATCTGACTGCTCACTTGTCATGAGGGGAATAGAAGAAGAAAGGCTTCTCAATCTGCAAGGAACCTCTGCTCGTGCACAACATTTCTCATACAATTATCATCATGGAGAAGGTACACTTCCATCAAGTTTATTATGGCATGCTATATTTGGACATTTGAACTATGACAGTCGCTGCTTGTTGAAGAAAAATGGTGTTTCTGGTTTGCCTACAATTCCTAGGAAACTTAAGCAATGTGATGCTTGCATCCTAGGAAAGCATAGAAAACAGTCTTTTCATGATTCACATTAAAGATCACATAGAAAACTTGAACTCATTCATTCAGATTTATGTGGTCCAATTCTTGTTCCTTCTACAAATGGAAATAAATATATGATGACATTTATGGATGACTACACCAAAATGTGTTGGGTTTATTTATTGAAGAACAAATCTGATGCTTTTCAAACATTCCAGAATTTTCATAAATGGATTGAAAATGATGCATAATCTCATATTGGGTCTATTTGCACTGATAATGGAAAAGAATACACATCAAATGAATTTGAAAACTATCTTCACCAACATGGGATCAAACATCAAACAACTATGCCTTATAATCCCCAACAGAATGGTGTAGCTAAAATAATGAATAGGACAATCTTAAATATGGTACGATCCATGTTGTTCTTCAAAAATGTAAAGATAATGTTTTGGGTTGATGTTGTTCTATGTGTTGCATATATAAAGAATAGATGTCCATCTAATGCTATTAGAAACAAGACTCCTTATGAAATGTGGTATGGACATGTTCCTTCGGTAAAGCATCTCAGGGTCTTTGGTTCCACTTGTTATGCCTTGATACCAAAGGTACATAGAAACAAACTTGGTGCTAGAAGTCGTAAGTGTATCTTCCTAGGGTATTCAAACAACTCCAAATCATACCGTCTCTATGATGAAGTAAATAAAAAGTTTGTTGTATCTAGAGATGTAATTTTTCTTGGATCATCCAAAACTGACAATGTTTTTGAGCGGAAACTTGATCGCTTGGATAGATTTGCAAAAGCAAAATCATTTCAAGAATTTGATAATCAGATTCCACATCTTGAAGGGGGGATTCCTATACAAGATCAACATGTGGAATCTTCTTCTGAAGAACACTCTCCCCCGCATGAAACTCTAACAACAGATGATGCTTTAAGTGATGTGATTGATAGAATTGGAAACTCAATCTTGATTCAATCCCAACTCAATCAACGGAGAAACCTGGACCATCTGAGAAAGGTCCCCCAAAGTGGCTGACAAAGACACTTGAAAGTGTTCATCCTAATGAGGTTGGAAAGACAGGAACTAGAAATTCAAACCAGCAAAATGGAGGTGATGTAGATGACTCTAATTCACCTGTTGATATGGATGTTTCTTATGATTGTGAATTGAACTTGTCTATAGATTTTGAACCAACTTCTTTCAAATATTTTTCTTCTCATGATGAATAGAAAGAAGCGATGCAAAAGGAGTATGATGCCCTCATAAAGAACAAAACTTGGAAGCTGGTTGATCCTCCATTAGGAACCAAACCAATTGGCTGCAAGTGGGTCTACAAGAACAAGTATAAAGCTGATGGCTCACTTGACAAGCACAAAGATAGGCTTGTGGCAAAAGGTTTTGCACAGAAGGAAGGGGTCGATTATGAGGATACTTTTCCCCCACAACAAAATGGGCTACCATCCGGACACTCTTTGCACTAGCAGCTCAGAACGGTTGGAAAGTCCATCAAATGGATGTAAAAACTGCTTTCTTAAATGGAGATCTAAAAGAGAACGTTTTTATGTCTCAGCCTAAAGGATTTTTTGTGAAAGGACATGAACATAAAGTATGCAAACTTGTGAAATCCTTGTATGGCCTCAAACAAGCACTGCGAGCCTGGTATGAAAAACTAATTGAGCATCTTCTGAAACTCAATTTCAAACATTATGATCTTGATGATGCAACTTTATTTGTCAAGAAAATTGGAAAAATAGTTGTATATCTTGTGGTATATGTAGATTATTTTTTAATGACAGGGAACAATGAAAGCTACATTGCATCCATAAAGAAGGAATTGGGGAAAAGTTTTGAAATGACTTATTTGGGCTATGTTCATTACTATCTTGGCATTGAAGTAACCCAACATCCGAAGCCCATATTTCTTTCTCAAAAGAAATACATTGGAGATCCGTTGAACAAGTTTGGTATGACAGAATGCAGTCCTCTTACTACTCCAATGGAACAAAACTTAAAGCTCACATCAATTGAAGGAAAAGAATTTGAGGATGCAACAAAGTATAAACAGCTTGTAGGAAGTCTCAACTACCTAACTACTACCAGACTAGACATTTCGTTTGCTGTTGGAATCCTCTCTAGGTTTATGCAAAAGCCTTGTTTGGGACATTGGTCTGTTGTAAAAAGAGTTCAAAGGTACTTGAAGGGAACTCAATACTTTGGAATCAAGTATACACAAGTGGACGACTTCAGCTTGATTGGATACTCTGATTCAGACTTCGATGGAGACAAAGAAATTGGGGTATCTACTTCAGGATATGCTATGAGTCTTGGATCAGGAGCTGTCTCTTAGAGATCACGCAAACAATCAGTTCTAGTAGATTCCACAATAGAAGCAAAATACGTGGAAATAGCTGAAGCAACAAAAGAAATTGTGTGGCTCAGGAAAATTCTTGAAGATTTGCAGGTAAAACAAGTACAATCAACTCCACTCATGATTGACAATACCTCTGTAATAAAGTTGGCCAAGAACCCAAAGTTCCATGATCGAACGAAGCACATCAATACTAAATATCATCTGATTCAACATCATGTTGAGGCCAAAACAATCCATCTCCGTCATTGTTTCACTAATGAGCTAATTGTAGACATCTTCCCCAAAGTGCTTGGAAGAGAAAAGCTTGAACGATTCAGAATGATGCTTGGACTCACTAACAACCCTTCAGATTAAGGGGGGGAATGTTGACACCTAATCCTCATGATTGGGTGAATATAATGTAAATAGATAAATAAGTAATATGAACAGTGATTGGGAGATGAAGTGAACAGAAACCAATTTCCTAGCTGTAGAGAAATTATGCTTAAGACATTAATAAAGATTATTTACTATCACTTATTGTTTATTATATTCCCAAATGAAGGACATGGAAAACTTGGCCTTAGACTCTTAATACATGTATGACCAGAACATCTCCGAATGCCATTTGTTGCTAAATATAAATGATGAATGAGGAAAGTTTGAAAGGGAAGTTAAATACAATATGTTGATCTCTCACAGGAACTATTATCTGTAACTTAGAGGAATTATGATCATGAAAAATAAATCATATACAATATGCTGGTCTTTCACAGAAACTACTATCTATAACTTAGAAATGAGATAAGGACTTTAAGTATAGGAGCGCTCTTTAATGGATTTTACCCTGCAGCTTCATTACTACACTTAAAAAGAAGAAAACAATGTATGGCACATGATAATGAAACTTACAAATTATATGTAACAACTCCTGGAAACTTCTGGTTGTTTCATTAATCAATGATGTTATTAGAAATACAGTGGCCTGGTTCTCCAAAATTCCAACCCTTAGTAAAATTTTCCACATTTATACATTTGTGGAACAGTTATTGATTTCTGAAACCTATCTAACTGTTTTCTAACTATATGAAATAAAACTGCTACAGAATTTACAAAGGGTAAAAACACCTCAAAGAACAAGAAATCACAAAAGAAAACTGAATTTAGAAGGAGATTATAACTGTTGGATCTCTCTGCTTAATCCACTGTCGAATTCCTCTGTAAATGCCTTAATCTGCTTTAATCATGATAAACTATGTTTAACTTGTGCAAAACCTGGTTACGCAAGTATTAGATTCGACCAACTACCTTTTCTTCAAATCTGGCCATATCACTGATTTTAATGAAAATAAAGCAAACCTTTTGTTTACCGTGAAACTCAAAAAGTATTAAATATGTCTCACAAGTCCATTAGATCCGAAAACCCATCGCATAGTTAGCATTTTCCATATATATATATATATATATATATATATATATATATATATATATATATATATATATATATATATATATATATATATCAACATAATGTTAGACTTACATATTAATTCTTTAAAAGTGCCCTTTTTCCATTATATACTTTATAATGCAAATATAACGTAAGATATGCTTTCTCCACTTATCGCAATCGCAAGCGGCTTGAACCATATACATATAAATGTTATATAATGTTATAACGGCCACGGACCCGATGGAAGAATTAACCCAAATGAATGTGATATCGGGTCCGGCCATTGCAATCGGCATTATCATATATATATATATATATATATAATATATATATATAATATATATATATATATATATATCAATGTTGTGTAATGGCCACAGACCCGCCGGAACTATTAATCATAACATATATTATATCGGGTTCAGCCTGCTGTTACCGCAGACCCGATGTGCTTATAATAAAACATATATATATTTGGGTCTACCATCTCAAGTCACGATCGGCGAATCCCAACATCCATAACTCTATGTTAGGGTGGACCCGATGGGACTTAAAACTACGCTGTATATATCTTTTGGGTCCGTCTCTTTGAATCGCAATCGGCAATAGGTAATGAGCCAATGCATACGTGTTTGCCACTTTACGGGCCGGCCGAATTTTAATATATATATATATATATATATATATTTCATGTCCAGTGTTAATCACTTAACACATGTTTTCTTCGTAAATCCTTTGCGCTATACATATATACATATAATTTCATATAACCCTCTATATCTGATTATTTTGTATCTCTTCCTTTAGCGATGCCAATATATAATAAATAAAATATTTCTTTCCTTTTGGACTTTTCGGTAAGGATAAAGGATATAAAGGAGCTTTATAACTCCCAATAGTGATATAACGGATAAAGAAACCTCAAGCCCAATATAAGCTACAATAGATAGAAACAATAAACCAATGAAATTTTGACTAGGGTTTCAATAATTCACCAAACCCTAAATGTTTAGGGTTTTATGAAAACCCTAAAAGATTAGGTTTTTACCAAAGTATTATCAGAACACCCAAATATTGTTAGACTTACAAACCCTTAGTAGCCTATGGTTTCAATATTATTGGCAATATATTCTAAGCATCAACAAGTTAGAGTTTTATAGTGAACCCTAAAAATTAGGGTTTCCACAAAAATGAACAAATGAAAAGAGATATGACAGAGGTAGATTCAATCTAGTGATTGATCTTCCTAACAATAATCTTTTACGATTCAAAATCCTAAACATAAAATAGTTAGTAATACAAGGAAAATTTTAAAATAATTTTAATAAATAAGTTTTTACAAATAGACATACCTAGAGTTGCTCCTTTTACAAACCTTGTAGGGTTTTTCCTTGGAGTGCTCTCTCTCATGAATCACAATTTATACCTACAATACTTAATGACAAGTACAACAAAGAAAACTATACGATACCAAAAACTATGAAGTCAATCTAGGGTTTCCTAGGCAATTAAAGTTTCCAATTACAAACTTTGGAAATCAAAATATATTTTACAAACCCTATGACTAGGGTTCTTCATGAGTTACCTAGGGTTTTACACTATTGGATAGAAACTACCAATATTAAATTTGCTAAACCCTAATATGACTCAAATCTTGATCATACATATCTTATAAATACATACATTTTCCTTTGTTTGTTTCATTAAGCTTGTTTCCCTTTGCAAATTGAAGACAAGTTATTGGATAACCAAAACATAAAAGATAAAGGCAGTACTTACCTGAGATAGATGAGGTCTTGGTGCCAAGGATTCTAGAGAGAATTCCTCATAACGTTTTCATGATCTACATTGCTTGATTGTAAACTTTGATCCTTCTAATTGTTTGTTCCATGGTGATTTCTACTTATTTATATAAATATGCATGTCTTATTCACTATTGATTAGAATTGGACTTCATGAAGGTCATTGTAAGAGTTATTCTTTGTCAGCATATCTTTATTACTGTAGAACTTGAATTTTCCCATCACCGAACAAAGTAGCTAGTTCCTTATTAGAGACTGTATCTTTTACTTTTATGATCATGGAGACTGTTATTAGGCTTGCTCTTGCATGTTATGATCAGAAAATTTGTCTTCAAGGGGTATAGTGACTTTTATTAATGTCATGCCAAGAATTCTAACTGTAGACATCCTTCATATTTGGTTATGTGGTGTACATGTCTTAATATATCGACTACTTTCATCAAAACTTCTTTGTAGAGATCTTCAAGAGAGACACTTGTAGCTTTGCTTGGCTCACTGACTTGTATAGGATTGAGCTATGTATACATATATACCAATCTTGAAATTGCAACTCTACATAGAACTTATACTATAAAATTTATATTCTAAGTTGAATGTAGTTAGAAGATATGCCTAATGAGCCTTCTCTCTCAGTCTCCTTTATATTCAAAAATAATGTGGGAAATATCGGTTCCTATGATTGAATCCTTTTAATATACTTATGCTTAGAAGGTGGTCTTATGGTGACTGATGTCACTTCTTATAGTATTCAAAATAGTACTATATATATATATATATATATATATATATATATATATATATATATATATATATATATATATATATATATATATATATATATATATATATATGCCTAGAAAAAAGGGTCTTTACCACCAAATTTGATGTGACATACTACTGTAATATCAATGAAATACTTGCTCGAAGATTATGACGTGATGGAGAGTGATAGATCAATTTAGAAATCTTGAACTTGAATTTAATTTATGCACATAATGGTTTCAATCCTCTTGAAACAACATATAACTTGAATTTTTGAAATAACAAATAATTTGAATCTTTTGGAGTGATTTCATAACATGTTAAATGTGCTCAGAACTTTGATCTATACCCCAAGAATTTCGATCTAGAGAGAGATGATTTTCCACCTATTCAGATTCTTCTAATGGATATTAGACTAGGACCTTCGTTGTTCTGCCTTAGGTTACCAAATTATCCTTTCGGTCCTCTAGAACAGAAAATATCTCTGCTATTTGTGCTAGTGTATGTGCCCAGGATAATTGAGCCTTTAGCCTCACAAATTCGGTCTAGAGTAGTCCTTTTCCTTGAGATGAAATGATGCCAAAATGATCTTCTTTTTTCCCTCTGCCCTTTGTTCAAAGCCCTAGCTTTGATACCATGTTGAGAAATCTAGGGCATTATGTGAGTTAGATTCTTCAATTTGATTTCTCTTATCTTGACATTTACTTGTGAAATTATATGTTGATTATGTTAGTGTTCCTTTCATCAAATAAATTCCAACATGAAGATCACAAAGACAAGAACACAAGATGTAGGCACACAAGATGTAGTCTTTCTTATGACTCAAATACAATTATGAAAATTGAATCTAGTTACATTCTTCAACATCCTTTATATAGTATTTTGGTGGGGTTCAAGTGCCTCTTGTGGGGCCAACTTGATGGGTTGGCTGACCACACTCAGGGAAAAAATTCCCTCAAGAACATTAAGTCATGTGGGATCAACAAAGAAATAGAAGAAAACCTATTATAGACATTTTTGGGCCCTACAACCCCAAGCATGAAATTTCCATAAACCAAGGGCTCCTAAGTCCCTAAAAGTGTTGTTCTAACCCCTAAAGGAACAAGGTCAATAGATTACAGCTTCTCCCAGAAGTTCTCCATGAGAAACTGCTCAGAATTGGTCAAAACAGGATCATTGGAGCTACTCCACTAGCTAAGTGCGTTGCATCTCACCTAAATACACTGTGAGGGTGCGTTGCATTTCAAAATTCCCTTCTATGGGGTGCGATGGGCGAGAAATGACAAATGGTAGTGTCATTCCGCGAGGTGGAGAGGTAATGGAAGCTTCCAAAATCTTCTCTTGTGACGCTTGCCTCACTAAATTCGACCAAGGATGAGTAAGAGGCCCTCAGTCTCCAAGTGGAATCAAGAACTATCAGAGAGAAGAAACTAATCAAATCACAAGCTGAATCATCCCCCTTATAGATATCTATATATGGATCCCTCATCCCAGAGATCCAGGGGGCTGGAATTTTGCATATTGTAAGGAATTGTTGTTGGTTTCTTGAGACAAACATCAGATTGTTGGGTGATCTAAGCTTTGTTTGAGGTGAAGAGGGGCTTCTTTGCTGGGAGGTTGATGCTGGGTCGGAACAACTGGTTGTAACTCCTCCTGGCTCTTTTCTTGTTTATCAATAAAAGCTATTTGAGTTTTCCTCCATGCTTTTGTATCATTGATGCTTGTTACATTTGTATGGTCAATTTACATCTGATCCTAGATTGTTTATGATTATAGATCCATGTCTTTGTATAGTGCTATGCTTCTGTGATCTTACAGGTACTTTGTGAAGCTGGGCGTGCAAGGGAGCAGGTAGCTGAGGACTATAAAAGAAGAGAGGGATCGAATCAAGGGATTAGCGCAAGACAGAGGTTGGTCTTTCTGTTCCTCTCTATCTATAATTCATAAAGGAAAAACATAAGTAGCTTTTCTCTGTTTGTTTCTAAGGCAGCTGTCACACGTTAGTGGGATAGAGTAGTTCTATATAGACACTTTTCCCTGTAACAAAATGGCGACTCCACTGGGGAAGTGCGCTGAAATTCAGAATCTCTGAACAGTACCTGTGCTGGGCCAAAAACGAGACTTTGTTCGGTCTCCGGGTCACAGTTTGCAGTTCAGTTCTTGGTTTTTGGCCGAGCAAAAAACAATCAGTAATGCAACAATCAGGGGTAGATCTAAGGAGGATCTAAGAGCTATCACAAGGGCAATCAGATAGTTTGTGAATCAGTTGTTTAAATCATAAACAGATCCAGTAGATGGATTGAAGTAGCAGTTGTCTACTTTGCATTTGTTATGGCAAATGCAGTTCGAATGCTACTTGTAATTTTATGAAATAGACAACAAAGAATGATAAACAAACAAACTAATTATCTCCCCAGCAGAGTCGTAACAGAAGAGCAAGTTATCGCTCGTGCGCAATATCTGGACTTGATTTACACTCAGTCTGGCACGCTCTATGATAAAATACCTGACGCCCCTAGACCGGAATTCTCAATTCCTCCTCCTCCTAAATCGAACAATGACTCTCATGCCGGCGATGGCATGATTGGCACAACAGACACGAAATCAACAAAGGCTACATCCAAAAAGGCCCGTAAGATTTCAAGTCAAAATGCAAAAGATGAACTTCTTGCTTCGGAAGTAAATGTCGTATCAACAGATAAAGGCAAAGAAACCAAACAACCAGGGAGCAAGAAGAAAGGCAAAGGGAAGAAGAAGAAACAGGAGGAATCATCACCTGAAAAATCTTCTTCAAACCCTCCTGGAGATAGGAAACCAAAAAATCCATGCCTCATATGCGATGAGGATCATTGGACCGCAAATTGTCCACACAGAGCTGAGGTTAAAAAATTCTTCAAGAATTCGAAAACCTCCGCAGTGTTAACTGATCCGTTTCCAAATCCAGGAACAAATCTGGTTGAAAGTGAAAATGCTTCCCCGTCCCAAGTGCTAATGTTGTCGGTTTCAAAACAGAAAAATGATGCTTTGATATCGACAAGGAACAAAGATTATGGGAATCCACAGCTGTCGAACAACAAGGATAAAGATCAACCTAGTAGTTCGACAACAACTTCGACAGAAGTTGCGCCACCCATCATCCCTGAATTGACAATAAAACCGCCAAAGGGAGTATTACATAAGTCGACGTTTAATCCCCACGCTAGAGCAGCACAGCATTATAATATAGTGGAATATTTGGCCCAATCGCCATCCGCTATGTCGACTCTTGAAGTACTACAGAATTTCCCATCCCAAAGGTAGGCTTTATTATCAGCCATTGGTGGGATAGACCCAAAGGATTCCAATCTTGTATCCTTCGACCATAAAGGATACGATCCTCAATTACCAGCTCAACTAGCTTTCCTTGTTCAAGTGAAAGCCCTCAACAAAACTGTTCATCGAACAATTATTGATGAGGGAGCATCTACATGCATTATGTCGATGAGTTGCTGGAAAACTTTAGGATCTCCAACCTTGTCGAGATCTTCGACGACATTAAAAGCATTCGACGGAAGGACATATATCCCATATGGTATCCTAAGTAACTTGAAAGTTGAGCTAGGAGGGAAAACGATAGAAATAGATGTTGAAGTCATCGATGGGAATCTTGATTACAACATCCTACTAGGAAGACCATGGATATATGCTATGGCAGCTATTGTGTCGACCTATTTTAGGAAGATTGCATTTCCCTTTCAAGGAGGGATTACAATCGTCGATCAACAAAACTTCCTCCCCAATGATTCTCAAGTTACAGGAAGCATTACCATGATCCATGGAAGCCCCCATTCGCTTCAAAATATCGGAGTAGGCCTACTAAAAGATCCTATACTAATGGGAACTTTCGCCTTTCCACCTCCAATCAACCTGGCGGAAGTGGCGTCGATAGGAACCTGCAATATGATATCTTCTAAAAAGATCTCAGAAAACGATATCGACATGGATCATGCAATGGTTTTGCCCCCAAGCCCAACGGAAGTATTGTAGCAATCAATGTTCCTAGCATGGGAGGCAAACCCAAATCAACGCTCATCAAGCATTTGGATAGATAGGTCTAAAGAATATGGTACCCCTTCAGATCCTTGGTCGCAAGTGCATGTCATCGACGAAGGAATTGTCCAATCAATGGTAATTGAAGGAGCACCATGGAATGATTCCCACCATCGTTCCCTTCTTCCGGATTGTGGAGAAGATACTAAAGATGACCTTTATCATCCTTCAATCTTTGATTTCCTATCAAACACTGTAAACACGGTGGATTCCAAGCGAAACTTGTCCAACATTGAAGAGACTATCGCCATAAATATCTCGACCAAAACAGATGTTGTAGAGAATATTTATGTTGGCAAATGTTGTTCTCCTTCAAAACTGGAAATATATAACGCTCTTTTTCGCGAATTCAGAGATGTCTTTGCTTGGTCATACAGTGAAATGCCAGGCATTAAATCGAGTATCGTTGAACACAAAATTAAGATGTATCCAGATGTCAAACCAGTACGACAACGGCTAAGGCAAGTGCACCCCAAGAAAGCCGCTGCCATTAAGGCAGAAGTTGAAAAACTTCTCCATGCTGGTTTCATCTACCCGTTCCTCTAACCGATTGGGTATCGAATATTGTCCCTGTTATGAAAAAACAAGGAACAATTAGAGTGTGCGTCGATTATAGGGATGTAAATCAGGCTTGTCCAAAAGAAAACTACCCTACACCCTTCATTGACCAGATAATTGATGAATGCGCCAGATGTGAAATCTTTTCGTTCATGGATGGATTCTCCGGGTATAATCAAATAAATATTTGCCCACAGGACTAGTCAAAGACTGCATTTATTTGTCCGTGGGGCACGTTCACATATCGAAAATTACCCTTTGGTTTAAAGAATGCAGGGGCGACGTTTCAGAGGGCAATGAATTATGCCTTCCATGACATCAAAAACATCGTTCAACCATACCTCGATGACCTTCCGGCTCATTCGCGAAAGCGGACTGATCACCCGCAGCATTTAAGAGCGATATTTCTACGTTGCCGACACTACAAGATACAACTCAATCCACACAAATGTGTATTTTGTATCGGTTCTGGTCGTTTGCTTGGCTTTGTAGTCTTGAAGGACGGGATTCGTCTCGACCCATGTAAGGTCCAGGGAATCATAAATTTGCCTCCACCTTTGAATTTGCTTCAGATTCAGAAACTCCAAGGGAAAGCGAACTTTCTGAGGAGGTTCATTCCAAATTACGCCGAACTTGCTAAAGGTTATACACGTCTTTTGAAAAAGGAAGTGCCCTTTGTTTGGGATCAGGTTGCGCAAGCTTCCTTTGATGCTTTAAAAAAAATCACTAATGAAAGCATCATTAATGTATGCTCCTGATTATCAAAAAGATTTTAACCTGTATCTGGCTGCAGCGGATACGACCATCGCAATGGTTTTAGTTCAAGAAGTCGATGGAATAGAACATCCCATATATTATTTAAGTAAAAACTTAAATGATATAGAAAGCAAATATTCTTACGTTGAAAAGCTAGCACTTGCAGCTGTTCAAGCGATACAGAGATTTCGACACTATGTCCTCTTTCAGAAAACTACCATTCTGTCAGATTGCAACCCCATGACTTATATATTGTCACGACAGTTGCTGGGGGGCAAATATTCAAAATGGATAGCAATCCTACAAGAGTTCGATCTGGAATTTGTAAAATCCAAATCGAAGAAAGCTCTAGTCTTCGCAGAATTATTGTGCGATCTCCCATCGTCGTCCAACGATGAAACGTCCGAAGAAACAATCGTGGACGAAAGTTTGTTTTTGATATCTTCAAGCAATGAGTGGTATGGGGATATAATAATTTATCTCCAAACCCAAAAATACAGGCCAAACACCTCACACTCCGAACAACAACGTATTCGATACCAAGCAAAAGACTACATGATCGTCGGTGACACGCTTTACCATCGTGGTACCGATACAGTTCTGAGAAGGTGCCTCACCCATGAGGAGGCCAAGAAAGTCCTGAATGATTTTCATTCAGGCGCGTGCGGGGGACATCAGTCTGGATATGCTACAACGCAAAAAATCTTACGAGCAGGATACTTCTGGCCAACAATGTTCAAAGATTGCATAACCGCAGTCAGAAGTTGCCACGCTTGTCAAATTTTCGATAGCAAAACCAGAAGACCACCCGCACCTCTGCAGCCAATAGTTTCTGTTGGGCCATTCGCCAAATGGGGCATCATTTTCATGACATGTAACCCCACCTCGACCGAGGGGCATGGGTATATCATAGTCGCAGTTGACTATTTTACCAAATGGGCCGAGGTGATGCCTACATTCGATAATACTGGTGAAACAGCTGCCCTCTTCTTTTTCAATCATGTAGTTGCCAGATTCGGCATACCACAGGCTATAGTCACAGATCATGGATCGCATTTTCGCAATCACATGATGGTCGAATTAACTGTCAAACTAGGGTTGTCTCACGATAGCTCTACTCCATATTATCCGCAAGCCAACAGACAAGTTGAAGCAATCAACAAGGTCCTAAAGCGCATGCTGCAGAGGATGATTGGAGTTCACAAGAGAAAATGGCATCTAATCCTGTACTCAACTTTGTGAGCTTACCGAACATCGGTAAGGAATGTAACCGGGTTTACACCTTTCCAACTGGTATATGGCCTGGAAGCAGTCTTACCAATCCAGTGTGAAATCTCGTCCCTCAAACTCGCAATTGATCTCCTCCCTGGAACTTCAGAAGAAGAAGCTCGTTTCTTGGAATTAATCCAATTGGATGAAACCCATCATGATGCCGCTTTGGCTAATGAAGCCCATAAGAAACGAGTCAAGGCGTAGTTCGACAAAAATGTCAAACCCCGTGTCTTCTCAAAAGGTGACTTGGTCTTGCTTTATGACCAAGAATCCGATAAATTGGGAGCAGGTAAATTTAAGTCTTTATGGATGGGCCCCTATATTGTTAAACGAGTGTTAGCAAAAGGAACCTACGAGTTAATGGATTATGACGGAATTCCACTGGCGCAACCTCGTAATGGGTTGTACCTCAAGCATTACTATGCATAATGGTAACCTGTATGCTTTTGTTATGTTTTTGTTTTCGCTAAAGTGTTTATTTTGGTCAAGTAATCCACTTTTTACATTTATTGCAGATGTCAAACCTATTGGAGTCATGTGTTGGATATGCTGACGGAGCGAGTCGTAGTTCGCGGAACCTATCTTCCGCAGCCTGGGCTATTTTTGATCCAAGCGGCGAGTTAGTAAGTTTCAGAGGGGTATGTATTGGTCGATCAACAAATAACATCGCTGAATATAGCGCGTTGATAGAACTTCTCTTTGATTCCATCACACATGGTATACGAGGACTAATTGTCAGGCTAGACTCACAGCTCGTAATACTACAACTCAATGGTATATATTCCGTCCGAAACCCAGCTATTTATCGCATGTTCCTACGGGTTAAGATTTTGGAAAGACAATTTGATTTTATTCAATATCAACATTTTTCCAGAAACTTAAACACATTAACTGACTCATTAGCAAATTATGTGTTAGATAGACATTTGCAACATTTATAAAAAGAAACATACCATCAATGTTTGCATTTGGATCATGTAACTTAACCAAAGTAAAACTCCGAAAATCAAAAATATATATAACTGTTTATGGTTTACACATAATGTTCTGTAACCAAGACAAAATCAGTCAAATGACCCAAAAACTCAAAATTCTAGGGGGCACCCTAGTCTAATGATGCTCGTGATAGCAAGTCACAGCCTGTGTGATCTTGCATAAGAGACGAGTCCATCGTCTTGGCACACCAGTAGTATGTCGCTGTAACCGCAAAGGTAGCTCGTTAGTCCTCACATCTGGAATACCAAGAGTGAGGCCCTCAACCTGCTCCTGTAATGTTGTGAGAGTCTCGGCCACGTCGAGGTCGCGAAGGATAGCCCTTCCGACGGCCTCTCCTGTTGGGGCAGCAGCTGGTACTCTCAGGCGAACTACTGGACGAACAGGACCAACATCTGCATGTACACATGAGTTTGATTAAAGTCTTGATAGAATAAAGCACAAGAACATTATAAACAAAAAATGATAAACAGGGATATGGTCAAAGATTTTACCAATGGCGCCCCACTGCTCGCCATCCGGTAGTACTAAATCTGGATCACCCTGGAAGTCCATGCCAGCGTATGGATACTCGGAATAAACCATCTCCTGACGATCAAACCACCTGAAGAAGGTATCAGAAAATGAAATTTGAGACTGGCCAGCATGCCTAGACATATGGTCAACCCATCTCTGCATATGTGGTTCAGTAGGAGAAGGTAAATCGAGTGCAATATACTGCAGTTGCATCAGTGGTATCTTCTCCAAGGCAAAGGCGGTCAAAATAGAACCATACCCAAAGTTCTTCAACCTCCCGCTCTTTATCTTGGTCAACTGTTCTTTCATCACAAGAAGCACTGTGTCGCACCATTTGAACACCTTCGGTTGGAGGCATTCCAAGGAATACTACATGTAAGATTGGTTGGCTACATGAAGAGCCGCACCACTGGCCATCCTACCAAAAGTAAATAGAATAGTCCTGAGGGACCTGTCAGTGACATCACGGATGATGATCTTGCCGTCTTTACTCGGCTGAGATCCTTCTCTACAGTACTGGCGAACATAATCTCTCACAGAGTCGCCTCCTCGGGCCGAACCTGATAAAGAGATGGTGGCACCCCACCTTGACAAGCCAGTCAAGAAATAGACGTCTACTACAGTCAAGGGGATAGATTTGCCCCTGATCTGGAAAACCTGATTGGTAGGATCCCAAGCATCAAGCAAATACTGCAGTAAGTTTATCTGCTGTCTCATGCTAGAAATGCGGAAGAACTTCAGCAAGCCACAGTTCCGCAGTGCGTTTACTGTAACTGGATCATGTAGGGCAATCATGTCCTCTTCTTCATGCTCATGTTCTCGCCATGTAATGGTCATCTTACTCCAAAGATCTCTGAAAAACAAACAAGAGAAGAGTTAGATCCTAATTTTGGTAAGAAACAGGAAAAATTTTCCATCAAAAATTGTGCATTAAATTCCTTTTCTGCGCCCAACGCACCTGCAGCAGTGATCTAGGTGCATTGAATGTCAGATAGCCTTTAGAAAGGTCAACATTCAACGCACCTTTCGATACACAGAGGGTGCGCTGAAGGCAGAACGAGTTCTTCAAACCCCAGGGGCTCAAAAAAGCTAGGAATCAAGCTCAAAATGCAAAATGGAAACCATGAAATGAAAGAGCTCAGGTTTAGCTCCTACCTGGTCCAGACGGCACCGAGAATCGTCCACAGAATCTCCCAAAGTCAGCTAATGAAAATCAAAGGGGGAAAGCACCTCCAAAGCTCCAACAAACCAAAGTTCAAATGAAATGGTAAAATGAGAGGTAAAAACACTTTTTAATTACTTTTTACGTAGTTCTAAACTCATTTTCAAGCATATATTGTTCATTTCTGACTAGTTTGATGAAGCAGTTGAAAACACAGTACAATCTTTGAAAGAACAAAGCTATTTATGGTAAAATCGAAATGGGACCATTCAATCGAGCAGTTTTAGCACATAGTTCAAGCTCGTTAGAAAATAAACATAAGACATGAGCAAATGTTTCCACCCGCGTTTAAGCTCGTTAAAAAATGAACTATTCCCCCAGTAAATAACCATCGTGAATGTAGTACTTCAGCCATTAAAGCCTTGGTCGTGTTTGCACCGTCACCTCCACTTTTTTCCATTGGTTGATCATTCACCTCCATTTGATTGTTTACCCATTTTGAGGAACAGCTACGAAGAGTGATTTCACTAGCCATCCTTGTGACACTACCGTGATTGGAAAATTCCAAACCTTACCTGGAATCAGCTGCTACCCGTTTTATCACTCGTTCCTCAAAAGACGAGTCTCCTTTAAGCTCTTTTCAACTGAATCGTAAAATATGAAAAGATTGCCGAGCCATTGGCCTCTCCAGCTCGTTAAAGGGACAGGAAGTGTTATCCCTCCTCTAGATTTTAATCTTTTTGGACCTGAGGGATTATTACACAAAAAGATCGAGCGCTTGTTTTGTTCGGCTCGTTAAAAGTATCGAAAATCCATCCCTTCTGTATTGTTTTATACTTTTTCGGACTTAAGGGATTAGATGACGAAAAAGGAATTTTGGAGTTACCTTTATGTTCCTTTTCAGACTCTCTAAAATTGAAAAGGACCGAGTTATCTTTGTCGTTAAACTCGTTAAAAAGATTAATAGCGACAAACTTGTCTATAGACGAGAACGAGTTTCACTATCGCTAGGCTCGCTAAAACATAGCGATAGGTTTGCCCGAAGGGAAAATTATAGAACAAGCATATGTTATCCTCCTCAAGCTTGACAAAAATAAAGAGGTACTGGTTAGCAATGACTGGGGAAAATTTGGGAAGAAAACTCAAAGAAACTTTGTTGGTAGCAAGTCGCTCTTGAACATGACACTTCCGCTCCATGTCCGAGTCGGGTTGGGTTGTTTCATTCACCGGTCACATCACCATGGTCACGCCATACCATCCACATTTGGGGTTAATGCTACCAATCCATCACATCAGTGTCGCCGATATGTTCAAGAGAAGTCATTCAGAGAATTCACCTGTGTCTCACCCACTACCATACATTATACTCCATTCTTTCATGACCGCCACCCTGAACCTTATATCACCAGATCGTTTTCACCTCCATTAAAATCATTTACTACGTTCCGTGTCATTGATGTGGGATTCATTAAGGCCCTCCTGTGACGGATCACTTCTTGTCGACATCAGCTCATTATCCAAGAAGCTGATCTAGGAACACCCCATTCAGTAATTTGAAGCTTGCATGCCTCAATGGCAGGTTTCTCACTTCCGGCGACAAGTTTACATCAATGACCTTCGACCGAAAGATTTTGCGTGGTGTTCGATGCCAATTCCTTTATTCACACCACGTGAATTGTACTGCAGTACCTTGAGGATCATTATCATTATCGGTGATTCCTCTCGCGCTTGTTAATAGTTTACATCATTGACTGGTAATCAAGCGATGTCTTTCCATGTTTGACTTCAGAACATTTCTCACATGGATCGACTTGTACTTTGAGTGAAGATCGGATGAGATTGAAGACCCCGGATCTAGTTTCATCCATCCGAGCTGCGATATATATTCAGGGGAAATAAAGACATTAAATGTACATCATTGCTACACAGATAATCATCCACTCGAAAGGATGATGGCTCTATCAGAATCATCAGTCTACACCCAGACGATTGTCTGTCCTATGTACATTAAAATGAATTTATAAAGCTGAGCATGGGAATGCCCGCCTCAGCTAGATCATGAAAATAGTATGAAAATAATGTATTGTATTGTATCTTATTACAGGTCTCCTCCCAGCATTGAAAGAACTTCGGATCCTCATAATAAAGCATTTCACCCGACACCAAAAGATTAACGGCCTCATACTTTAGGGGGCAACTGTTATAGACATTTTTGGGCCCTACAACCCCAAGCATGAAATGTCCATAAACCAAGGGCTCCTAAGTCCCTAAAAGTGTTGTTCTAACCCCTAAAGGAACAAGGTCAACAGATTACAGCTTCTCCCAGAAGTTCTCCATGAGAAACTGCTAAGAATTGGTCAAAACAAGATCATTGCAGCTGCTCCACTGGCTAAGTGCGTTGCATCTCACCTAAATACACTGTGAGGGTGCGTTGCATTTCAAAAGTCCCTTCTGTGGGGTGCGATGGGCGAGAAATGACAAATGGCAGTGTCATTCTGCGAGGTGGAGAGGCAATGGAAGCTTCCAGAATCTTCTCCTGTGACACTTGCCTCACTGAATTCGACCAAGGATGAGTAAGAGGCCCTCAGTCTCCAAGTGGAAGCAAGAACTATCAGAGAGAAGACACTAATCAAATCACAAGCTGACTCATCCCCCTTACAGATATCTATATATGGATCCCTCATCCCAGAGACCCAGGGGGCTGGAATTTTGCATATTGTAAGGAATTGTTGTTGGTTTCTTGAGACAAACATCAGATTGTTTGGTGATCTAAGCTTTGTTTGAGGTGAAGAGGGGCTTCTTTGCTGGGAGGTTGATGCTGGGTCGGAACAACTGGTTGTAACTCCTCCTGGCTCTTTTCTTGTTTATCAATAAAAGATATATGAGTTTTCCTCCATGATTTTGTATCATTAATGCTTGTTACATTTGTATGGTCAATTTACATCTGATCCTAGATTGTTTATGATTATAGATCCATGTCTTTGTATAGTGCTATGCTTCTATGATCTTACAGGTACTTTGTGAAGCTGGGCGTGCAAGGGAGTAGGTAGCTGAGGACTATCAAAGAAGAGAGGGATCGAATCAAGAGATTAGCGCAAGACAGAGGTTGGTCTTTCTGTTCCTCTCTATCTATAATTCATAAAGGAAAAACATAAGTAGCTTTTCTCTGTTTGTTTTTAAGGCAGCTGGCACACCTTAGTGGGATAAAGCAGTTCTATATAGACACTTTTCCCTGTAACAAAACCAACAATAGAATATGTTTTAGTAGATGGTTTTTCTCACCTGTTGTACTTTTAATTGTTGACAAGGGAGTTTAGTTTTGAATTACTCAACCTCCTTCTAGAGCTAACTAAAATAGTGACTCAAACTTCACTATGATTTAATATAATTTCAATAGTATTTATATATAATACTATTTACCCATCCAAGAAAAATCCCATGGAGGTCTCATCTATATGAAAAATATAGAAGTCTAGCAATCTAACCCCTCACGAAAAAATTTATATTTTTTGATTTCATAAAATTAGTCATTATTAGCCACATATGGCAAACTTTCATTTTTTCCAATGTAATTTTTTAACAAAGGATTACTCAACATCCCTATGTGTCACCTTTTGGATATTTCCAAATAAATATTCTTCCTAATTACCGAATTAAATAATAATATATTAATTTTTCACTCCAAAAGTCGGTAATTTTTAAGTGAATTAATATCAACAAGCTCACTTACATTTGTACTAGTTTAAGTAGAACTTTGAAGGATTAGTGTTTGGGAGTAAGGATTACACACCACTAATGAATTTCCTATATCATAACTATGAAATAAGGAACCATCCCCTTACTCCCATTATTCCTAAGGTGGAGGTATTCAACTCACATATTTTACAAAGTGGGACTATTTCACTTGTTGTCCCATTACATTACTTGTCAACACTATCACTATCAATGTCATAGTCAAATGAGATAAGTCAAAGCAAGAAACTCATAAAAGTACTTGTCATGGTAAGGAATCAATGTTAGGTCTATCAATTCATATTTGCATAGCTTAATATTCTATATTACAACATAATTCAAATGTGTTGTTGCTTCATGCACTATGGTTGTCACATTAACACAAGACCATGTCAATGTACCACTATCCAAGACATTTTCATGTGTGCATATCTATACTCAAAAATGACTTTTACAACTCATAATATTACTATGTTAAGGTAGCAGTTTTCTTCAAGTCATTGTTTCTATGTCAAGTTAATATATTAAGGTCATTGTACAATAATTCAAACAGTCAAGTCAATAGTAATGCATCATTGTCATAAAGTGTCAAATTTAAACATCTTATCATAGCATTCTCGCTATGTTAACCAAGGTGTTGTTTGTAACCTTATTATATTATAATAATGAACAGAGGTATAAGACATAACTAAGCTCTTAACAAGCTATAGGATATAGTAGGTGCGTTGATATTAGAATACTAGTCAATAGATTCCATCAACAATTAGGAGTCAAGGTCATGTAATTGTTTTATTAATATTTCAAGTCCTATGAGTCAAACTAACTTTTCATGTCATTGTTTTCACTAGGAAAATACATCACTTGTTAAGTTTGTATACATCACATAAAAAATAATGTTCAAAGTCAATGATTGGGTTATTGTCTTTGGTTCTTGAAGTTATTCAACTTATACAAAATGAGATTGAGGCATGAATTTTTGTCATATATTGACAATTGTTGGTGAAGATTATATTTTTTTTCAATGCACAAAAAGTATATAGTTATTATATTCTATTTGTTTGTATGTATTTTCTAATTATGATATGTTTTATTTGTTTTGGAAAACTTACATGCATGGCATAGTAAAATGTTGGCTTGTACTGTGGCACAAGCCTATCCACTCTGCTATAGGAACATATACACTGCTATAGTTTTGCATAGTTGAACAACTATCGGATAGATAGTAGCTCAATTATGGGCCATCAAAGAGGTTGGACGAGATCAACAAATATTTATAGGAAGCATATGATGCCCAGATAGGGCCAGCCAGAATATGCTTTGTTTATCACACTTTACTTTAGGAATCTTAGTCTTAGTAGGCACACTCTTTACTACTTACAAGCATGTTCTCCATATGTTATTTACTTTCTTTACTGCTTCATCCTAGTTGAGGGAATGATGCCCCATGACCTAATCTTATAAAACACTGGATGGATCGATCATTTATTAGCCAAGGGAATACTTGTAATAGCATGCTTCTCTGGAATTGAACTGCCAGATGGTGGATTGGATTATGTAGTTTCAATGGTTAGAGAACCTCATTGGATGGACAGAATTTAGACCTAGGATAGGCCTTTGAAAACACTTTCTTCTTGCTTAATGAAAGATTAGTTCGTTGGTACAACACTTACCTTATGAACAACCCATTACTCTTCACCTAGGAATCAAAGTATGTGAAACTCATATATTTTTTTAAAACACAGACTTCTATCTGATATTCGATGGTAGAGGTTAGTCATTGAATATTTGACACCTATCGGTCGGCGTACTTGTCATATAATCGATGCCAAAACCGATGGATAGAAGAGTCGATCATTTGAAACTCCTATCAAACATAAATCACATTTTTCGAATATATGATGTGTCACCATCAACTTGTGTGCCCCAAACTGATAGAAAAATGTGTATGATATTCAAAACTCTTGTTGAACTAATTCAACTTGCCATTAGTTATCTGACACATATACATCGAACGAGTGACTCAAGACCGATGGGAGGGAGCATTGGAGTGATAACACTCCTGTCACACAATTTACATATACAATCGATTATCCAATGCATAAATGTCATTTTTTCCCATCGGACAAAACTAACTATGTGTCGAAGATGACAAACTAACACAAGACCTATCAGATTTTCGATGTGTGGTGCATCAGTTATCCGATGCTTTATAGTGTCACAAAACCAACTTCAAAACATCGATTTTTTAATGACCATTTATGCCATTTTTTGTGTTGGATAATCGACATTTGTACCATCAAATATCTGACAGGTACTAAACTGTTGAATTTTCGATAGAATTATAGCAGTGGTTTGATGAGCACCAATGTGTCAGATAGTTGGCACCAATAAGTCGCATATCTGGCTAATAGCCATCAGATATTGGCCCCATTTGTACTAGTGTACAATGTTGGAACTAATTATGTTGTTATTTTGGCCAGATATTCATGCACCTGTTATGTTTCTGGATTCATGAAATTCATTTCCATTGGAGGTTTCCCTTATTTTGTGGAGGATATGAAGGTGTTTCAGCATTAAATGTTTAATGGAAACTACAAATTATTTTCTTTTGTCATTTCCAACATGTTATTTTCAATGCCATATCTAAAACTTGTTTCAATAATATTCGAGACAATCACCTACTACATGGTGAAATTACATCCTGGATTTACTCACTATTTATATTTCATGCTTCTCTTGCATGGTCGTCATTAAGAGCTTGATGATGATAATGGCCATTTACACTTGGGACTAATGAAGTAATTGTGTTGGCAATGAATGTACGGAATGGGCACCGATATACAATAGTTGGTTTCATCTCTGAACCAAATGCGGTTCCAAGTCAGTGGCTTGTAACACGCAGACATGCATATGTTGTGTACTACTACCATGAAAATCATCACACAAGCATTGCACGATTGTTAGGTAAACTTGACTCTGGATAGAGTCAAAGTTAACCAAGTTAAACAGTGATGGTTTTGGGGCACATGGTATTGTGCACCCATAGTATTCTTCCCGTGGTATTATATGTAATGGAGCTTATAAAAGGCTGGAAAGACTTCATTGTAATGCAAGACCCGGAGGTGAGTGGTGAAGGCTCACTTGGTTTGATTGGCCAGGGTTTTGGCCAATGCTACTAAGATCTTATTAGGTTGGGTTTTTCCCCGGATTTGGGGTATTCCCGGATAAACATTTGTGTTTATGTGTTTATGGTTGTTACTGGTTATTTTTATATTTATTCCTAAAAGGGAAACATTGGTTTTCGTGGAGAGTGAGTTGCATTGCGTCACACAAACATAAGTGGGTCGAATCCTCAACACTTAGCCTTCAAGGTGCTTAATGTCAAGCCTAATGGTGTAACCATTCTCTACTTCATTTCAAATGACCACATCATTTTTCTTCCTGCAAACTAGCTATTACCAAATAATTTGTGTCTCTTATATACGCTCCATCTCCTCTATTGTCTAATAAGCACATGTATTTCTTGGTGGGAATCATCACAAGAGTAGGAATCCTGGGAATATATATGTTGATTGTTGTTTTTTTCATTTTTGAAAGATATCCCCAAACCAGTTTGGTTTTATTCCATGTCATATATTAGCTTCAACTCTTGGGTATTACACGGCTAATACAAGAACAACTTGCTTGGAATATATTTCAAACCACAAATTGAAGGAATGCCCAAAATTAGTGGTGAATATATATTAAAAAATGTGTTTGAAATTAATGAAAAATGGTTCAAATGGTTGGACTTGTTCTCAATAATTTTTATATACCACATAATATTCTCTCTTATGATTAAATACAATGAGAAGATTGTCCCTTCCTTGCGAGCACATTATGTAAAGCACGAGATGAGGTCCTTGGGAAAGAAAGCCTCCTTGAACACCATAAATTTTGTTACTCCAATTTCCCATTCTAGTGAATCATGATCCTCTCCATCTTGAACCAAAAACACTAGTTTGGTTGTGCTCAAGGAATCTTCTCATAAACAATAGCCAACTTATTAAATCCAAATTTAAAATAATATTGGAATTATTTGGACATTCTTTGATTGAAGGATTCGACTTCCACTGTATGACATAAATGACTTTAATGGTAAAAAATTGACAGAGAAGCCACATGAATCGACTACCATCCATTCCGACCTATATTGATAGTGAATTACTTTGCAGTCTTGTTTTAACAATTATATGAAGGACAGTTCTTAGAAATCTAAAGTCAAGCCACAATTAGTTGGATTTTGTTGACATCTAGTCAACAATAATTGTAAAAGATTTTCAGATAGTGAGTCATAAAAAGTTTGAGTTATATTTATCCTTCATGTAATTTATCAAACATAGGCTCTATTATTTTCAGAAACAACAACAGAGCATCTACTACAGTCATAAAGACAATTAAATATGCAATGTATATATAAACTTGCAGCATAATTAATAGAGCATCTGAGTGACAAAAAATTTAGTGCAGATGTATTTGTAACAACAAAGAATTCAAGAAGATGAAATCATGTGAGAAGAATAGACAAAGAGCTAAACGATCAATATTGTGACAACATTGTGCTATAATGTTTAATCCCTTGAGTATGAAGATTGCGCAATCGTTCTTGGATTGTGGTAGAAGAAAAAGTGGGATGGTTCTTACTCAGATGATTCACTTATTATATGTTTTGAGGAAGGACTCTTAGGAATGACAGTCATGCATTGGACTCATTCGTAGAGAGAGAAAAAAGGATTCCCCCATAATGGAGAGGAGCAACCCAACAATTCCTACTTGGAGTAGCAGTCTATATGGTTGAGAAGGTTGTAGAGAATGTGAACAATGGAGATCTATGAGAAGTGGCCATCAGACATGAAGAAGTCATAGTAAGCCTTATATACGTGTATATTTCTATCTAGCTAGTGGTTGTGGAAATTGAGTTACCTATGCATATCGATATGCATGATTGATGTACAATAAGGATACTTCTACAGTAAGTAGTGATTCAATACTTTGTTGCATTCTTGCTCGGGACGAGCAAGGCATTTGTGGAGCACCTGGAAGGTATGCTTTTTGACAAGCAATCTAGTGGTTTTTCAATACTATTTCTAACCTTTTCTGCATTATGAGTCTAAAAAATATAAGGGTTTTGATCAATTGTGTGAAAATGGACAAACGAAGCTCAATCACTAATAATTGATGTTTTCTATGCAGAAGGACGCGGAAATAGGGAATTATCGAGTAAAAACAAGAAGCGAAAGGAAAGTAACTGTTGTCCCGTCGACAGGGAACCGGATGCGGACAAGATCAAGTAAAATTAGAGCCGAATAATCCAGGAGAAGAACGCAGGATACCGTGACGGAGAACGCAAGAAGGAAAGAGGAGAACTGAACGATTAGCGAATCCCTCAGGATCTTCGATCCTGAGGGATCGCTGCTTTAAGCTTATCTTTTGTATCTAGACATCTCCGTCATTTCTGTTATATAAAGGTACCACGCCATCGAGCGTGGGGGGACGACTGTTGTTATAAATAAAAACTCAGGACAACTTTGATCATTGAGTTTTGTAAGATCTGATTTTGTATATTTTTATTAATGCAATCAATATAAAGGACTTGGTGTTCACTTCGTTTCTACATCTGAAGTAACTTTAAGCAGTGTACCATTGGTAGCCAAGGGCCCAGCTCCGACGGTCACTTGCTGTTGTATCATACGGTGATTTGTGTGGTTTGCTTATTTCTCTTGTTTCAGTAATCCGATATATCTTTTATATGATAGACTATGCTTCTTAATTAATATCTGAATCTGAATAAGTTCTTTAATTCATGTCTCTGTATTACACAAACTGAATCTATTCGAATTGCATCCATTTCTACAGCAAGATATTGGTATGAATGTTATCGTTATTGGATTCATATAAAATAAGTATTTGTGAGGCTTGAAGATAATATCACTTTGTTCAGAAACATAGTCACATCATACATTACTCTCGGATCGCCACAGTAGTATATACCGCGTACATACATTTGAGTTGCTGTTCCAATTTATATGATTGACGTTTCCTGTTTATGATAGTTTGCTGCTCCATTTCATTACTGCTGTTCCATTTCATTACTGTTGTTCCATTTGATTACTGTTGTTCCATTTTAAGAATTGTTGTTCCATTTTACTTTCGTTAATCTGCCTTTATTGCTTTCGCGTGATAGCAGGCCTAAGGCTGTCGTGAGCCCAGCAAGACGCTGCCTAGCTCCCAGACCTATAAGTCCATGCTTTGGTTTTCTTTCTTTATCAGTTTCTAAAGGGAAGGGTTATTGGTTCCGTACCCTTGACTGATCATCTGCCTTGTGTGATTTCATTTTCTGAATTGGTTTAGTTACAGCTTAGTGTTTGTTTCCTTTCAAGTCATTAGAACGCTATACTACCGAGCACTACTTGGACAGAACAGCCTCGGATTGAGTTACTCCTTGAAAGAACAAAACGATCCCGGATTGACTTAATAATGTGGAATAATTGGTGGTGTGAGAGACCCTAGTTATCGCTCTACATTTTGGCGCCGTTGCCGGGGAAGGGGTAATAGCCATTTGTCCTTTATAGAGTAGTGCGCAAATCTGCTAGGAGGGAGTTGGATTTTAAAAATGGAAGGTAAGAACCTGCGTACGAAGCATGTAAAAGCCCTGCTCCACCGTCCGCTCTCTTAGTAGAATTGCTGGTTAAATAGGATTTAGCAGTTTAATTGGAGTGCATGACTAAGCAGAAAAAGTTAGAGAAAGATCAAAAGCCTCCATCCAAAGCTAAGGGGCCGGTGACCCTTGGACGAACGACCTTCATAGACGAAATCTATAAGAAAGCCGACTCTCAGCCATCAGTAGGTTATAAGAAAGTCAATTCTAAACAGCCTACTAGTTCCCTTCAGGCCTCGGGATCACCATCTGAAGCCTTTGCTGAGGTGCACAGTCGAACAGAGGAGCAGGATTTTCAAGAAATTGAAAATTTGACTCCTGGACCATTGCACGAAGGGACCCAAAGTAACCTTTGTGAAGGAGAAGGAGAAATAAGGGAAATTGAGGAACCTAGATCTCCTATTGAATTAAACCAGCCTTTAAATAGCCCGGACAAGGGAAGCGCTGTAAAAATCCTTGTTGAAGGAATTCATTCACCGCAGACAATTGGGGCCATTATCATCCCTAATCAAGGGAGTGGTGTCAAGACAATCCCTGTTAAGACTACCCCTCCTCAACCAAGGAACACTCTCTTGGAAATTCCTGAAGATTACTGGCATATATTCGATCCCATGGCGCAGAATCAGCCAAACACCCAAACCTCCACATTGCAATATCCGATAGTAGATTCTGCAGCAAATGCGCCCATGAAAGCCATCCCTCTCCAGCATATTCCCACATTTCATGGCCTTACATCAGAAGATCCGGACGCATTCTTGTTCGAATTTGATGTATTATGTAGAGGATACGATTACACCACCGATCCCCAGAAACTGAAATTGTTCCCCTCTACATTAAAAGGGGCTGCGTTAAGATGGTTTATGGGCTTAGGTGGTGGGGTTATTAACAATTGGGATCAAATGAAAGAAGCCTTTTTAAAGAAATATCAAGATTACTGTAGGTCGAGAGAACTAAAAGATGAAATCTTTCAAATGTCAACCAGACCAAACGAAACCTTAGAAGAATATGTGGAACGTTTCCAATATAACTTGCAAAGATCCCCTTATGCATCGCTACCTCTGCCTGATAACGTGTTGAAAACTGCATTAATTAGAGGTATGAAAGAGCAATGGATCAAAACGTTAAACATTATGGGGAAAGGAGACATTTATCAGGAAAACTTTGCTGATATCATTGATCTGTGTATCAGGAGCTCAAGAGGCAGCACGAGGATAAAACCAGCGGAATATGATCGCTTCCCCAGAGATAACAGAACATTAACAGAGGGAGTAACACGGGTGGAACTTGGAAATTTGCTAGAAAATTTTAAAACAGATATCCTGGGAACATTGACTACACAACTTGACATTGTGCAGGCTAAACAGAAGCAAGCCGAGGCAGAGCAGAATTTAGCAGTTTTTTTCCCACGATGCAGGAAGAAACACAGCCACAAGGAATGCCCGCTGGATACAGTCCAAATATGTGCTATATGCACCAAGGACCACCTGACCGAAAGCTGCCCTGCACTTCCTGGTTTGAAGGCAGTATACAAAGAAGCAGAAGAGGAGTCAGAACCAGCATATTTTGTTAACCAGCGTCGTCAATGGCAGCCTAGGCAATCAGGTATGTTTTCAGACCCCTCCTCTTCTTTTCAACCCCCGCAGTTCAATACTCAGCAACAGAACATGTGGAAAAACTAGTCTCAACCCCCGTTTTCAAATTGGTCACCTCAAATGTTTCCTACTCCGAATCCTTGGATGTCCCAATTTGGTTGGCCAAACTGCCCTTATCCTCCACCATATTGGCAGAATAGTTCCTATCCTCCGCAGTGGACCCCTTCCACTTCGCAAAGCTCATCCTGGCAGACAAGCTGGCCAAGATCGACATATCAGCTAGCAGGATCAATCCCACTCCCTCAACCAACTCTGCCAGCTTTACAACAAAATCCCCAGTCTAATCTGCGACCGCAACTCCTAGCCCAACCCAATCCCAATCCTAATAATAGGCCAGTCCAATCCATCCAAATCATAGACACAACAGAGATTGAGTCTGACCTAAGGGAGTGCAATGATCTTCAGTTAAGATCTGGACGAATAATAGAAACAGAGGGAGACAAAACAATTCATATTGAAAATCAGTTATCAATAGAACAACCCCCACAACAAAAGGATGAAAACAAAGAGCAAAACAATAAACAAGCAAGTACATCCTCTCCTCCTTTCCCAGAACGATTAGTCATATCTCGACCTATACAACCTCCAGACTTTGACATTTTGGGAGAATTACAAAATTTGTATATAAAGATTCCATTCCTCCAAGCCATACAAGATATTCCTATATATGCAAAAACCATAAAAGAATTATGCATCAAAAAATCAAGGAGGAATACAAATACTAACCCTAGAGTCCAAGTAGTTGGTACTTTATCCGACCTATTATCAGGAAAAGAGACACCTATCAAATATGAAGATCCCGGGAACCCAATTGTAACTGTTCAAATCTATGGCCAAACCCTGACTAACGCTCTAGTTGACCTGGGAGCTGCAATCAACATTTTGACAACCTCCACCTGCCAAAAGCTTGGCATCACGTCAGTAGAACCTACCTCTACTCTGTTAGAATTGGCAGATCGATCTGTAGTTCGACCAGAAGGTACTCTGAATGATGTCATGGTTTCCGTAGATTCCTGGGAGTATCCCACAGATTTCCTGGTAATCAATCCTAAAACCCGACTAGATGGACATCCGTTAATCTTAGGCAGACCCTGGCTTGCTACTGCCGATGCCTACATTGGCTGCCGGCAGGGAAACATGACTATAGCTAAAGGACCAGATGTTAAAAATTTAATTTTATATCCTCCAGCACAGCCAAGCCTGCCAATGATTAAAACTAACTCTTATCCTGTGTCATATCTTGCTAACAACATCAGATCTCCATTAACTATACAGAAGGCTTTAGACTTTAAAGATCAAACAGAAGATGACGCCATTAACAATTTTATTAGTCAAACTGAAGCTAGAACACATATGCAGTGTCTTATGATAGAAGCAGCATTTGACAGCGAGCTAGAAGAAGATCCCTTAAAAGATCCACATGACCAGACAATACCAGTAACTGTTGTTGCCAATAGTTAAGTAGTGGAAATTGAACCTGGTAAAACTCTAAATATTAACGCCAATCTTACACCAGAACAAGAAATAAAGCTTGTTAATCTGTTACAAAAATACAAGGATGCATTTGCGTGGGATTACCCCGACATGAAGGGGATTGATCCTCAATTATGCACCCATCACATCTATATAGAGAAAGATGCAAGACCTGTCCGTCAGCCACAAAGAAGACTCAACCCTCACCTAAAAGAGATAGTAAAAGACGAACTTCAGAAGCTCTTAGATGTTAACTTTATTTACCCTATCTCTGACAGTAAATGGGTCTCTCCTCTTGTGGTGGTACCCAAGAAAAATGGAAAATGGAGGATTTGCGTGGATTACAGGGAGTTAAACAAGGCTACACAAAAGGATCACTTTCCCCTCCCATTTATAGACCAAGTATTGGACACGTTAGCAGGGAAGAAATTTTTCTCCTTTTTGGACGGCTTCAGTGGATATAACCAAATCCAAATTGCCCCTGAAGACCAGGATAAAACTACCTTTACGTGCCCCTGGGGAACGTTTGCCTATCGTGTATTACCCTTCGGCCTATGTAACGCCCCTGCTACATTTCAAAGGGCTATTCTCAGTATTTTTGTAGATCTAATAAACGATGGACTTGAGGTGTATATGGACGACTTCACACCGTATGGGGATGAATTTGATCCAGCTCTGGATACCCTGGAAAAAGTTCTACAACGCTGCATTGCTACCAGACTCTGCCTGAGCCACGAGAAGTGCTACATGATGATGACGGAAGGGCTCATTCTAGGGCACTACATTTCAGCAGCTGGCATCCAGGTAGACCCTGCTAAAATTCAGATTCTTTTGCTCATCCCTACCCCCACTACTCAAACAGAGGTACGTAGTTTCCTTGGATTTTCTGGATATTACAGATGGTTTATAGAACATTATTCACGAATTGCAGCACCTCTATATGCCTTAACTGGTAATGTTGATTTCCTGTGGACAGATAAATGTGACCAGGCTTTTAAAGAATTGAAAAAGTTGTTGTCAATAGCTCCAGTCCTTCGAGGACCAAACTGGAATTTGCCATTCCAGATCTCATCGGATGCCTCGGATACAGCAATCGGTGCAGTCCTAGGACAAGAAGAGGATAAGAAGCCATACGCTATTTACTATATTAGCAAAAATTTATCCTCTGCCGAACTCAATTATATTGTTACTGAAAAGGAATTCCTGGCTATAATTCATGCTGTTAATAAATTTAGGCATTATATTACAGGTTATCCTGTTGTGTTATATACAGATCATTCTGCTATTAAATATCTAGCAAACAAACCTGTCACGAATGCTAGAGTAACTCGATGGTTGATCCTGTTGCAGGAGTTCGACATCACAATTAAGGATCGACCCGGCAAGGAGAACCCTGTAGCCGACTTCCTCTCAAGAATACCCAAATCAATCGAAGCAGCAGCCGTGGAAGATCAATTCCCTGATGAACATCTGTTTGCCATTGCCATTCGAACACCCTGGTATGCTGACGTCGCCAATTACCTTGCAGTGGGTAAGTTACCAAAACACCTAACCCCTCAGGAACGAAAGCAAATTGTTCAAAAAAGCACTCAATTTTCGTGGATTGGAGACCATTTATTCCATACAGGGGCGGACATGCAAATCAGGAGGTGTATTCGAGAGGATGAGATCCTAGACATCTTAAAGGCTTGTCATAATGGACCATGCGGGGGGCACTTTGCCGACAAGAGAACAGCACATAAAATACTACAGGCAGGATACTATTGGCCTACAATCTTTAAGGACGCGAAAAAGTTTGTGCAGGCCTGTGACAGCTGCCAGCGAGCAGGAAAACCTGGTCAAGCTGATGAAATGCCTCTGAGACCACAAGTGGTTATTGAGCCATTTGAACGATGGGCTCTCGATTTCGTCGGGCCCATTAATCCACCATCGAACCAGAGGACATACATCCTGGTAGCAACAGACTATGTTACTAAATGGGTTGAGGCTGAATCATTAGCTAGGGCTACAGAAGATTCGGTAATACAATTTTTGTTCCATTTGTTTGTACGTTATGGACTTCCGAGAGAAGTAATTACAGATGGTGGACCACAATTTGTTGGAAATAAGCTAGCTGCAACATTTAACAATTATCATATCCAACATAAGATTACTACCCCCTACCATCCGCAGGCAAATGGACAAGTATAAAACAGTAACAAGATAATTGAGTCAATCTTAACAAAGACTATCGCATCACACAGGCATGATTGGGCTGCTCAGCTACCTGAAGCACTGTGGGCTTATAGAACCACATGGAGAAGTACGACAGGCTATTCACCTTATCAATTGGTGTTTGGGAAACAACCAATCTTTCCTATCGAATTTGAGATCCAAACACTACGAACTGCACAAGAGGTCGGCCTTGATCTGAATGAGGCACAGATCAATCGACTACGACAAATCAACGAATTGGATGAGATTAGGCTCTCTGCATTACAAAACACAGCATTAATCCAACAGCAGCGAGCTAAGTGGCATGATGCACTTATAAAGAATAAAGTCTTCCATGAAGGAGACTGGGCTCTGTTATACGATTCTCGGTTCCAGGACTTCCCGGGGAAACTCCAGACTCGCTGGCTAGGACCATATGAGATCCAGAAGGTGCACGACAATGGGACCCTCACTCTGATCACAATTGACGGTTCTGGACATACGTTTAAAGTAAATGGCCACCGAGTTCGTCTCTATCGAAGACCTCTTACTCGGGAATCCTTTTGTCAATAGCTACAACAAGATACTGATTTGGAGATCTTAGGAGAGGAAGTGAAATATTCCTCACCTATAACTTAAGCAACTCGTTTTTCATAATTTGTACATAACATCCTGTACATATGTTCTTTTCATCTTTGTTTGTAGTATTTTGGTTACCTTATTTTGCACAGCACTGGTTTGATTTTGTTGTTCCTTTTCAAGAGGAACAGCACTCGTGTGATTCTGTTGTTCCTTTTCAAAAGGAACAGCACTTTTGGTGTTTTGCTGTTCCTTTGCGAAAAGGAACAACACTTTTTGTTTTGCTGTTCCTTTGCGAAAAGGAACAGCACTTTTTGTTTTGCTGTTCCTTTGCGAAAAGGAACAGCACTTTTTGTTTTGCTGTTCCTTTGCGAAAAGGGACAGCACTTTTTGTTTTGCTGTTCCTTTGCGAAAAGGAACAGCACTTTTTGCTTTGCTGTTCCTTTGCGAGAAGGAACAGCACTTTTGCGGTTTGGAATTTTTGATGTTCCTTTGCGAAAAGGAACAGCACGTGTGTGTTTCGGAATTTTTGCCGTTCCTTTGCGAAAAGGAACAGCACTTTTTGGCTTTGTTGTTCCTTTGCGAAAAGGAACAGCACTTTTTGTTTTGCTGCTCCTTTGTGAAAAGGAACATCACTTTTTGGCTTTGCTGTTCCTTTGAAGGAACAGCACGTGTGGATTTTTGTTGTTCCTTTGCGAAAAGGAACAGCACGTGTGGATTTTTGTTGTTCCTTTGCGAAAAGGAACAACACTCTTTGTGCTTTGCTGTTCCTTTGCGAAAAGGAACAGCACTCGCATATTTCTTTTTTTTCAAGATGCAGAATTTGGTTAATTCCGCTATTTCTTTTCCGCAAGATAAGTCATTCACATGATTCGCTCAGAGAAGATACCATCAGAACCTTTCTGCTCCTATTTGGACGTTTTGCGATTATGCTCTCCTAAATCCTTTAGATATAGCAATGACATTATGCAATGACTATAAAAGCATGATATACCGAAACCTGCATATCATAAATCGCTACTATTTTAACAGTCAGCATATATAAGAAGACAAGGGGAGGGACATTAACTTTCGTCTTCACTGTCATTATCTTATTCCTGAATCGTGGTTTGGTAGTTCTTATCATGTCGATCTCCCTAAAAACTTTCTTGATCATTACTAAGGAATATGAGCAAACGATTTATATCTGTCTGTTGGGATTGTAAGACTTCTTCCACCATTCCCCGCTCTTAAGGAGTGCGGAACCACCCTTATGTGTAATTGAACAAAGAAAAAAGAAGTGTGCTGCAAAAGAAGAATAAAAGAAAAAAATAAAAACAAGATATGAAATCGTCAAATGCAGGATAGGGGGTCTCATTCAGAGCCAGCCTACCATGATCATAAGGATGGAAGCGAAGTGGCATTCCCATTACGGCCACCACACCAGGGATATGGTCCAAAGGTAAAATAACAAGCAAACCTTGGAACAGGAGGTCTCATCACGAGCCGGCCTGACCACGTTTCGTGCCTACCTTGTGAATGGCATTATGGTTATCTGGTCACCAAGCCAGCATAATGGCCTGCATTTTGACAAAGCACTCTTCAGTAGATACACAAAGGATAATGGTTCTGGAGGGTGAGATAAACAACTTTGCCAAGGTTATGAACACCTGTGGGCAGCAGAGCTCTGTTAATGGAATTGGAGTCGTAATATTTACACCAACAGGTATGATATTAAGTCTGTTTGTCTTTTATATCCTTTGCATGTATCATATGTCACACCCTGATATAATTATCGCATGAACATTATCACCAATCATGGCAACGGAATTGACAATGACTACTGGAGACTTGGTACAGTTGACAGACGTCCAACCCTCGGTTCCTCATTATATCACACTGGCTTATCTTCAAAGCGATCCACTTTTCTGCCTCGGTTTCGGTACTTCATTGTCCTTTTACAACATGGCATGATTTCTACCTGCTGTACTTTATGATTTGACTCCCGACTGGCTGCTGCTCCTCTCTTTGACGGCTGGGGGCAGCCTATCAGATCGCGGGGGGGGAGGTGACCTCATTACTCCAATGGTTACGTGGCTGCACACCATTCGGGCAAAATAATGACACGATTTAACGGTATGATGATCTCATTCTACGGACTGCCATCCACGATCTTTCTTTTTGCTGCATGCTCTGCGAAAATCCTTCCTAAAATTAGCATCGAGTGTCCTCTCTGTTCGGTAAATACTGCGAACAGTTGCTGTTTTATTCCCGAGTTTATTTCTGAGAGTAAGCTATGGGCGGGAAGACAATCCGAAGTGAACCACACAAGCTGACCGCGTCCGCTGCTGCCCGCGAAATTCTGGAAAATGCAGGATGGTTGAATTACTTCAACCGCCTGCAAGAATCGAATGAGGCTGTAGCGTTGGAATTCCTGCAAAATTTGCAGGAAAACCACTCTATAGTCGGAGGAAAGCGGATAGAAGTTACGGAGGACATTATTGCAGAAACCTCAGGATTACCAGCTGTTGGACCCAGATGGGAGCTGAAGAAGGAAAGACTGCAGAAAGCAATGGAAATTTTCCAAAGCGAAGGCCAAAGTCTGACAGTCAAAGGGAAAGGAGTTCTGCCGACAACACTGGGGGAACCCTGGACCGAGCTGGCGAAGATAGTGCAGAGCTATATCACCTGCGAAGGAAGAAAAGATGTGGTAAGGGCTCGTCACTTAAAACTTCTAGCTGTTTTGAAGGGAAAATGTTCTGTAAATCTCCCTGCCCTTTTAAATTCGTTATTACATGATGCGGCCCGAAGCCTGAAGAAGGCTCAGCACACAGATACGGTTGTTAGCCACCACGGACTGATTCGGCTAATAATAAGCCACAGTCTTGCCCAACAGCAAGACACCTGGGAGGAATTGGTCGAAACAGTTAAAAAGGGACTGGCTTTACCACCCCCAAAATCTGAACGAACCTCCAGCACACCGGAACGTTCAGAAAAACGTAAGAAGTCGGCGGCAGAGAAGCATGTTGTTTCGAAACGGAAGCGACCCTCCGATACGCCGGAACGACCAGAAGAACCTAGAGAACCTGTTGGCACTCCCAACCTGCCTGAAAGACCCAGGAAGTTAGCTCGATTGGTTCGAATACGGGGAAGGTTGGAAAAGATTCAGAAAACTGCGGCCCAACCAATTGAAATCGAGGACGAACCTTCGGAAGTGGAAGGTGAATTACCCGAAGGAAATGTTGAGCAATCAGAGGCTGGAACTAACCAGCCAGAAGGAGGAATTGAAGAAGAAAACGCACAATCCATGGGTAGCCCGTTGCAAGACCATCCAGGAGAAGAGGAATTGGCAGCAGTTCTGGCCAATATGGGAGGATACGGCCAAGCCTCCAGTCCAGGAGGCGTCCTTGATGGTCCCGCAGAAGAAGAATTACCTGAGGAAAGACATGCAGAAGAGGCAGGGGAAGAAAACCTGCCTGGCTATGGTAACGAAGCAGAAGACATCAATTCGGGACAATCTGTCCCCAGGACGCCGGAAGATGTTCCAGGAGAGGAAGAAGAAGTAAGATTGAAGGCCAAACCCTCTGCCGAGGCAAGGGAAATTGAAAAATTGAAGAAAAAGCACCAGAGGATGCTGGGCACGATAGCCAGACTTCGGCAACAAATTAGAATGTTGAAAGCCAGTCTGAGAATACAAAAAACTGCAAGGAAAAGGAAAAGGACCACGGCAGCAAGAACCCCGAGGGTTAGAGTTCGTTTTGATGGACGAAACCCCATCAGGAGACCTACTGTTGAGGAACAGTCTGCTGTTCCAAATGATAATGAGGAACAGGGTGTTGTTCCAATAGGAACTGCTGTTCCATCTGGCCCGGAGGAACGAATGGACATTCCAATGGAACAGCAAGAGGTTCCGGTGGTAGGAAGACCGCAGCAACCCTTTGTTCGCATTAAAAAGGAAACGGATAGCAAAGAGGTTCAGACAGAAGCGCCCCCCTCGGGTGTAATTCGGGTCCAAAATTCCAAACAACGTAATAAGAAGGTCCAGGTTAAACTTCCAGCTTCTACGGCTGTGTGGAAGAAAGACCCAAAAACCAGAACCTTGCATAAAATGATGAAGGAAGCCCAGCAGGAGGCCGAGCAGTTGCGAGAACAGGCGGTCCCCAAGGAAAGATACGAAGAGCTCCAACAGCAGCTTCGAAACATCAGTCAGTCTGAGAGCCAGGCCTTTGAAGGATGGCAGAAGGAGCAGGAAAAGGTTGCTAAGGTAACTCGTCGACTAGATAGTGTTGTTAAGCAGATGGACACCTTGTGTTCCTTGTATACTGATGTTTTGACCTGTAGAGCCCCTGCTAAAAATTATGCTTTGTTTTTGCTTGAACGTTATTTGAGATTAAAAATAAAAGCTGTTAGGGCGGGAGCACCTATCCATATCAACACTGTTAATGATTTTATAGACTGCTGCAAGCACTATGGAGTTAAAGTTCAAAGGTTGTTGTGTGAGTTTTACCTGCACAATCTTGTCTTAGACAAGGAAACTGATTTGAATCCTGGCCCTTTCGTTGGCGATATACAATTTCAAGCCTTTATCTCATTTGGGGTGAATCAGTTAAAATGGCTTAAAGCTTACAAAATCTTCCAGAGGCAAGAAAATAGTTTAGACCTATGGGTACGGGCTGAACCTAGGGACCCAGTAGCATTATGGAGAGAGCATAGGAGTATGATGAGGATCCCAGGTGTCATGAAGATATTAGGTCCCATGCATGGAGACTTGATCCGAAATGGTCTGGAGTATTTCCTGACTATTAAAGACCATGCCCTCCATGCTGCAAAGTTTCGCTACCCATCCTCTAACCCAAACATCCAGCTCAGGGAACCCTTTAACTTTGAGAATTTTGAATTGGCTGCCAGTCGATTGAGTCTCTATGGCGAACGGATTCTGCGAGCAGGACCATTCTGGTTGGGGTATCGGTTTCGCAGCCCAATTATTTGGCATCCTGCACCTGGATATCAGGCCCTATATGAGATGCCTGCAGATCAGTTAGATTAGTTCTTTGACCATCTAGTTGCTAATCATGGTTGTCGACCTCTTCGTGAGATCCCTTCTCCGGCCTACTCTCTCACAGCCCTGCATGTCAATTACAACGTTTTCATGAGGACATGAAACAGGGTAAGCAGGGGGGTGTGTGGAGCACCTAGAAGGTATGCTTTTTGACAAGCAATCTAGTGGTTTTTCAATACTATTTCTAACCTTTTCTGCATTATGAGTCTAAAAAATATAAGGGTTTTGATAAATTGTGTGAAAATGGACAAACGAAGCTCAATCACTAATATTTGATGTTTTCTATGCAGAAGGACGCGGAAATAGGGAATTATCGAGTAAAAACAAGAAGCGAAAGGAAAGTAACTGTTGTCCCGTCGACAGGGAACCGGATGCAGACAAGATCAAGTAAAATTAGAGCCGAATAATCCAGGAGAAGAACGCAGGATACTGTGACGGAGAACGCAAGAAGGAAAGAGGAGAACTGAACGATTAGCGAATCCCTCAGGATCTTCGATCCTGAGGGATCGCTGCTTTAAGCTTATCTTTTGTATCTAGACATCTCCGTCATTTTTGTTATATAAAGGTACCACGCCATCGAGCGTGGGGGGACGATTGTTGTTATAAATAAAAACTCAGGACAACTTTGATCATTGAGTTTTGTAAGATCTGATTTTGTATATTTTTATTAATGCAATCAATATAAAGGACTTGGTGTTCACTTCGTTTCTACATCTGAAGTAACTTTAAGCAGTGTACCATTGGTAGCCAAGGGCCTAGCTCCGACGGTCACTTGCTGTTGTATCATACGGTGATTTGTGTGGTTTGCTTATTTCTCTTGTTTCAGTAATCTGATATATCTTTTATATGATAGACTATGCTTCTTAATTAATATCTGAATCTGAATAAGTTCTTTAATTCATGTCTCTGTATTACACAAACTGAATCTATTCGAATTGCATCCATTTCTACAGCAACATATTGGTATGAATGTTATCGTTATTGGATTCATATAAAATAAATATTTGTGAGGCTTGAAGATAATATCACTTTGTTCAGAAACATAGTCACATCATACATTACTCTCGGATCGCCACAGTAGTATAGACCGCGTACATACATTTGAGTTGCTGTTCCAATTTATATGATTGACGTTTCCTGTTTATGATAGTTTGTTGCTCCATTTCATTACTGCTGTTCCATTTCATTACTGCTGTTCCATTTGATTACTGCTGTTCCATTTTAAGAATTTCTGTTCCATTTTACTTTCGTTAATCTGCCTTTATTGCTTTCGCGTGATAGCAGGCCTAAGGCTGTCGTGAGCCCAGCAAGACGCTGCCTAGCTCCCAGACCTATAAGTCCATGCTTTGGTTTTCTTTCTTTATCAGTTTCTAAAGGGAAGGGTTATTGGTTCCGTACCCTTGACTGATCATCTGCCTTGTGTGATTTCATTTTCTGAATTGGTTTAGTTACAGCTTAGTGTTTGTTTGCTTTCAAGTCATTAGAACGCTATACTACCGAGCACTACTTGGACAGAACAGCCTCGGATTGAGTTACTCCTTGAAAGAACAAAACGATCCCGGATTGACTTAATAATGTGGAATAATTGGTGGTGTGAGAGACCCTAGTTATCGCTCTACAGCATTGAGGGTGGGGGAGATGTTGTAGGGGTCTCTTAGACCTATGTTGTCATCATGTATAATGTACTACGTAAATGTTGGTAATCCCCCATAAATGTGTGAGATAAAGTAAATGGGTGGTTGAGAGTGGGTACAATTGATCCAACCACATATTTCATGTATAAACAAACACTAAGTCTAATGGAATCATGGTTGGAATTCCTTCCCAATTTTGTTGTTCTTTGTGTATTCTCATAATGTGTGTTCTTGCTACTATCAAGATGTAGTATGTTCTTGCATATTATATGCTTATAACAAATGGTTAAGGAATCATAATAGAGAATTTATAGATAAGGACAATCCATATTAGAAAGAAAAAATTGGCAATCAACCAGTGAAGTTAAATAATCATGATAATAATGAAGGGATGGGGAGTATGGTGACATTATATTAAAGGAGTGAATGCATAATAAAATTGACCAATTTGAGGAAGATAAGTTATTTGCATGGAAACATCTATAACATTTTTTCTCTAATGGGAGATCCACATTGTAATATTTTAATATGTAACTAACTATATTTGTGAAGTATGGTAATTTATATGTATGATTAGGCGATTTTATTCCTTTGATGCCTTAAAATAATAACTGATAAGTGGATTACATTTGTTATCCACTTTATTGAATTTATTTATAGGGTCTTTATCCAAGTTGGGGAATAGTAACAACATTTCCAAGTGTAACAATTGTATGCATTTAAGAGAGGAGGAAAAGGAACCACGATGCTTGGAGGTGAGAAATCAAAACCAATTTGATAATATGTTTTTGAAAATAAACAAAGTGAAGAAGTTTACATCTTTGAAGCTAGTAGAAATGGAATATTAGGAAATTGAGACTATTGGAGAAGACAAAAATATATCTATGAATATCTAGTATGAGGAAGTGTAGGGATGTTTCTACCGAGAAGAAAGTTTTGTTAAGGATATTGATGGGTGGATTGAGAAACATAATTGGTAAGGGTAAAAGTGATCACCTATATAATTTAAAAGTGTCAAGATGGGGAGTTGTGAACACTTGTAATTGGTCAAGAATGACGAGTGATAAACTAAGAAAACGTTAAAAGTTTTAAATGGTAAAAGATAACAACTGAAGTATAAGAAGCAATCTTGCTATAAATTCTATAAGGAAACCTTGAGAATAATTATGTACAGATTGACAACAAAAGTGAGAATCAACTAGTAGAGATTGTACTTGATCGGTATGCACTCATTATTTCATGAGTTATTAACAACATATTGAGACTTCATATAAATCAATTTATAAATTTTGTGCCATTAGAATTAAAATAAGTTATTACAAACACACCAAGAATATAAAAAAATTGTGGACAATAATGGTAGTCGTAGTTCAAGTTTCGCAAATTCTAAAACAAAGATAAGTGTTCACAAACCAAAAGTGGAAGGGAATAATCACTAGCCTGACTTGAAGAAAAGTGAATCTATGATAAAAGAGATCAAGTGATTTCAAGATGGGAATTTGATGAGATAAGCAAATATTTTTAGGATGAACAATGATAATTACCAAATGATATATAAATCATCAGGGATAAATAATCCCTTGTGCAAGTGAATTAAGCATGGCAACAGACTTAAACAATGATGACCTAATGTTTTGTGTCGTTGAGTATAATGATACTATAATGGATAAGAAATTATGTATAGTGATCATGGAATTTTAATTTTGATATTGATGATTTAAATAATGATTATGTGGCTTGTGATATTTTAATGAGGAATTTCATAAATTTCATTAGGGAAGGAAGAATACATGACAAGAGGTTAAGGCTCAATATGATGTGGTTCATTTGAAAATTAAATATGTACTTAAATGACTACACCTACTTTGTAAATTTTCAACTTCCTATTTAAAAGAAGTTCGAATGATTATTTGAAAGTAATTGGTATCTCGATAAACCATGACACTCATAATATTGAGAATTAAAACCAAGCTAATTAACTTAATCAGATAGATTGTAGATGGATAATTAATGATATTGTTAAATAAAAATGAAATAGATAGTACTCATTATTTATGCATGTTATTAAATGAGATTGATGAATCATGATAAGAATTCTTTTGTATCTCTTTGTATGATACATGTGGGCATGATTATAATGTTGATATGATGTTGTAATAACATGTAGTTCTATTTATGATGTTGATCTAATGCTATATCTTTGATAGATGTTTTAATGTTATCATATTAGGATTAAATTTCATGAAATTATGGCATGTGATACTTTCATGGAGTTTTAATGATGAGTTGTATTCTCTTGATGGAATGTGGGTTATTTTTTATGATTGTATGATGTTTTGACTAATGCATTGATTACATGTTGAGAGGTGGTGATTGACAGGATATCTACCAATGGTCCAATAGGTTTGGTCTATTTGATGATCTCATGGGAGCCATGGTTCCAATCAATAGGTATATTTTGAGTTCCATTATGTTATCCTCCAGCCATTAAAACTCTCATTTTCTCACATTAATTCACATTTTTAGCCATAATATGATTAGTAAGAAGACTAAAGGGTGATTTTCGTATTACATGGCCTAATGTGATTAATATGCAGAAAAAAAAACATTTTTGGAGATATTTACTATGCAGGGGATCAATGGAGACATCCAAAGAGAATATAGGGGGGCTTGTCCACTGCATTAACTCTCCAACTCAACTTGAGATCAAAGATTCCCAACCAACAACTCGAATTCAATAGGAGCCAAGGAAATCAAATTCCTAAGAATATCCAAGGGAACTAGATCCACCAATATCGAGATTTTGGAGGGAATCACTCCTCTTTTCAAGGGAGCTGCCCTCAACTACTTTTTGTATAAATAAACAAGCCTAAAGGCTCATTAGGATTCAATTTTTTTGTGGAAGATAGGAGTAGATATTGAGAGCCTCGTGCTTGATACTATCATTTTCATCTTTCATATGATGTATGTGACTCTTATTTTTTGTCAATGAGAAGTTCATTGTTGGCCTACATCTGAGTTAGTTTTGGAGGGTTGAAACCCTTGGGTTTGGGCCCAACCCAGAGGCTTTAGTCCCTCTCTTGTATTATTTCCTTGTTATTGTTCAATTCATTGCAATTATTTTCTTGTTTAAGTAGGAATTACATCACAAAACTTGTAGTTGTAGGTTTTCCTATCACCTCTCTTGTGGGAAGAGTGGTTGGAAGATCTACAACAACAACCCAAAAACATGTGTTTATGATTTCTTGGAAATTGTTAAGTGTTGGATTGTAATCCTTCTGCATGCTTGGTTTCTGAAACTTAGAAGTTAGTAGCATTGATTTGGAAATTAGAGTTGTGTTGTAGGGTAGAGTAGATTTTAATAAAATTCAACTCATCCTTTCCATGTTAATTTATTTTGCTGTAATATTGATCATTTGATGCATGTGCTTGATTAGTCTATAGGGATTGTTGTTGACTTGTAGGGGTGGGCACACTCTTCCACATCCACCTAGACCATTCCATATCTCTCTTGGACACTTCACATTGCTTCCAAACTCTACCACCGAGATCACTCTTCCAGGGAAAATGAAGGACATCGTGGGCATAAACTTTGGTGCAAGATAGGCCTTTGAGGGGTACTAAGCTTGGCTAAGGAACTCCCACACCCTTCATTCATCTTCCTTCACCTTAATCCACATTCCTTCACCTTAAAGATGCCATTATTGTCCTAAAAAATCTCTCAGACCCCCTACTATAGAAAACCAGGGCCTCCTATAGCAGTCTTGTAGCATTGCATACTTCAACCAGATTCGCTCTGGAATATGACCCTTGCATTTTGAAATCAAATAATGGACCCCAAGCTTTGATTTCATGATTAAGGAAGACTCTAAGACCACTCCAAACCCATCCTTCCTCACTGCAAACATAAGACAACAAGTAGAATTAGACTTAGCATTTTTTCATAATTGTGTTGAAGATTTAATTCCTCATTTTCAAGCAAGTTACAAATCGATAAATGATTCATGCAATCAGGCTATTGATTTGATTAAGTGTGCATAGAGTAGCATGGTTTACTTATGAAACTAGACTAGCCTCTTCCTTTCATGCAATTTCAATTAGCATTTAAATTTAATGAATGGCATTTTCATTTATGTATTTAGAATCATGTTCATCTCCTTGCAATCATTATATGCTTTCATAAGAAATTATCTTTGTAGTTAGTTGAAGGAGTGGTATATAAATACCTTGAAATGATCTAACAACTAATGGTGACATGAGTAGAACCTAACATGTTGTGCATATAGCATTGTCACCTCTAAGTTTGTATGAACCCCGGGTTGATCATTTAAGTTGAGAAGCCTTGGGAGTTGAAACATACTTGGTGCAATACCAGGGCTCATCACTTATGAGGGAGAATATGTAACACCTTATGATTTGGGTACATGTTCAATCAAAACTACTTATTCCAGTGTCTCTTTTTCCTTGTATAACTCTTGATTGATAACTCTCAATGGGTTATGGGACCATCTTGAGGAGGTTGATTGACTAATATTAGAGTTGGGATGTCGAAGTCCAGAAGTGGGTGTGGGACTTCAATGTATGGGGCTATGTGCCTTAATGATCTGTGGATGGAGTTGGTCCAACCTTACAAGATGCCTAAGGTATGTGAGTATCGAGACCAGATTCCTGCCTTGGGGTAGATGAGGTTTGAGCCTTGGGTTTTAGTATAGACTGAGGGGACTTTATGTAACATAACCCATCCTAATCGCAAGCCCAAACCAGGTTAGAAGGAGGTGGTTACTATGCTAACCTAGTGTTCATGGTATGGTTATGGAACTGGGGTCTAAAAATTTCACTCTTTTTCAACACCTTCAAGGCCTAAAAAGGATAACATTGTTGCATTCATCTCATTGAAGCACCTCCAATGATATAAATGTTGCCTTGACTTGAATTACGAATTAAGAGTTATGACCATTCAAAGATGGACCAGTTACCACCTTCCCACGTCATCACTGAACCCACCTGTTATTCACATACTAACCCACGTGGCACCTTGCACGTTATCTCCTCCACCGTGGACAGGCCCATATGGATGGGAACACTCCTCTGAGAAATCAGGGGATGACCTATTCCAACCCTATAACACATTAAACTTAACAACGGGGTCTGACCCCCGACTCCCGACCTAGCTGACTATACTGACCCTCAATTGGGGAATTTGAATTGAATTTTAACCTGACCCAACTACCATTCCTCCACTTGGATCTGACCAACTATTCCGCCTCACTGGGTTATCAAGCCCTATTGGTCCGACCTCTTACTAGTGGGTCCCACCCAACTAGTTCAACAATACTCCTTTGGTCAGGCATATCTTACGCCAAGCTTCAATCTTTTCAACTAACCTTCCCAACCCCTGACTTGGTGAGTCCTACAAGTAATTTCAAGTCTATTCTACAAAATTTTACCATTAGAACTCTTTTTATTAGATTTATGCCTGGGTTTACACAGGTGTGAGCATTTCCACTTTTCTGCTTGAGGAAATACATGAACTGCATGATTTCACCACAATTTCCAGAGCATCGAGGCCATGAAATTCATTAAGCTTGTGTCATGATAGATATCCAAACTCACTAAAGAATGCATATAAATTTTTACAAAAAATATTTGGAAATAACATGTACAGGGAGTTACACTCAACAAATGTACATTAAAAAGAAAATTATAAGGAACTTAAGAAGCTCTCTCCCACATCATAGGGATGCATTTCTTTCAATCGACCATCTCATGTAGTCGGGGCATTTAATGGAACACACACACATAGAAATATATGATATTGACCATGAAACTCAAACTTCACCATTAGACACAAAGATCTTACCATATCTTCAAGATTGATGTAACCACCCCTTCCACATTTACCCAGTTTCATTGTTCTGCTGGGGTAAACATGAGAGGTGGAGCTACTATAACATGACCCAATTTTCTAGGTTTCATTAAGGAAGTGGGGTCGACCACAGAAAATAAACAGACATCTCATAACATTTTACAGAGGATATAGGTCACTCAGAGGCTGAGTAACCACCCTAGGTGGCCACAATCTAAGTTGGACACCCTTTTCTCTGACATGGGTCCTCAACCGCACCCACAACAAGGCATCCATGTAGTAGGGAGCCTCCAACCGCATGCACAAGCCTACATCCCTGTGGTTGAAACCCAAATTTCTCAGATAGGAGCATGTGGTCCCAAGATCTGAGTCTAGATTCGAGGTCAACCTCCAAACCACTGCCCAAAACTTCCTGTAACTTCTGAGAATAAATAATGGCATGAAAACAATGTAGACATAAGTTTGAAGGCAAAACTTGACATAGAATTCCTATAACATGACATGCATTTTGTCAAATATTTTTCAAACAAGCAAGCTATAGGTCATAAATGCATATTTAATCATAAAAGTCTGAGATTCATCTAAGAATCATTGAGAAGGCCCCATTCTCTCTCCACATTGCCACAATACCACTGGTAATTCCATACATTCATCAACCATTTATATATTCATCAAACATGTCAAGATCCATATACAATATACATCATATAACCAACATATAAACCATGAAAACTCAACCATAATATCACCAACATAATCAATGCATATTCTCATGTATCATAATAGAAATACCTCATATCAATAGATGAAAATTCCAACCAAGTCTGGGACTTCCATGTACCACCCGACCATAGATTGGGCTGAACCAAATCCTTCTTTTAGTCAATCACCTTGACAAGCCTCCAAATTAGACATAAATTAAGGTCCATCTAACGATCCTTCAACACATTAAACCTCTCTTTTTGCATTAGATGACATATTTTTAACTTTGATATGTTCATTATTAAGGTTTAGAGATAATTGCATATTTGTGCCTAACATTATCTATTTTTGTAGAATATTGTGAGAATATAGGGAAGATTATGAAGATTTGGAGGAGGAGATAATCTAGGGACTTTCTCCCTACTACATGATGGACCAATATTTGATAAAAATGAACAATATATTATAAAATTATTTCACAAATTATGGAGCTCCAATGATTGAGAAAATATAGGAATTTGTTCCTTGCCATTTAATGCAAATTCCTAGTGTTAGGAACTAGATCCACTATTTGAGGGATTTTCGAGGGGAAAGCTTCTTCCTTTCAAGGAGAATTCTTCCTCACCAGTTCAAATTTTCCTCTAGGGGCATGTATTTATTAGTCTTCTTGTGGAGAAAACTTGTTATTTAGCAGCTCTACTTTCATTTCTAGTAGGTATGTACTTTGATCGATTCAAATATGAAGTTTGGTGCCATTTTTAGCCTCTAAAGGTTGGTTTTCTCCATAGGACTCGACATTTCCTTTGGATTTTCCATCCCAAGAGCATCATAGCCCTCTTGTACAATCTATTTGTTTCCTTTTGAATGTCTTTTTCACTTGCATCTCTTATTTTTTCATTTACTATCCATGATTCTTTTGTTGTAGGTTACATTGTTTAAATGATTGAAGTGAGTTGTTTTGCAGGTTATTTATAGAGTCATGGAGATGATGCAGTCTTAGAACAACTTTGAAAAGTCATATTCATCATTGAGCTACTTGGATTGGTCTACTGGTTCACAAATCTAGAATTTCTGAAAATCCCTTGTAGCAAAATAGTAGTAATTTTCTGCTATTTTTTAGAACGTGTTAATGAGCTTCATTTGATTTGATTCCACTTTTATTGGGTCATAAAAAGATTCAAGTTAATAACAAAAATCACCCCATATAATTTTCACTTGATTAGGTTAAGCATTTGGTAGGTTAACTAGCTCATTGACTTCCTGAATTTCCAGTTTTTAGAGTAGTAATTTTCTACTATTTTTTAGCACGTGTTAACAGGGGTATTTTGGAGTGATTCCACTTTGATTTGAGTCCTAAAAATACTACCTAATAACCCAATTTTTCCTATCTCATTTGCATTTGGTTTACTTGGGCATTTGGCAATTTATCTCACTCCTGTAACAAAACATGGCCTCTTGTAGCACCTCTTGTAACACATGTAAATTTGATCAGATTTGCTCCAAAAGCTTGGTTTTTTTCTCTTAGGCTTGAGTCATGACCCCTAGGCTATGAATCCTTGATTGAGTAAGACCAAAATACATATTAAGCCTTACATATTCTCCATTGCACTTCACCTATGCAGTTTGGATTAGTGGACATATTCATGACTTGAAGAGCATAATGATGATTTTCATGATTACTTTATGAAGCACCTTATGAAATTTGTTGAAAAAATATATCTTGAATGCAGTGATTTAAGAATGATTTCATTTTGTTTCATACATCTTAAGTTGTGGTTTCTATTTCCAACATTTTTATTTCTATTGCATAGACTAAGCTTCCTTTTGATGTACCATTTACACTCTACAAATAGGTTAATGTTTACATTTCTGCAAATAGGATTAACATTTACATTCATGAAAAGTAGAATAACCTTTCCTTTCTACAAAAGTAACTAGGATTTCCTCTCTGAAAAAGTAATTAGGTTTCCTTTTTGCAAATAGAGTAACATTTCCATTTCTACAATTAGTTTAGGTTTGGATTTCATGGCATTCACTTCATTGCATCAGATCAACAAAATAAGGACACATTGCATGTTGCACATATAGTGTCGACACCTCTTAAGTTTGTATGAACCCCAGGTTGATAATTTAAGTTGGTAGTCTTGGGAGTTGCAACATTCTTGTTGCAATACTAGGGTTCATCAATTTTTGGCGTGGTTGTTGGGGAGGTATCAAAGCATGTATTATTTTCTTCCCTAGTTTATTCATTTCTTTTACTTTCTGCAAAAAACAAAAAAAAAATAGGCATATTGCATTGCATTAGCATTCTTATTCAAAAAATTCTACAACACAAAACCCCCCACTTGATCGGTGCAATAAGAACCACATCACCATCCACTTTTGTAGGTAGAAGAAGAAGAGGTGGCAGAGAAGGTAGACGAAATGGATATAGATGATGACAATGAAGAAGATCCTCTTGGATTTCCCATTCAATATACTGAAATCAGTGTTCATATGAACAACATCCCTCCATTTTTCCTTCCCAACTTCCTTGGTATGAGGTCAGAGGATCTGGAAACCTTTCTCTTTGAATTTGAAATCCTTTGTAGATCTTATGGTTACTTACTAAACACTCAAAAATTGAGATTGTTTTTGGAAAAATTGAAGGATAGAGCTCTTAAATGGTTCATGAGTTTAGGGACTAATTCAATAAGATCATGGAGTGATATGAAAAAGATATTTCTAGAAAAATATAAAGATCATGATCTTAAACAAGAAATATTTAGAATGTCTCAAAAAGAAGATGAGAGCCTTGAGGATCTAATAGATAGATTTGTGTATAATGTTAAGAGAGAAAATTGCATAATTTGGGATTTGACACACTAAAAACCCTCTTACTTAGAAAAATTAGGGATGGGTGGATTGATCTCATTGATCTCATGAGTAGAGGTAATGCATACCTATTATCATTTGAAGAAATTTGTGAAACATGCAAGCACATATCAAGATGAAGGGAAAGAGTAATTAAATCGACATCAAGAATGGTAAGTCAAGCTAAACTTGGAAATTTGCTTGATAAATTTAAAACATAACATATTAGCAATCTAAGTGAAAAAATAGAAATTTTAAGAATGCAAAAATGAGCAAAAATAATATGTGGATATTTGTGTTATCCATTTAGAATCACATGCTACTAAATATTTCCCATCATTACAAAGGTTGAAGGAATTTTACCAAGAATACAATGGAGAAATTCAATCACCAAAATGGTGTTTTTATGTAGCTCCAAGAAGACCATGACAACCTAGTCAACCTAGTATGATGCAAGAACCTAATTCACAATTTCAAGGATATGTGCAATCATCTCAAAGTAATTGGAACACACCCTTTCCTTGGAAACCTTGTCCATCTCAACCAAAACCAATCTTAGAAACAAGGTTGGCAAGGACCTTATGAGAAACATCCACAATATCCTCAATATTTTCCTCAATATCCTCCATACCCAACTCCATTCTATCCCTACCATCCATCTCCACCACAACCACAACTTCAACCACATCAATCTCAAAGATCCACTCCCACTCAACTACATGTACCACCATTTCCAAACCCACACAAGGAAGTAGCTCAACCCACTTACAATGTTGAGGTGCAATACTTCCCAACAACTCCTATTTATCTAAATGTTATTCATATTAAATTAAGAAGAGTATTGCAGAAAAGGGATTATCTTGATGTCATTGAAGGACAACATTTAGAAAAAGAAGACTCAAATGAGGAGACCAAAGAATCATTGGTTGCACTTGACGAAGAGCAGACATCAAAATCAGAAATTGAGAAAGTTCCCTCATATTTACCATCATATCATCCATGTGTTCAATAGAACAAACAACAAAAAGAGGAAGATTTGAATATCATGGTAGAAGAGGATACAAAAAGAGATCCAAATGTGAAATTGGACCAAGGGCATCAAAAATATACTAAAATATGGTTCCAAACAATCAATAAGTTTCCAAAATACACTCGTCTTCAACAATTCCTTATATAATCTCAGTCAAAGCATTCGGTCTCTCATATTCAAGTACATGTCAAAGCATATCTTTGAAGCCTACATACAATTTGTTAAAAATATGCAAATACTATCAAATTTCACTTTTGACAACTCATTTGATGGATATGATGATGGCGTTGAATTCTTATTTTCAAGAGGACAAAAATGACCTAAAGATCACTCAAATGAGATAAGGGAAACTGTACTTATGAAGGATAGCCCACATATGCACATTTGAACAAGGTCGACCCTAAAGCAAATTGGACACCCTTGGAAGCCTATAAATACAAGTGACCTCAAGCTCATTTGGAAATCATCACCAATCATCTTCTTCTTCTCTTCTTCATTGATTGGCTCACACAATTCTGAAGCATAGATGATAACAAAGGTTCACAAAGCTTTGAAATTACAGGGTCTAAGGCTCACATCTATTTTAAGGTTTTGGGTTACAGTCATTGGCTTTCCATAGGGAAAATTCGACCACATTTATAGGCATCATAGACTCAAGGGAGTGACTAGAAACCTTCAGTTTAACACAAAGTTCCTCATCCATGTGACCAGGAAGTTTGATTGAGTTTTGGCCATTGAATGCAGTTGACCACAGATGGGAAAACATGTCTTTGATATATTCTAATGTTGGAAACATGTTTATTAATATTGTTAGATTGTTTTGCTAGATGATATTGCATTGGGCTCATTGTACTCTCTGCTAAAAGGTTTTTCCCCCTCGTGGAGTTTTTTCCATGGTCTTTGACCAAATTTTGTGTCTCTTGTTGATGTATTGATTGTCTCCTTTGTCGTTACATTTATTGTTCTATCTTCAATTACTATTAATGAATGGAAAGAATAATTTATTTTGAAATATTTCTAATTGAAGTATTGAATTGGGATAAAGCAATTGATACATCGTAGATAATTCTAAAAAAATTAACATCGTATCAGAGCTAAGGTGAAGGACAAGCCCAAAAGGAGACAAGAATTCAAGCAATGATATTTGGAAAGTTGAAGGATCTGATCTAGTCAAGTCAAGATGTCTTCCTTCTTTAATGAAAATGAAAAGTCGGGTGACTCATCTAATTTTGCTACATGGAAAGTCAAGTTGGTGATCATAGCTTATGACAATGATGTTCTGGATTACATTCAAGGAAAAGTACCTGAGCCTCCAGAAAATGTTTTCACTACTGTCAAGAACAAGCACAGAAAGGTGAGTTAAAAGCAAAGAAAATTATAGCTGATGGTTTACAAGGTAATCTACTTGCAAATGTTGGAAATTTGAGAAGGTATAAAGATATGTATGATAAGATAACTAGCTTGTATGAAGTTGAGAATTTGAATGAAATAATCTCCTTGAAAGATCACCTCAAAGACACGAAAATGAACAAGGGAGAGTTTGTGCAATCCTACATTATGATGATATCTCGCCTTAGAGATAAATTGCAAAGAGTTTGAGAAACTGTGTCTGATAAAGAATTGGTAATCATAACTCTAAGAGGTCTCCCTCATGTTTGGGAAAATTTCATAACTACCATAAGCAATAAAAATTTCCTCCTGTCATTTGATGAAATTGTTGGAAATATCACTCAAGAAGAATCAAGGATGATATCAAGAGGAAGGATTCAAAAACATGAAGAGGGAGAACTTGCTACATTCTTCACTCAAAACAAGAAGAAGAAAGGAAAAGGAGGTCCATCAAATTCAAAAAGCCTCCACCCTGAGATACAAAAATAAGGAATGATAAAACATCATTTCACATTGAATGCTACAATTTTCACAAGAAGGGTCATTATGCTCGATATTTCCCTGAAAAGAACAATGGTTCACACTACAACACTAGAAGCAACAATAGGTTTGATGATCAAAGAAGAAGAGGTGACTGAAGGAATGATCGCAATGGAAGAGATGAAAGAAGAAGAAGAGCTCCAAGTGACCATGAAGAAGATCATCGTCCTCAAAATAAGTCAAGATAATCTAGGTATGAAAGTAATGTTGGAAAACAATATGAATATATTCTTATTTCTGCTCTTACTAGTTCCTCTCCTCCAGATTCATGGGATAGTTGGTTGGTTGATAGTGGGGCCACTCATCACTTCTCTGGTTATAAGGAAGTTCTCTCTAATTTTGTGGAGAGGAAGTCAAATTTTAAAATAATTCTTGGAGACAAATCCACTCATCTTGTTAAAGGTTTTGGGTCTGTCAAATTTCATTTGAATTTAGGAGAATCTATTTTTCTCCACGATGTGATGTATGTTCTAGGGTTAAAGAAGAATTTGGTATCAATATCCACTTTGGAAGACAAAGGGATGAGGGTTTCATTCATTAGGGGAAAGGTTCTTACTTGGCCTATTGGATCACCTATGAGAGATGCATTCACATTAGGATCAAGATATGAAGAACTCTATAGGATTACTGGAAGAGCACTTCTAGCATTGATCCATCATACTAATAAATAGAGTGAGATCTGGCACCAAACATTGACCCATCTACATTATGATGCTCTTCTGAAATTGGATAAATTTATCTCAGGGATTCCCAAGGTTCAAGCCCAACATGATGGAGTATGTCCAGGACGAGCTAGTGAGAAGAAGACAAGGGGACCATTCCCCTCCAGTGATAACAAGAAAAATGACATACTCCATCTCATTCATTCCAACTTGGGTGGTCTAAAGCCTATACACTCTCTTGGTGTCCATATATGTTATATCACCTTCATTGATGACTTTTCAAGAAAGACATGGATACATCCTTCGATATGTTTAAGGAGTTCACAACTTTGATCGAAAATCAAACAGGGAAGAAAATCAAGATATTCAAGTTTGAAATGGTGGAGAGTGTTGGTGCCTAAATCTACATCAGGCTGAGAAAGGTAGGATCTAGGGTAACATCAAACCATGCTTAACCTAGTAGCTAGCCCTATCAAGTCGGGAGAGGGCTCTCTCCTTGTCAATCTCAGAAAAGATGGCCTATGAAGCTTGAGATGACTGATGTATTGAATGATTTTAGGCTAGGTATGTGTACAGAGGTGTTTGATTGAATTTGATGAAGGCAGGTTTGGGTCTGGGGAATGAGGCTCAATTTTGCAGAGATCTCTATGGGGCAAGGTAGGAAAGTGATTTGGTACTTCAAAGTGAGTGAGATGGAGAGATTTTAGAAAGGTGAGGAGTTGAAAAGGGCATGAAAAACTCAAGGATCCTTTTCAAACAGCTGAAAACATAGATAACTAAACAAACCCTAGGTAGAGCACTACACTTTCAATGTATTCTACCTTTATCCTTGTTTGATTTAGCTAAGATGAAACAAAGAGAGATAATGGCATACATAAAACACATGTAAACTTACAATTACTGAAGAAAACACAATACCAAAGCAAGATTCCACATGGATCCCATAAAGTGCTGCAAACCACTGGTCTATTCCTTAGCCAAACTGCTGAAATGAATATACAATGAAGCTCCAAGCTTTCCCAAAAGTCCAACCAAGCTAATGACTGAAATTTACAAGATATAGGCAACCAACAACTAATCCTATCCTCTAGGGGTCAAGCTCATAAGTTTAGGAGCTATTCCAAAAAAGCCTAAACTGAGAACTAAAAAGTAGGCAGTGGAACAACTTGCCTCTAAAAACTAGGGAGTTGATTCATTCAGTTGCAAACTACCTTTTCATCGATGAATCTACCTCTATGAGTGAAAATTTAGCATAATTACATCAAAATCCATCATTTCACATTAAATTACATCATGAGTTTGACAATTAGAAAGGAAAAATTCAAACTGTGAAGAAACTAGGCCAAAAACAGAGTTTTTGGCCAAAAATGAGTAAAAGCCCTCCAATGCGCCGTGCTGATTTCCCTATGCGTAGCGCCTTTTTGTAGCTGATTTTGGAGGCCTTTCCAGTGTCAAAATTTTCTCCACGTGGGCTTGTTGGAAAGGTCTACCTGTCTACTATCCAGAACAAGTGGAATTTCTAAATTTGGCCTGCATTTTCCCCTCCAAACCTGAGTTCTCCCAACACTGCTTCCTGTGTGTCCAAAAAGGGGCAGAAAGGTCATTTTTGAGGTGTTTTTGACCATTTTGGAAGATCAAAACCTGTCAAAATTTCTTGGCCATTTGTAGGCATGCATATTTTTCCATGAAAAATCCAAAAATGTTGAGTTTTCCTCACAATGAGGTCCCAATCAAAAGCGCGCGCCAGGTGGCGTGGCGCATCGGGCAGAAAAACCTATTTTGTAAGCCAAAATTTTTAAAATTGCAAAAAGTGTCCCAAATTTCTTGAAATTTGGGCTGAGTGTCCTTCATCAAGTGTTGTGTTGGGCAAAGGAAGCCTCAGCCAAGATCTGAAGTCTATCTTGCTCTTTTCGCTTCCTCGATGCTTTCTTCAACTTGGCCTTCAAGTTCCTAATTCTTGCCTTGCACACTTTGTTTCTTGCCAAGTAATGGTTGGCCATGTGCCTCAACATAGTTTTCTCTTTATTTGTCTTCTCTAGCATTTTTTCCAAGTGGATATTTGCCCTCTCAAGCCAAGATTCACGATCAGCATTGATTTCTTGTTCAAGTGTTATGAGCTTGACTTTCCTCCTTTTGGCAGCGTGCCGGTTTTCTCGTATGTTTCGTAGCTCCATGATAGTTTGTTGATACTCTAGCTATTTGTTTCTTTGCTTCAGATATTTGATTATCCACTTGGCTCTTTCTAGGTTGAGAGACAAATGCTAAATGTCATCTTGTTGCTCCTGAATGATCTCTCTAAGCTTTGAGCTTTGTAAGCCCAAATCAGTGTCATCATCCTGAATAAGAATGGAATCTGTCTCCTGCCCTCCTAAAGGCCCCTTATCATGTAATTTTCCCTTGTCCTCTACCTGCTCTACTGATGGAGGAAACAATACCCCTTCCACGCCAGGTGGAGATAATACTCATTTTACCACTGCAAACAACCTTCTAGTGCCCTTTTAATAAGTGACAAACACTGGCACACTAGTGGTTTGTGTCTCATGAATCTCCTGGTGATGTGAAGGTCCTCCTGTCTCATGAACAACTGCTGGAGGTACTTGAGGACCTGTGAAGACCTCATATGAGATGAAATCCTCCCATGAGATGTTCTGTAAACCAAGCTGATGCATGACCACAATTTCGATTAGTGCGAAATGATATATATTGTTTAACTGCTGCTGAGGAGGCTTTCTATGCACTAAGGTGGTCATCTTCTCAATGTTTCGACAAATAAAATAGGGGAGATTCATCATTCTCACCCTAGTGAAGTGCATCAACAATCTAATGTGATAAGCAGAAAGGTGAGAAAACCGGCTCTCACAGCTAAAATATTTAATTATGAGTTTCATCAAGGGAGCATATGCGTCCTTTAGATATCTGAAGGGAAAAACTCTACTGAGATGCCTCTGATAACTAGCCTTGATGTAAGGCTCATAATGCTCTCTATCAATCTGCTGCCTTTTATTCCATTGCTCACCAACATTTGGAATGCCAGTTGCTTGAGAAATAGTCTCGGGGGTCAAGGTGAATGTCACACCTGCTATAGTGACTTGGCCATTATGAAGATGGAGCACAAACAATCTAGCCAACTCATGATGGTACTGGACTCTCTCTACCATCTCACAAAACTGATAACAAGATTGGTATTGAAAGCCTGTGACAACAAGAGGACAGGCCTGCAGCTCAGCAAGTGAAGTAGGCTCCTCTCGTATATGTTTACCACCCTTGTGAGGTCTCCTTGGTGCATGCATTTCTATAGGAGAATCATTGAGTGTCTCCTCATCTCAGTCATAGGAAGGATCAGACTCCATGTTTACCAATGTTTGAGTTTTCTTGATGAGTATGAAGAGATTTATGGTGTCTTCAGATTTTTGCTGCCAAGGATGAGAATGTATGAGGGATTGTGGAGGAATTGTGTATGAGGGGTTTTTGGAATATTGCTGTCAAGTTTCTGGGGAATAGAAAGGTTTAGGGAATAGTATTTAGACTTTTGGGACAGCAATTAGGGTTTGGGAATTTTTAATTAGGGTTTAGGGTAGTGGGATTTAGGGATTTGGGGTTAATAATTTAGGGATATGGAGTTTAGGGAGTAGGTAGATGAAAATATAATGAGAGGGAGGGAATGTAAGAGTGAGGCAGTGAAATGGCTAGGAGTGAAATTGGCAGCAAAACATACAATTTGCACACCCTATGCAACTGTTTTTGGCAAGAAATTGCAAAGAGGTAGGGTTTTGATTTTTTTCATTAAATCACCATAAACACCAAGGTAACTCATTCATTGGTCATGGGAGAAATGTTAACTTACTTGAACGCAAGGAGATTGAGAAAATTTTGTAAATTGGAGGAGTTTGTGGGTAAAATTGGGCTTGAAACCCTATGCACCGAGCCACAAACCCAGTGCACCGAGCCCACTCAATGCATCACGCTTGTGTTAATTTTACATTGCGGAGGGCAGCCCAATGCGCTGTGCCAGATGGATGCACCGCGCCACAAACCTAATGTGCCACACCCCTAAAACTTCAAACTTGTTGCGATTTTTTTCCTCCTTTGCGATTTTTTACCTTTCTCTTGCTCACTCCTTCTCTTTTGGATGCAAATGAGCCTTTTGAACATGACAAATGGTTTATATACAAAATATTTTAATTTTTGACTTATGAAAAACCCACTTTGTAATGTTTTCGTTTGACTTGCTTTTAAACTCTGTTTTTTGGCAGTTTGCTTTATTGTTGCCTTTGATGAACTGAATGCTTTGATTTTTGTTTTCCTTGCAGGGGATGGAGTTGCTGAAGCTTGGCAAGGTGACTAGGGTTGCCACTGAAGTTATTACATATGAAAAAATTGAAATTACATCAAATTTATACATAAAAACATAAAATACTCTGTTTTTCCTCAAAACAGGGTTTTGAGGAAAAATCAGTCACTGAATGAGTGATTATGGAAATTATTGTTGCTGAAACTTTATTTGACCTCCTCATGCGTCTACTGACCTTTATTGAGCATTTTGAAGACCTTATTGATGAAACCCTAAACCTAATGAGACATAAAACCCTAAAAATGACTTTTGTAGATTTACAGACAAAAATTGACTACGGATGATCTAAATGAATGAAAATTGGCCAGCACATGAGGGAAAATGAAAAATAAGCCACTACCGTCAGATGATGCATGACCATAATGTAATGCAGCTAATCAAGTGAGACACCTAACATGCAATACAACAAGAGAATTTGATCACTGATGGAGGGATGAAGATACCGACACTAACATTGGCTCTAATGGGCATGGTAGCTCCTTGGAGGTGCCAAGAACTACAAATCTTTGGGAAGCAGATAGTGCCTTCATCCATTGGGCAATGGAGTCAAAAACTCAAGCTGAAATGCATGACTGAAAATTGAAGACTTGACGACACAAACTAACTCTCACTCAACTAAAAATTGACTCGATACTTAAACACAACCGACAAATTGGAAATGGTGCTCAAAGTAGAGCTTATTCATCAAAACCTACTCTAACAGTTTCATTCATCACCTGATCAAGTGAAATGAAACAACCAATGCAACCAAGTAAGTATTCTGGCTGCTGTTTGAATTCTCCGCAAGTGCTTGCTTATGAACAACAAGAGAGAACTACTAAAAGGCAACTCCATGAAAACTTGTGAACAGATCCGTTGAATAATATGGATTCTCTATCTGACTCCAAAAATACTGCATAAGGATCTTGAATTTCATGCACAGTAGGACTTAGCTCATCCAATGGATTACTTCTCTTCTCCTCATACCATGAATGCAAAATTTGATTTGAGCTTTGTGACGAGACTCCTGTTGAAAATGACAAAGAAACCAGCTGCCGGGTCAAGTTTATATTAGTACATGTTTCAGGCTCACATGTAGTCAATGGAGAAGGATTTTTACTGCAGACATCATCCAACACATCAGCTAGTGGATCATGAAAAACTTGAAAAGACTGTTGCAACCCATTTTCTATTGGCTCCGATGAGATTACATGATTTTCTACAGGCTGCTCATTTGAAGATATACTATGCAATTTTCCCTTCAAAAATTGAAATGATTCAAAACAAAATGGTACGTAATCATCTTGTATCATTTTATCATATGTTCCAGCTTCCAATTCTTCATCTGCAACTTGACAATCAATGGGAGTCGGGGGCTGCAAATCTGGATATAAAAAGTATTGAACAAGGATTTCATTATCCTCAAGATGATCCAAATCAAAACTTGTCAACAATTGATTTCTGATTGCATAAAAGTTGTCTCTGACAAACTAAAACAAAGAAAAACAAAAAGGAAAAGACCCTTCACTTACTTCAAAATTTGTTGCACTTTCCTCATCATTTCCATCGCTGATATGTGATGGTTGAACATTTTATTCGAGCTGTTCAAAATGAACTTCCTCCTTCCACAAACTAGTTGTTGACTTGTCTGCAAGATTAGCTTCTGTTTGGAGAACATAATCATCGTCATACTGATCAAACTGAAGCAAATCATTAGTATAAAACACATCATCAAGCATACATGTCATATCAATAGATCTCTCTTGTCCAAGATGATCTACAAAACAATCATTATCAGATCTATGACAACTGGGATAAGAAAGAAGATGTTTTGGATCAACAACTTGTTCCTTTTCAATCAGCGGGCCATGGGCTTGAACATTATACTCATTCCTTGTGATGATCCTTTGCATCATCTCTTCCACTGCACTTGCCAAAATGTCGAGCTTTACCTCTAATGATGTCGATTCCTTTGGATCTATGTTTTTAATCTCTTCTTCCTTCAACTTTGCCCTTCGGATAAGCAAATGAGCCTCTACATCTATTGCACTATTCTGCATCTCTTCAAGTGTTGCAAGATTCCTTTCTCTCAGCTGAAACTCCATTTCCAGATCAAAGGCACCTGGGTAGTGCAAGAGAGCGGATCCAAGAGGAGGTCTTATATTAACGGGCATTGACAAATAGACATGGTTAAACCTGGCAGAAAACTGTTGTACTGTCTCCCCTGGTAGTCTTTTCAGCTGGTTATACTCTTATATAATCAAGAAATGGTTGTGTCTTACCACCCACCTGTCGAGGAAAACTTTGACGAACTGCTGTAAATATGAGATGCTCGCATCAGGCAGGGTTTTAAACCAACTCTTGACTTTGCCTTTCAAAGAAAGAGAAAAAAGCCTAATACTGACATCTTCTTCATCAACTTCAAAAAGGTCAAGAAAGGACTCAAAATTCAATACATGTCTCTCAGCAGCGATGTTGTCGCATTCACCATAAAATCTGGGTAGATATAGGTCATGATTTTTAGGGAAATCATGGAATATAGCAGGTAAAATCAGAGGCTTGTATCGACCTGGAAGTTTACAAGGTAGTGGGGTATGTATAGAAAGTGTAGAATCAGTCTTGATCTCTTGAGGTTCATCAGTTTGAAGATGGTCATCACAAGATTCAGAAAAACGGTCTTGATCAAGCTCAAAAGCATGCAAATATTTGGTATTCACAATCTTCAAAGGGAAGGAATCAAATGCACGCTGAAGATCTTTTCTCAAATAAAATATACTTTGGAAAGCCTTCTTGATATTCATGGGAAAAGAGAAGAAATAATTTATGACAAAGAACAAAATGTCTTGGATGAAATTCCAACTTGAATACCTGAGCTTTCCATATTTTCCTTTCATGTTTCTACTGGTAAGGTTCATCCTCCAGTGGAGTCCTTAGATCTGATCTCGAAACTGATTTAGAGTCGCTAGGTGAATGCCTTGCGGTGTCTGATCATTGTCCACCATCAACAATCAGATCTAAACTTGATTATATTTTGCTGAGGAAACCAGATGTTCAGTTCATAAAATAAACCGGAGCATTCATCTACTTTCGCTAATGCAAAGCAAGAGCGTTTTGAATGCTGCTTGGCTAACTTCAGGCTCCATCTGTAGTCTACAAAGAAAACAACACACTTTTCGTTTCCCCAGTATGGTCGCCACTATTTTAGTGCCTAAATCTACCTCAGACTAAGAAAGGTAGGATCTAGGGTAACATCAAACCACGCTTAACTTGGTAGCTAGCCCTACCAGGTCGAGAGAGGGCTCTCTCCTTGTCAATCTCAGAAAATATGGCCTATGAAGCTTGAGATGACTGATGTATTGAATGATTTTAGGCTAGGTATGTGTACAAAGGTGTTTGATTGAATTTGATGATGTTTTTTTGGCTCAAATGTGAAAGGCAGGTTTGGGTCTGGGGAATGAGGCTTAGTTTTACAGAGATCTCTATGGAGCAAGGTAGTCAAGTGATTTGGTACTTCAAATTGAGTGAGATGGAGAGATTTTAGATAGGTGAGGAGTTGAAAAGGGAATGAAAAACTTAGGGATCCTTTTCAAATAGCTGAAAACATAGATAACTAAACAAACCCTAGGTAGAGCACTACACTTTCAATGTATTCTACGTTTATCCTTGTTTGATTTAGCTAAGATGAAACAAAGAGAGATAATGGCATACATAAAACACATGTAAAATTACAATTATTTAACAAAACACAATACCAGAGCAAGATGCCACATGAATCCCACAAAGTGCTGCAAACCACTGGTCTATTCCTTAGCCAAACTGCTGAAATGAATATACAATGAAGCTCCAAGCTTTCACAAAAGTCCAACCAAGTTAATGACTGAAAAATTACAAGATATAGGAAACCAAAAACTAATCCTAGCCTCTAGGGGTCGAGCTCATAAGTTTAGGAGTTGTTCCAACAAAGTCTAAAGTGAGAACTAAAAAGTAGGTAGTGGAACAGCTTGCCTCTAAAAACTAGGGAACTGATTCATTCAGTTGCAAACTACCTTTTCATGGACGAATCTACCTCTATGAGTGAAAATTTAGAATAATTACATCAAAATCCATCATGTCACATTAAATTACATCATTAATTTGAAAATTAGAAAGGAAAAATTTAAACTGTGAAGAAACTAGGCGAAAAACAGAGTTTTTGGCCAAAAATGAGCAAAATTCCTCCAATGTGTCATGCTGATTTCCCTATGCATAGTACCTTTTTGCAGCTGATTTTGGAGACCTTCCTGGTGTCCAAATTTTCTACAAGTGGGCTTGTTGGAAAGGTCTACCTATCTACTATCTAGCACCAATGGAATTTCTGAATTTGGACTCCATTTGCCCCTACAAAACTGAGTTCTCCCAACACTGCTTCCTGTGTGTTCAAAAAGGGGCAGAAATGTCATTTTTGAGGTGTTTTTAAACTTTTTGGAAGCTAAAAACCTATCAAAATTTTTGGAAATTTGTAGACATGCATATTTTTCCATGAAAAATCCAAAAATTATGAGTTTTCATCAAAAGGAGGTCCCCATCAAAAGCGCGCGCCAAGGGGCGCGATGCATCGAGCAGAAAAACCTGTTTTTTAAGCCAAAAATTTCAAAATTGCAAAAAGTGTCCCAAATTTCTTGAAATTTGGGCTGAGTGTCCTTCATCATGTGCTGTGTTGGGCCAAGGAAGCCTCAGCCAAGATCTAAAGTCTATCTTGCTCTTTTCGCTTCCTCGATACTTTCTTCAACTTGGCCTTCAAGTTCTTGATTCTTGCCTTGCACACTTTGTTTCTTGCCAAGTAATGGTAGGCCATGTGCCTCAACATCATTTTCTCTTTGTTGGCCTTCTCTAGCATCTTTTCCAAGTGGATATTTTCAATCTCAAGCCAAGATTCACAATCAGCATTGATTTCTTGTTCAAGTGTTGTGAGCTTGACTTTCCTCCTTTTGGCAGCGTGTCGGTTTTCTCGTATGTTTCATAGCTCCATGATAGTTTTCTGATCCTCTAGTTGTTTGTTTCTTTGCTCCAGATATTTGATTATCCACTTGGCTCTTTCTAGGTTGAGAGACAAATGATGAATGTCATCTTGTTGCTCCTGAATGATCTCTCTATGCTTTGAGCTTTGTGAGCCCAAATCGGTGTCATCATCCTGAAATAGAATGAAATCTGTCTCCTGCCCTCTTGAAGTCCCCTCATCATGTAATGGTCACTTACCCTTGTCCTATACCTGCTCTGTTGATGGAGGAAACGAGACCCCTTCCACGCCAGGTGGAGATAATACTCGTTTTTCCACTGCAAACAACCTTCTAGTGCCCTTTTGATAAGTGACAAACATTGGCACACTAGTGGTTTGTGTCTCATAAATCTCCTGCTGATGTGAAGGTCCTCCTATCTCATGAACAACTGCTGGGGGTAGTTGAGGACCTATGAAGACCTCATGTGAAATGAAATCCTCCCATGAGATGTTTTGTAAACCAAGCTGATGCATGACCACAATTTGGATTAGTGCGAAATGATATACATTGTTTAACTGCTACTGAGGAGGCTTTCTATGCACTAAGGTGGTCATATTCTCAATGTTTCGACAAATAAAATAGGGGAGATTCATCATTCTCACCGTAGTGAAGTGCATCAACAATCTGATGTGATAAGCATACAGGCGAGAAAACCGGCTCTCACAGCTGTAATATTTAATTATGAGTTCATCAAGGGAGCATGTGTGTCCTTCAGATATTTGAAGGGAATGACTCTACTGAGATGCCTCTGATAACCAGCCTTGATGTAAGGCTCATAATGCTCTCTATCAATCTGCCGCCTTTTATTCCATTGCTCGCCAAAATTTGGAATGCCAATTGCTTGAGAAATAGTCTCGGGGATCAAGGTGAATGTCACACCTGCTATAGTGACATGGCCATTATGAAGATGGAGCACAAACAATCTAGCCAACTCATGATGGTACTGGACTCTCTCTACCATCTCACAAAAATGATAACAAGATTGGTGTTGAAAGCATGTGACAGCAAGAGGACAGGCCTGCAACTTGGCAAGTGAAGTAGGCTCCTCTCGTATATGTTTATCACCCTTGTGAGGTCTCCTTGGTGCATGCATTTCTATAGGAGAATCACTGAGTGTCTCCTCATCTCGGTCATAGGAAGGATCAGACTCCATGTTTACCAATGTTTGAGTTTTCTTGATGAGTATGAAGATATTTATGGTGTCTTTAGATTTTTGCTGCCAAGGATGAGAATGTATGAGGGACTGTGGAGGAAATGTGTATGAGGGGTTTTTGGAATATTGCTGTCAAGTTTCTGGGGAATAGAAAGGTTTAGGGAATAGTATTTAGACTTTTGGGACAGCAATTAGGGTTTGGGAATTTTTAATTAGGGTTTGGGGTAGTGGGATTTAGGGATTTGGGGTTAATAATTTAGGGATATGGGGTTTAGGGAGTAGGTAGATGAAAATATAATGAGTGGGAGGGAATGTAAGAGTGAGCGAGTGAAATTGGCAGCAAAACATATAATTTGCAAACCCTATGCAACTAGTTTTGGCAAGAAATTGCAAAGAGGTAGGGTTTTGATTTTTTCTCATTAAATCACCATAAACACCAAGATAATTCATTCATTGGTCATGGGAGAAATGTTAACTTACTTGAACACAAGGAGATTGAGAAAATTTTGCAATTTGGAGGAGTTTGTGGGTGAAATTGGGCTTGAAACCCTGTGCGCCGCGCCACAAACCCAGTGTGCCGCACCCACTCAATGTGTCACGCCTGTGTTAATTTTACACAGCGGAGGGTGGCCCAATGCGCCGTGCCTCCTTTTTTATTTTTGACCTTTTTCTTGCTCACTCCTTCTCTTTTGGATGCAAATGAGCCTTTTGAACATGAAAAATGGTTTATATACAAAAGATTTTAATTTTTAACTTATCAAAAACCCAATTTGTAATGTTTGCATTTGACTTGATTTTAAACTCTATTTTTGGGCCATTTGCTTTATTTTTACCTTTGATGAACTGAATGCTTTGATTTTTGTTTGCCTTGCAGGGGATGGAGTTGTTAAAGCTTGGCAAGGTGACCAGGGTTGCCACTGAAGTTATTTATGAAGAAACTAAAATTACATCAAATTTATACATAAAAACATAAAATACTTTGTTTTTCCTCAAAATATTTTAATTTTTCACTTATCAAAAACCCAATTTGTAATGTTTGCATTTGACTTGCTTTTAAACTCTGTTTTTGGGCAGTTTGCTTTATTTTTGCCTTTGATAAACTGAATGCTTTGATTTTTGTTTGCCTTGTAGGGGATGGAGTTGATAAAGCTTGGCAAGGTGACTAGGGTTTCCACTGAAGTTATTACATATGAAGAAACTGAGATTACATCAAATTTCTAAAGTAAAACATAAAATACTCTGTTTTTCCTCAAAATAGGGTTTTGAGGAAAAATCAATCACTGAATGAGTGATTATGGAAATTATTGTTTCTAAAACTTTATTTGACCTCCTCATCCATCTGTAGAATGTTATTGAGCATTTTGAAGACCTTATTGACAAAACCCTAAACCTAATGAGACCTAAAACCCTAAAAATGACTTTTGTAGATTTAAAGACAAAAAGTGACTGCAGATGATCTAGATGAATGAAAATGGGCCAGCACATGAGGGAAAATGTAAAATAAGCCACTACTGTCAGATGATCCATGACCGTAATGGAATGTAGCTGATCGAGTGAGACACCTAACATGCAATGCAACAAGAGAATTTGATCACTGACGGAGGGATGAAGATACCGACACTAACAAATAGTACACTTTGAATCAATTCATTGATTTTTGCAAGAAGGAAGATATCAAGAAGAAAATAATTGTGCCCTATACTCCTTAAAAAAATGGATTAGATGAAAGGAAGAACAATTTTATTGTAAAAGTCGCTCGTGCCATGCTCCATGATAAAAAGTTGTCAAAGTTCCTTTGGGGAGAAGCAACAAATCTTGTTGTATATGTTCAAAACAGGGTACCTCATCAAGCATTGCACAACAAGACCCCTGAAGAAGTGTTCACAGGTTTCAAGCCCGATGTTAGCCATCTCCATATCATTCACTGCCCTATATACTTTTATGTGTTTCCATGAGAAGAAAAGGTACGTTTGTTGGATATTGTGAAAATTATAAGGCATTTATAATATATATTCCTATTCAAAGGAAGGTTTAAATTATCAGAGATGTTAAATTTGATGAAGCTTCCACCCTTGGAAAAGGAAGGGACCTTCTTCTACATCCTCCCCTTGAGAAGAATGATGATATGGATATTTTAGATGGTCCTTCCATACCCGAATTTGAGACAAATATTGTCAATGATCCCATGGAGCCCATGGATACTTTAGATCCTCCTCCATGTGATCATCCCACCAGGAATGTAATAGCCCTTGTGAAAATTCCATGTAATAAAAATTAATAAAGGAAAAAATAAGACCACAGGTAAGGGACATGTATTCCAAGCTGAATGTTTGGTAGGACATCCTGGTGTGGGTATTCATTCGGTTTATTATGGCTAAGGAAATTGGAAAAAGAAAAGGAATTAAAAGGAAAAAAAAGGCCTTTTTGGCACATTTATTTATGAAAATAAAGGAAATTAGGAGAAAAGTAAGGTGAAAGGTCACAGGTTGCATGTGAGGAGGAAATTGAAGGAAAATAATGGAAATTGAAGAAAATAGAGGCCTCATTGATAAAAAATAATTCTGAGGATCAATGGGAAAGCTTGGTCAGTGGAGGCTTGGTCAGTGTAAGGTTGGTCAGCGTAGGATTGGTTAGTGTTAAGCTTTTGTCAGTTCAATTTTGGAGCTCTCTCATTATTCTCTCTCTCTCTCTCTCGCCCTTGGACACTTAGAATTTTCTTCGAGCACTCTAGCTTTGGAGCAAGGAAGGAAAGCAAGGATCAAGCAAGGAAGAGAGGGATCAAGTAACTTCAGCAGGAATACTTGCAGGTAATATATTGCATGTGTGATTTCCTAGGTGGTTTTGACATGCATGGCTTTGCATGTTGGTGTATCATTCTCTTGTTGTCGGTGGCATGGCTTTGCCAGGTTATGATAGTGGTTTTCAGCCTAGCCTTTCCTTTTTCCGAATGCCATGGTGTGTTGGGATTTTGATCTCCGTTTTGATCTTTGGAATTTCCAAATGGATTTCAGAATCTGAGGAGGAGGTGGTCTGAAGGTTCATTCCCAAAGGCCTAGGAATCCCTTGATCGGTTTTGGCAGGATACACAGTAAATCCTGAGGGAGTTGTCTCGATTTAGGGCCTAGTGATTTGGACATGGATTGCAGTAAAGCCTCAAAGATAAGGAGATGGAAAATTCCTCAAGGATAGTGATGGATTCTGGATCGCATTCCAAGTTTGGTTCAATTTTGTCATCGAAGCACCAGTTATGGTGTGATCACAATATGGTGAGGGTGGAGGTGGTTTAACCTTTGGATTCCCTTGGTTGTTTTTGTATTGGTTTTTCCATACGATCCCACATTCATGCTTGGAATATGGCACGGGAGTTACTGGCTAAAAGAAATATTTGGTTCAGCCATGTCTATGGTTAGGTGGTATGTGGAAGTATCGAACCTGGTTGGATTTGCCTATGTTTAATAAAATCTAAGTTCTCTTGATTTTTTACTTATTAATATGTGGATTTAATGGTTGATATCTCACTATTATTTTCATCGTTTAATATTGGCTATAAGAATGGTTATATGACTGGTTATTTTCATGGTTATTTCATGTATTTACTTGTAATTGAAAGGATAATGGATGCAAGACCTAATTGATGTTATAACAGTTCAAAGGAGAAGGTGGTGATCCTTCTTGTCATGTCTCATAAGAGTTTTCAGTCATTCATGGTTTGTCTTGTATCCTAGACCTATAGATTGTATTAACGCCACATGTTTGAAAGAATTTCAATCCCAGTTGGGGATGGTCAATCCTAGTCCTAGAGTTATTTTTTGGTTTATTAGTCTTGTCATCATGTGTTTAATGGATTCCAGAAGTTACAACAGGTTCTCGACAATGGCCAGAAATCTAGGTTTGACAAGTGCCTTAAATCCCTCGGACTCTGGCACAGGTCTATTGTAAATAGTCCCTAGACACATGCATGCAGGTTTGTGGGAGTTTCTAGAGCTTTCTAAACGCTGGAATTCTCATAGCATGGGAGCGTCTAGAGTTTTAATAGCTTAAAAACACAGTGGGACCCAGGGGCATGATACCTATGTGATTGGGATGGCTCTTGGGGGTGGTATCAAAGCATGTTTCACCCCTTGGACTAGATAGGTGGTGTGTTGATCATGCATTCATGTCAGTTGCATATGCATTCCATATGCTTGTAGTCCATGTGCTTGTTGCATTTACATGGTGATGATCATGGTTGTAGTGATCTCGCCATATGAAGGTTGATGGTGTTTTTGTGGGATGTGTCATCATGATGATGTTGTTGTGGGATGTGTCATCATGAGTGTATGGTTGTATATGCATTTGTTATGCATGTCGGTGTCTATATTTTATTATTCATGCATCATCATGGTTATGGTTATGCATGTATGGTAGGTCAAGGATGCATTGTGAGGTCATTGCATGTAATTAGTTCATCATGATGATATTGGTATGTTCTTATGCTAATGTGTTGGCTGAGATAGATCAGGAGATGCAGATCAGTAAAGCAAAGTTGCAGCATTGGACCTCAAGGAAAGAACATGTTGCCATACAGGTTTGTATGTTAGGCATGCAGGTATGTAGGTTAAGAATTGTTATATACATTATGGTTATGTGTATGCCTTTCATTCTATTGATGTTATGGTTACATACATGATAGATGCTAATTGATTAGTGTAGTCATATGCACATGCATTGGTTAGTCATGAATGATGGTAACATGTGGCTGTATGAATTTCTATTATTGTTTTATGTTAGACAACTTGATGATTATGTTATATGTTGTTGATGAGTATGTTATAGGTTAACTTGTTGTTGTTATATGCTAGTAACTTGATGATTATGGTTATTGCATTTAAGATCTTGATTATATATGTATAATGTTAAATTGGATTGGCCTATGCAGATGGTTAGGGTTATGACATTCAAGTATGAGTCGACTTATTGGTGACATTGTGTGATACTAATATAGATTGATCGTACATACGTGATTGTTAAGAATAAATGACAAATGTTTATGATTTTATGATGTGAGCATGTTAGCTAGTGACTATTATGGATATCATAACCTTATTTATTTTTGAGTTGATATGTCGTGAAGTTATATCATGCTAATCTGGATTGGTTGTGTAGACAAGATAGCCTCCACTGAGATACATTAAGGCATGAGTTTTCTTATGTCACCTACTTTGTGCTTGAATGTTTGATTATGCCATCTATTTGGTGTTTGAGTGTTGGTGTCGATTATGTCATCTATCTATTGTCTGAATGTTTGATTACATGAATGATATGAGTATGTGTTTGTAAGATTTATTGAATGAACAATCATGTTTTAAGATGATTGTACTAACACATATGTGTTGAGATAGATGACATGTACTTGAGTGTAATAGGTGACAATTGTAGTATTATGTATAATCACTATGATTTGACTATGAATTATGACATGATTACTAGTCTTGGTGAAGGTTGACTTCAAATTGATAGATATGATTGTCTTGGTATTTGGAACATGTGTTTGACATGTGTAAATAGTGCAGGAAGCATGCTTGGTATTAGCATGAAAAGGTAATAGTTGATTTGTTTATATAACTAACAGTTGGGTGATGTGACAATGCATAGTAACACCCAATTGCAGCAAGGAAAAGGTAAAATAAAGGAATTGGGCAAATATTATTTAGGCTACGTCTGAAAACCCTAATTCCAAACGAATGAGTGCTTTGCATACAAGAAGTCTTCTTAACCTTAATCTTGTCTGATATTATGTGGATATGTGCTAGATTCATGAACTTGTATTTGACAAGTATATTAGCTAGTCTCTAGTGAAAGGTGGATCTATCAAGGGAATTGGAGTCCCTTGAGAGATGGCATGGATGTGTTCAGTTGCAAGCAACATACTTGGCACATAAAGGTAAGGTAATCAGTGTATTGTTATGTTTATTTAAGAATTGTTAGTTATGTGTTGATGGTAGTATGATGCAAGGCATTGCATGGAAAATAAATTGCCATGGAATCTTGAAGAAGGCTCAGGTTGAGCTTTCCCTTGGAAGAATTGGGAACCATGGGGATTTATTCATGGCGTCTGTTGTTATTCTTGTGCTTTTTTTCTTTTGGTGATTTTTTATGCTTGATTTTATTTTTGTTTGTGTCTTGTGCATGGCCATGCCACTTTGGTTGTGGTGTCATATTGTTGTTGGTTTTCCATGGTTTTCTTCTTGTTTGTTTCTTGTCTTTCCTTTATGTTTGGGGTCTGGAGAATTAGTTGGGAAAGAGTAAAGTTAATGGAGCCCAGGGAGACCTGAATGAAATCCAACAGGTGATGTAAGGCTTGGAAGAAGCTCAGTGCATGTATAACGGTAGTTGAAGGCAAGCATATGACAACTAGTTGGATTGATTGGGTCCATTGAGGTAAATGGACAATGATAGGACAATCATGAGAAAGGTAACAAAAAGGGTAAAGTAAATGGATTTGAGGTTTCAGACACCTTAGATATGTTGGGAACTATTGTTATCAATATTGTGCATGTTGTTCATGAATAAAGAAAGTTCTCTTAACCTTGACCTTGATATCTATTAGTTATTTGTGATCATGATTTCTTTATGCAAATGTTTATATGCATATATGTATGTATATACGTTGTTATCTGATAAGGTCATCAGGGATCATGATTTTTTTATGTTTATGTTTATATGTATACATGTATGTATGTATGTTGTTGTCTAACAGGGTCATCATGGATCATTCATGTGGAGGAATGGTTTCTTATGCAGATGAATGGCATGAAAAGGTTCCTGGTTTATGATGAATCAAGTGGGAAGAGTAGTCATGACAAATATATGCAGTCAATATCATGTGGATATGAATTGATATTGTATGCTTGTATTATGCCTATGTTTACGTTATGACAGGTAACACTGAAGGATACATTGGTGCAATGAAAACAATGTGCCTTGTGGCATGATAAGATAAGCATGGATGGCAGAGAGACAATGGAAGAAAGGTCGCTTGGTAGAGCCAGTGTGGTTTTGGATGTGTAGTGCTACTATTGTGCATATGTTGTACATGTTACATATGTGACATTGTTTGCATGTGGTGTTGTGTATGTATAGTGTGTGTGTACATGCTGTTATGCAATGTTATGTACAAGGTGGTATAGATAGTGTTGTGTGAAAACTGCATATGCAGTGTTGGGCATAGATGGTGATATGTACATTGTGGATATGTGATATTGTGTGTATATGGCGCTATGCGCTTGTTGGATATGTAGTGATGTGTACAAATGATGCTATGTACTTGTTGAATATGTACTGTTATGTACATGTGGTGTTGCACGCATGTTGTACATGTGGTGCTATGTACATATCGTGTTGTGTGCATGATTGTACAAGTGATGTTGTGAGCATGTGGTGTTGTGCACATGTTGTACATATGGTGTTGTGTGCAGGTGGTGTTGTGGACATGTCGTGCATATGGTATGATGTACATGTGGTTTTGTGTACATGCCGTGCTTGTGGTGTTGTGTACGTCTAGCATTGTGTACACATTGTATAGGTGGTACTATGTACATGTGGCATTGTGTACACGTTTTACAAGTGGTGCCGTGTACATGTGATGTTGTGTACACGTTACGCAGGTGGTGTTGTGTATAGGTGGTATTGTGTACATGTTGTACATGTGGTGCTGGTCTACATGTGATATTATGTGCATGTCGTGCATGATCTAGTGTGTACATGTGGTATTATGTATGTGCATGGTGTAGTCGTGATATCATGACATGTTTATTCGTTGTGGTGTACTTTGTGTATGTATATGTATTGTGTTGTACATCGGGTGTAGGTGTATGTATTTTGTTGTGGTGTACACTAGATGTAGGTGTATGTATTGTGTTGTACACTAGGTATAGGTGTATGTGTTGTATGTTAGGTATAGGTGCATGTATTGCATGGTGTTGTATGTTGTGTGTGGTTATATGTGTGTGATGCACACTATGTGTATGTTCACATGGTGAGGAGAAGGAACTGGGTGTTTATTGGGTGTGGAAATTGATCTGGAGTGTGCACAGAATAAAGACAAAGGTAGAAGCTAAGGATTGATTAAAGGATAAGTATCGGTATTTTATTTGTTTTATTATGCATGTGATTTATGATTCTGGTCTATGATGATTACATGTGATCTATGATTTTGGTTTATGATGGTTACATTTGATTTATGATTTTGATCTATGATGGTTTTGTTTTGAGCTAACCTGATGTGATATGTTAATACATGATGATTTGGTAAAAGATGCTAGTTTGACTTATTGTGACAGGAAGTAAACAGGATTGTAAGTGTTCCTTATTGACAAGCTACCAATGAGTTAAGATATGAATTTATTTCAATTTATTTTAAATCTAATGGAAGCAATGTGCTTGGTACAGGAAGCACGGAAATTCCCAGTTGGGTGGTTGAAATCAACTACAAGAATTAGCAGCAACAATGAAAGAAATTAGAACAGATAGTAGTATGTTGGTAAAGTACTCAGGAGCATGTCCATTGTGGGACACTCATACCCAATATTGTCCATTGATTTCCATAAGCATGCTATGACCAGTATGATGGTTTGAGGTAGGTATATGCCTTGATTGTGTGACTTTCCGATGCGAATAAGCCTTTCCAAGGGATGGATTTCCCAGGATAGGGGATGCCAAGGAACTTGGAAGTTGAGTGACTGCACGAAAGGGGTGACTGGATTTCCTGAGGGACTGTTTAGCAGATAAGGGAAGGTCGAGGATATATTTTATTTCGTCATTAGCATTGCCAGAAGGAATAAAATTCACATTGGGAGTGATCCCTAGAACAATGAGCCGATAATTGTTCACTGAGAGGACAAGTAGCATAGGATTATAGCGCTGGACATTAGATGGAGTTTGACTCTGGTAGTGGATTCTGGACTTCCTAGGAAGGAGATGAATCTTGGTATTACTTTGAGGGTGGAGGTGTCAACCTCTGGATTCCCTTTTTGCAGATCCAGACATCGTATCCTTTTATTTGTTGGTTTATTAAATGTGTGTATGTGTATATGTGGTTATTGTAAATACCGTAATAAGTTATGTTATAAAGCTCCAGTAAGTAGTATGCTTATTATCTGGTCATGTTCCCATGACGTTTTGCTTTTGAGCAGGTCTTTCATTGTAAATACTGCAATGACCTAAGTTATAAAGCTCCATGGGAAGCATGTTTTCTTTTTAGTGATTTTTCTAAGGTCTTGGTGTGGCTTAACATTGAGGAAGGTATTCCCCAAGGGGGGGGATTTTGTAACATCCCTAGTGAAAATTCCATGTAATAAAAGTTAATAAAGGAAAAATAAGACCATGGGTAAGGGACACATATTCCAAGCTTAATGTGGGGTAGGGCATCCTGGTGTGGGTGTTCATTCGGTTTATTATGGCTAAGGAAAATGGCAAAGGCAACGACAAAGGAATTTAAAGGGAAAAAGGTATTTTTGACAGATTTATTTATGAAAATAAAGTAAATTAGGAGAAAAGTAAGGTGAAAGGTCACAGGTTGCATGTGAGGAGGAAATTGAAGGAAAATAATGGAAATTGAAGAAAATAGAGGACTAAATAATAAAAGGGCTTCTAAGGATCAGTGAGAAAGCTTGGTCAGTGGAGGCTTGGTCAGCGTAAGGTTGGTCAGTGTTAATTCTTTTTTCATTCTAGTTTTGGAGCTCTCTCATTATCTTCTCTCTCTCTCTCTCACTCTTGGACACTTAGAATTTTCTTGGATCATTCTAGATTTGGAGCAAGGAAAGAAAGAAAGGGTCAAGCAAGGAAGAGTAGGATCAAGCAACTTCAGCAGGAATAATTGCAGGTAACATATTGCATGTGTAATTTCCTAGCTGGTTTTGTAAGGCATGACTATGCATGTTGGTATATGGTTCTCTTACTGTAGGTGGCATCCTTTTATCGGTTTATGATAGTGGTTTTTAGCCTAGCCTTTCATTTTTCTAGATATCATGGTGTGTTGGGATGTTGGTTTCGGTTTTGAGCTTTGGAATTACGGATGGATTTCAGAATCCAGGGCAGAGGTGGTCTCAAGCTTGATTCCCAAAGGCCTAGGATTCCCTTGATTGGTTTTGGCGGGACACACAGTGAATCCTGAGGGAGGTGTCTCGGTTTAGGGCCTAGTGATCTGGGATTGGATTATGGTAAAGCTTGAGAGATAGGGAGACATAAAATTCCTCAAGGATAGTGATGGATTCCAGATGGCATTCCAAGTTCGGTTTGGTTTTGTGATCGGAGCACCGGTTTTTGTGTGATTACGGTATGGTGATGGTGGAGGTTCTTTAACCTTTAGATTCCATTTGTTGATTTTGGATTGGTTTTTCCATAATATCCCACATTCATCCTTGGAATATGGAATGAGGGTGACTAGCTGAAAGAAAGATTTGGTCCATCCATGTCTATGGTCGAGTGGTACATGGAAGTCCCGAACTTGGTCAGATTTGCCTATGTTTAATAAAATATAAGTTCTCTTACTTTTGTACTTATTAATATGTGGATTTAATGTCTGATATCTCACTATTATTTTCATGGTTTAATGTTGGTTATAAGCATGGTTATATGACTGGTTATTTTCATGTTTATTTCATGTATTTACTTGTAACTGAAAGTATAATGGGTACAATACCTAATTGATCTCATAACAGTTCAAGGGAGAAGGTGGTGATCCTTCTTGTCATGTCTCATAAGAGTTTTTAGTCATTCATGCTCTGTCTTGTATCCTAGACCTGTCAATTGTATTGATGCCAAGTGTTTGACATAATTTCAGTCCCGGTTGGGAATGGTCAAGCTTAGTCTTGGAATTATTTTTTGGTTTATTAGTCTTGTCATCATGTGTTTAATGGATTCTAGAAGTTATAGCAAATTATGGGCATTGGATGGAATTATGGGCTTGAAAAGTGCCTTAAATCTCGCAGACTCTGGCAAAGGTCTTCTAGAAATAGTCCTTGGATGTAGGCATGTAGCCCTGTGGGAGCTTTAGATGTTGGCATTTCCATAGCATGGGAGTGTCTAGAGGTTTAATAGCTTAAAAACTCAGTGGGACCCAGAGGCATGATCCTTGTGTGATTGGGATGGCTCCTGGGAGTGTTTCTGCTGATGTGGAAGGTATATGTGATGGGTTTCCATCGATTCCACTTCCTTAAGGATACCTAAGAGGTTGAATCATATCATAGTAGCCTCTCATCACATGTTTACCCTGGTTGGCTAGTTACATGGGTAGATATGGGAGGAGGGTGTTACAAGGAAGAGACCACTTTGGCTTCGAGACACATTACAGGATGATGAGAGATGAGCTCTCATTCAAAGAAAATTTAGAGAGGAAGAATCCATGCAAGTACTAGGGATATGTTGCATCCATGATCACGATGATTCAAGCCTAACCTACCACATTCGAAGAAGTTGTAAAAGAACAAGTTTGGAAATATGTTATGGCCGAAGAATATGAATCGATTATGAAGAATGATGTATGGAATTTTGTGCCAAGACTAAAGGGGAAATATGTGGTGACCTTGAAGTGGCTATTCAAAATCAAACATGGAGTTCAGGGTAGCATTGAGAAATACAAGGCAAGGTTCGTGGCTTGAGGTTTCTCCCAGAAAGAGGGAGAATATTATGATGATATATTTGCACTTGTGGCTCGATATGTAACCATTCATTCGATAATTTCCCTTTCCGCAACTCAAGAATGGACCCTTAATTAGATGGAAGTAAAGATAACATTCCTCCATGGCATGTTACAAGAAGAAGTTAATGTTGAGTAGCCACAAGGACTTGAAGTAGAGTACCAAAGCACACATGTTTGTAGATTGAAGAAGGCATTGTATGGTTTGAAGCAAGCCTTAGAGCATGGTATGCATGCATAGATAGTTATTTGGTTAATTTTGGATTCACAAGAAGTAATGACAATCCCAACCTCTACTTCAAGGTATTCCAATTTATGCCATTGATTTTGGTTTTATATGTTGACGATCTATTCTTGACAGGTAGTGAGCCCCTGATTATTGAGTGTAAGAGGGAGCTAGCCTCTGAATTTGAAATGAATTACCTTGGACTCATGCACTTCTTTCTAGGACTTGAGGTGTGGCAAAGGCCTGATGATATTCATTTCACAAGGAAAATATGTTGTGAAGTTGTTGGAAATATTTGGAATGATAGAATGCAAGTCACTACCCACACCAATAGAAATTAACTTCAAGAATTTATGTGGAGTTTCAGGACTCAATTTGATGAATCCATTTGATTATAGACAGTTGATTGGGGTTCTAATGTTCCTAGTAAACACCTGTCTAGACATATGCTATGCAGTGAATACATTGAGTCAATTCATGAATGGGCCTCTCCATGCACATTGGATCACTTCCAAACACATTTTGAGATATTTGCATGAAACTATCACACTTGGTCTGACATATTCTGTTGGAGATGTTCGACTTCATGGATAAACTAATGTTGACTGGGCAAGCAACGTTTTCGACGGGAAGACTACCTCTAGATGTTGTTTCAACCTTGGATCTACCATGATATCATAGATGAGAAGGAAGCAGAAGTCTGTAACATTGAGTACCACCGAGGTAGAGTATATTTCTGCTAGCATGGCTAGCTACAAAGCAGTTTGGTTGAGGAAGCTCTTTGGAGAGCTATTTGAGCAGGTCCTAGATACTACAATGATATATTGTGACAAAAAGAGTGGTATTCGTCTAGAAGATAATCATGTATTTCATGACAAGTCCATGCAAATAAAGATTCGATATCACTTCATTCAATACATGGAGCAAAGAGGAGCCATTTGACTCCAACACATATTGGCAGATGAGCAGATTGCAGATATTGTCACCAAGGATTTTCTGAAAGGGAAGTTCTTGGTCTTCAGAGAGAAGCTTGGAATAATGGATGTCTTCAAGGGAATCACGGATTGAGAACACTGAGCCAACTCTTCCCCCCTATCTAAGCTCCCAAGGTGAGGAATTGAGATAGAAGGCTCTTGGGGTTGAGGGATCTCTAGACAATAAGATCATAGATGTTTCTACAATATATGTTACCCATAGGGTTGGATATGTTTCTCCCCTGTCTTGGTATTTGTAGATCACACCCTAGTTAGCATCATACCCACAATCTCGGCTTGTTAGGATTACCGCTCCTCATCTAGCCAACGGGTTGAGAGTGTACTTGGGGTTGTATAACCCAAGATGATTATGATGTAGGTGTTCCAAAACATGAATCTCGAGGGTTATCATTGGGAATATCAGTGATAAATAGAACAGTTGTGATGTTCTCCCCTATATCACCTATTTCTCCATATGGGGTTGTAGATTTTTATCTCCCCCATGAGATTTCGGGTCGAGATGTGATCCCTGATGTAGATTCAGGTTGAGATGTGCTTCCTAATATTTCTTTCAGATTGAGATATTCTCTCTGACATTATAGAGGGTGGAATTTAATTCCCCCTGATTCTTCTTATTCATATTTGAGAATGTTTCAGTAGATAGATTTGAGCACAGATGGGACACATGATGACAGGATGACATGGTAATCAATGGACAGATATTAACAGGTGGAATTCTCCCTAGTTGAGAGGGAGTGTTAAAAATATTAAAATTCTTTCAAATTCCACTTTATATATCTCATTTGATGTAGATTATGATGGCATCGAATTCCTCTTTTTGAGAGTAGAAAAATCGACCTAAAGATCACTCAAATCAGATAAGGGAAAGTGTATTTATGAAGGAAAGCCCACATATGCACATTTGAACAAGGTCGGCCCTAAAGCAAGTTGAACAACCTTGGAAGCCTATAAATAAAATTGACCTCAAGCTCATTTGGACATCATCAGCAAGCATCTTCTTCTTCTCTTCTTCATTGATTGGATTGCATAGGTCTGAGGCAGAGATGACAACAAAGGTTTGCAAAGGTCTGAAATTACAGGGTCCTAGGCTCACATCTGTTTTAGGGTTTTGGGTTACATTTGCTGGCTTGCCACAGGGTAAATTAGACCACAGTGGTAATAATCGCAAGCTCAAGGGAGCGAATGGAAACCTTCAATCGCATGCACAACTCCTCATCCATGTGGTTGGGAAGTTTGACTGAGTTTTGACCATTGACCATTGTTGATTGCGGTTCACTGCAGACAGAGAAAGTTGTCTTTGATATGTTCTGATGCTGGAAATGTATTTCTTAATATTGTTGGTTTGTTTTATTGGATGATATTGTATTGGGCTCATTGTAATTTATGCTGAACATTTTATGACAATCTAATAGAAGAATATTTTTCAAAGGGTTTTCCCCCTAGTGGGGTTTTTCTCTAGTCTTTGACCAAATCTGGTGTCTCTTGTTGATGTATTGATTGTCTCCTTTTTCATTGCATTTATTGTTCTATATTCAATTATTTTTTATGAATGGAAAGACTAATTGTATTTGGAAAGATTGGTAATTGAAGTATTGAATTGGGCTAAAGTAATTGATACAACATAGATCAATCTAAAAAAATTAATACAATTTTATCTATAATATTGATGTGCACATGGCTCCATTGGAAGTATTCCTATACTTTAAAGGGATTTTGTTTCTTTCAAGTAGAGTAGGATAGAGAAAAGAAATAAAAAAATGAAAAAAAATAAGAGAAAAATAAAATCTCAGGTGAAAACCTTGTTTGAGGCGCCTGAGATTGGCTCACTTATTGAAAACCTCCTTGAGGTGGTCAGTGGGTTGGAAAGAAATAAATAAAAAAAAGGGGAAAAGATCCTAGGTCAAAACCTCCTTTAGGGCACCTAGGAAGACCTACTAGTTGAAACCCTTATTGAGGCAACTAGTAGACCTAAAGAAAAAAATGAAAAAAAAAAGAGAAAAAAATGGAAATTAGATGAAATAAAAAATAAAATAAAAAAATTGTTTTTCCAATTGCATATATGTGTTTTCATGGAAGTACTCTTCCACCTTCATAAGGAAAAGAAATAGGTCAATGCGACAAAAGGAGAAAAAGAAAGAAATGAGCAATGAGACAAGAAAAAAGTAAAAAACAATCAACCTTAGGCTTATTACCTTTTGTGAAAACTACTCAAGAAGAACCAAGGACATGTCAATCCATCACCCTCATCCATTTACAACATCCACCCATCATTCCTAAGCCATTCCCATTATTTTCCGTGTTCTCCTAAAATGCTACAAGAAGGTTCAGTTTTGCTACAAGAGGCCAAAATACACAAGGAAGAAATTATTGTTACCGTATCTCAAAAACCGTGCATCCATTGGCCGAGATATTTCATGGGGAGATGCATATGGATGATGGTAACATGCTTAAGGAATTTCAGAAAATTCTAGTGCACACGTTTCGAGAAATTGGCCTCCGCCACCGACATCCATATTTAATTTTTCTCGATATTCATGCATTTGTTGGCCAATATTTTTTATGGGGATATGCATAAGGATTATGGAAACATGCCCATCAAATTTCAGGTCAATCCAATCTACCATTTGAGAGATATGGATAAAGAAATTATGCTACAAGAGCATTCCAGAATTGCTACAGGAGTGTCCAAATTTGCTACAGGAGTAAGATCTGCTTAGAAAAATGGGTCAAAAAGCATGTTTTCCCTTGGGAAATGTCAAGATAGGTTAACCATACCTCCCTCACCTATCATCCACTCCTTTTAATTAACTTCTTCTCAAGGTTCCACCTATGTTCATGAAAAAAATAAAAATAAAAACAAAGAAAGGAGACGTTGCCTTCACCCCTTCTTCACAAGATTTCACCACCATCAGATCTTTTGTTCCTGTCCCTAGGATCACCATGATTTTTTGAAGTCAATGAATTCATTTCATGAAGCAACATAAGGTTTTAATTAGGTTTTGGAGGGAACTATGTGACTTCTACAAGAGAGACCAATCTTGTAGCAAATTGTACAAATCCAATAGAACTAGGAGCATAGGATTGTTTCAACTTCATACTGAAGACCTGACCATAACTAAGCATTAACAATTCCATTCTTGAGTTTTGATGAAGCCACACCATCCTTGAAGAGGCAACCAATCCACTCCAATAGAGGCAGATCGAGCACTGTAGGGACTTGCATGAAAAAGCGAAATGTATCACTCAAATACCTATCAGAGAGCATCATCAAGCTTTCTTAAATAAAGACATGTGCATGAGGAAAGAATTAGGAAGAGCACCTTCAGGGAATAGTTGATCGACCACTCGTTTAGCAGTAGCATGCATGCATCTACAACATCTCAACATCAGATAGGCACATGTATGCATTGTTCTTCACCTCTCCAATTGAAGTATATTATGGTTAAAAATTTGTTTTCAATGCACATGAGAGAAGGTTTTATAGGTTGAAGGTGGCTAGTAAACTTGGCCACCCTCGACTAGTAAGACTGCAGTTTACTCAAACACCCATGCAACATGGAGAAGTCAAAGTAGGGAGAGTGATAATTACAAGGGATGAGGACCAGTTCATCAAGCGCACTGAGCCCACTATCATTGAAATAAATAAAAGAACAAGGCTTAACTTCAATTGTATCGATGCTAAATTCCAAAATAGTTAGAGAGGATCATTAAGGCATTGAAGGTCGAGCAAGATGTTACCAGGGGTTGCCTAGGGTGCTACATAAGAGATACAAAGTTGATTTGTAGGTGCTACATGTTAGAAAATTATATATTACAGAGAAATAGAACACATACAATATTGTGGAAACAAAAATACAAAATGCATAAAATAAGAGAGACATAGATATATGTGGTTCACCCAATTTGGGCTACATCCACGGAGAAACATCTAGTCCTTCCTTTTATATTATCCAACAAAACGAAGAGATACAATCTACAACAAATCCATTGTAATTTCCTCTTCGCTCTCACAAAGTCTCCTCTCTCTTTCTCTATCAGAATGACCATACACAACCACAATATAATTCCCTCATGTAAGCTAAGGGTTTCCTTCTGTTGTATCTCTGAGATAATAATGGTCAGTTATTATGCCAGAGCATCTAAGATAATTGTTTTGGGGTTTTTTTTTAATTTGGGAGACCAATGGATGAAACCGATATAGAACTGATGTGCCTAACCTCTTGAATAATATCAATATCTCAGCATAGGGCTGCTATAAATATTTACATAGTGAAAAAGCTTTTATGATGATGAGCAGAAACAAAAAATAATATGATTGCCACAGTTTTAAAATTGAAAGCTAAATAATCATAAGTATGAAAACCTTTAAACTATGTTTAAAGGTTTGAGAAAATACGCATGAGCTTACAAAAGATGTTGATGATTTATTGATTTTGAGGGAATTAATTAAAAAAACAATCCATTAATTCATTCTCTTTATAGATTATCACTTCAGAAAGCTTATAGGAATAGATTGAAATACAATTATTCCTACCTAGTTATCTCTGCAAGACACAAGTATATGAAGAAAAAACATAATGAATGACACTGGAAAAACTTACAGGAAACACAAACTGTGTAAAACAGAATTCAGAATCCTTTGTTTTGTATTAATGATCCAGAAACATTAATTACATAAGATGTCTAGAAATGCTTCTTCAAGGGTGCAACCCTTAATAACTCGTGAAGAGAGTTATTTATACAACAGTAGGACGAAAAATATCGTGAACTGCTTTTACAAAAATGGATTATTTACACAATCAAAAATGAAACTGTCTAATGATCTGGCACTACTTTGGTGCTGCGCTATTTTATGACTATTGCTGAAAAAGTTGAAAAATGGTTGGATTTGGCTGACTATTCCCTCAAAAACTAAATGTTGTTCAATTATCCTTAATCAAGTAAATCTGTTAATTCTTCCCAGGGTTTCTTATCTGGGATAGAAATCTTTGTTACCCTCCTGTAGATTTCATCCATCTCGGTGTATTTAGTCAAAGTGGGTTTTACCAAAAATATGTGCTTGATTTCATCCAGGATGAAGAAAGAATCCTTGAGTGTTTTTACTATGAGAGCTAGTGTTGTTGATCCTTTGATATTGGTTGCTGAGGTTGCATGGGTGCCCACCTCTGTTAACTTCTTGACATATTCCTCAATTGCCATCAATTTATCATTAATAACCATCATAGAAGGTAAACCTTTGCTGACCAAAGGTTCAATCTTGTTGAAAAATATCTGAACTATGTTGTTAACATTGCTGCACTTTTCTTGTAGCTGAAGGATGAGATTTTTCTTAGTGATAATATTCTTTACCTCTAATATTGTTGTAGTTTTGTCACTTATCTTTAACTCCTCAAGCTCATAGTCATCCTTGGAATTCAAAAATTTGATTATATCAGAGGTAGTCTCTGGCATATCCTCCAGCTGCCTAGTTATGAATTCTGCTTCTTCCTGAGCTTTTTCCAAGAGATATTTCTGATTGAATATTATCTTAATGGAGGGCCAAATCTCCTTGATTGCCTCTGTGATTTCTTCCCACATAATTTCTTTTGCTAAACCCAACTTGTTTCCTATGAATGAATCTATGAGTTCTTTCTTCAACACTTTCACTTGGCCTTTGAGTCTATATGTTTCAGTTGTGTGTGAACTGTTTGATATAGACTTCATAAGCCTTAATTCTTTGAGTTCATCCTTTATTTTATTGATTTCTTTTGTCTGGATAGACAAGTTTTGAACAACTTTAGTAAGTTGTTCAGCTCCTTCTGCAGTACTTGTTGCTGATGTAGTGGTTGTAATAGAAACTCTGATGATGGGAACTGTTGCAAGAGAGACTACATCTATTGAAGTTTGAATGTTCTTGATAGCTTCCTCCTTCTCCTTAACCAATTTCTCCATCTGCTCCTCCATTTGTTTTATTTGCAAATTCTGTTCTATGATGAGTTTCATCATATCTGACTTTTGAGTCTCTGTCTCCTCGATTTCTTTGGCCATTGGATCCTCAGATGATGGTAGTTTCAGCTATTTCTTTAGTGCTACAAGTTCAGTGTTCTTTTTCTTAGTGAGCTCCTCTGCAACATTTATGTTTGAGGGATCATATCCCATCCTTAGCACTAGATTTTCCAAGGATTGAATCTTGGTATCCTTTGCTAATGAGGAGACCTTCTCCAACTTTAATTGTGACTGAATTTTGGCCAATGTAACCTGCATTTTTGACAAACTCATAGCAATGTTTGTCAAGGTTGAAGAAATCATCTGTCCAGTTTGTTTTTGTATCTCAATTTGATCAATTGGATGCACATCCTAGACATTAAACTCAAAAGAAGTGTGTTTTTGGTATTGTGCTGCAGTCTTGGGCTGAGGAACTTGGGCCTGTAAGAAAGCCATTTGCATCTTCCCCTTCTCAAAGTCGAAGACTGAAAGAAGCCTGGCTTGAGAGATGGAAGAATGGTTCCAGAACTGGGTGTAAGTATTCAACTTCAATTCTTCATTCTTTCTTTTGATTTCACTAAAGACATGGAAGATGTCTTCCTCCTTATTCTCTAGAATGCCTCCAACAATTTGGACTATCTGTTGTTCATGAGAAGTGGTAGATTGAGTTGGAGATTGTATAGATTGTTCACCAGACTGTGAATCAATATTCATAGAGACCCTTTGTTTCTTTTTCCTGTGAAATACTTTGAGGCCTTGGCTTGTTGCCTCTATTGTAGGTGAAGATTGTTCTTCCCTCCCCCTCTTTGTTGTCTTTTCTTGTGCAATTGGAGTTTGCATATTTGATGTAGAGACTGCATGTTCCTCAGCCTCCTGGAGGGTATTCTCTGTCCATTCCAACTAATTCTTGAACTGTTCTATCTCAGGCCTAGCTGTATGATGATATGGTGTGAACTGATCTTCCACCCTGAGTTTGGAGATGACTCCCAATGGGTCATATGACCAAGAGAAACTGAGAGAAAATTTCATTTCTTTTAATAGCTTATATGCTTCCTCCCTTGTTGTCCTCGTATTACAAATGAAGGGACCAACTTGAGCTTTGAGCTTAAATTGCGATTTCTTTTTGGCAGATACAAAATGTACTTCATCTACATTCAATCTTTGCCTCAATTCCTCCAATGCAAAGATTCTAACAAGGAGGTACTTTGGCAGTTTGTATGGTGGAAACTCATAGCCAAAACCATGATTTCTGTGTAGTTTTGGTAGCAATACCAATCTTCTGTTGCATTTTGATTTATGAACTGAAGTTCTTTGATAATCTCCTCATTGATCCTTGGTAATGGAGTGCTACTCATAAGGCTGAGGGTTGGATGAATAAATAGTTCTATGAACTGCTTTTATGTGAATTCTTCTTTCTCCTTCATCCCCATTGAAGTCCAGAAAATCACTAACTATTGTTGTCCTTTTTCATCAAGTTTCTACAAAGGAAATGGGAATTTGTCTCTCTAAAAATATATAAAAAGATACACAAGTACTGAAGCACACTTGAATACTTCTTCATATTTAAATTTGACAAACTGCTCATGTATGGTTTCATCTATGAAATGACTACAATCATAAATAACAGTAGGCTTAGAATCAGAGGAAAGCGTGGATAAGAAACCAAGGATGGCTTCATTGACATACTGATCAGAGTGATAACCAAGAAAATAGGACAGGATAGTAGTAATATGCCTGGTTCTATCAGGAAACATATATGAATCATAAGGGGGATTTCTCTTTGGTAGAGGACTACCAATTGCTAAAAATAGTTCCAGGGTCTGGGATCTCTTGGTAAAGTCCAGTTTGTTATAAGCTTCTATCAGGTTTTCATGAGAAAAATGATGAGTTGGTATAGTGGTAGGGGCTTGCAACATTTTCTCAATTGAATCAATGTTAATGGGACAGAGGATTTCTCTAGTAGATGAGATAATGGCTCTCTAGCTGGGATCATAGGATTCATGGCATTTTCTCACAAACTCTGGAACTCTATGTATTTGTGGAAAAATATAGTGGGGTAATTGGGATTCCCAGATCCCAATTTTATCACTCTGGTCAATTAGCTACTCTTTCCACTAGAAATGAATTTCAAATAAATCTAATTGAGAAGAAGTCTCAATGATTTTGCAATCCTTGTCAACTAATGGATTATGGTGGAAATCAATCTGTGGGTGAATTTGAGGATTTGAAACCTCTGCGATTGTTTTTCCCTTGGGAGGCATTTTTTCAAACGAAACTACGGACTGTGAATGACAAAATGGTAAAAGGAGTTGCTAGAGTGGAGACAAGTAACTGAAAAGTGGACCTGGAAGATGTGCTTGCGAACAGGACAAGTGGCTACTAGAATGTTGGATAGTGGCTGAGCTATTGAGCAGGAGGGCTTGAAGAATAATCTTGGTCGTAGAAGTTAATTGTGTAACCTTTGAAATGTATGGCACAATGTTTATAAAGAGAAAAATGGAGTGGGAGGATGGTGCCAAATGTTTGAAAGTTCATTAATTATCCAATGGGTTAATTAACGGACATTTGGTTATAAATGCGTGGGAGCGAAAATGAATGGGAAATAGATAGGCTGTAGATGATTGGATGGGAGATATGAAGTGGAACATGACGTGGGGTGGCGGTAAACGGCTATGAAGGATACTGTGTTCGGGGGTAAGACAGAGTGGTTTGTGGTTTTAGGATTTCTAGTCTTGAAAGACTAAAAGGCACTTTTTATGGTTTATATAGGTAGTATTAAAGACTGCCCATTCCCCCCACCCCCCGATAAACTTCAGACGGCGAATGAGGGCCGAAAGGGAGTGTGGGTTGTATGATTTCAAAGGAGTGTGCGGGATGAGAGATGAGGTGGAGGGAGTTTAACGTGTGAGCGGCGAATGAATGGTGGGGTCGTGATATGATAGGCGGACGTGGTCGCTGTGGGTCCGAATGATTTAATGAATGGAGTGATAGCATATGAATGAAATAACATAAAGTAAAAACTTTGGTTATTCGAACTCCCGTTATCAACATGTTTCCTAATGTTTTGATTTTTAGGAAATAACCATTTCAACATCTCAAACTTTCACATTTCTACCTACCCTTCTATTCCTAACATTTTTACTTCTCCTTTCAGAGTGCATTTGAACTAACAACCCAATATTTTCTTTTTATGAACAATATATCTCTATACCTTAATCCCTCCATTGACTCATATTAAACTGTTGAGCCAATTTATTTTCTACCTATGAGAATTAATTTAAAACAAATCCAATTATGATGCAACTATATGATTGGATAAAATAACCTAGTGTGGCATATAAACAAACTGCACACAACTTATTATTTTTCAAACTGAATTTAGAACAAAGTAGTGCCATTTAGATTTGCAACACTTTCAAAGTTGACTTCTTTTTCTTTTCTGTCTAACCTAACATTTTATTTTGCCTTGATTTTTTAGGGCATCTACCCTAACATTTTCTTTGATATGGACATATTTATCAAAATATTTTCCTAACATTTTTTATTCAATATTCTTTTTGTCCACATACTATCTTAACATTTTGTAAATATATTTTCATTTTTTGTCTAATTTATTATAACTTATCAAAACCAAAAAATGCTACAACACCTTCTAGGGAAAACCCCCTAAATTAACATAACTTCTACTGTCAGATCATTTTCCTAATGAATGGCCTAGATTGACTACAAAATACAACATTTAACAAGGAAAAAATTCATCTATTTTTAGCTTCGGGGGTGCTTCCCCTGAACCCCTACTGGGGAGGGGGGGGGACTTTTTAAAATTATTCACCACCCCCCTAGACAACTCTAGAGACTATAATAGGGCTCCACACCCAACACTATAGGATCAGGCATAGCTACTATAGGAGAAACAAGGCTACTACAAGAGAGGCAGACTGTGTGCTATAGGAGAAATGAAGCTGCTACAACAAGGAAAAAGTTCCTACAAAAGACCCTGATTTTAGGAATTTCACCCCAAACCCTAGGATTCTAAAGACAACATCCAAAGGAAGGGTAAATACATATTTATCCTTGCCATATGTGAACAAGAAACCTGCAAAATTTTCATTTTTTTCAGTAGTACAACCTATGGGAAACTTTTGATAAATATTTACAAATAAAAAATGAAATGTGGATGTTTACTTTGAATTGATATTGAAAATAAAGGGAATTTCAATTATTTTTGGGTGATCATGAAATCAACGTTCCTCGAGACAATATAAGAAAACTAGGCTTTTTTCCTCTGTCTTAAAAACCCTCATTACACATAAATATCTAAAACTTGTAGCAAATATACAGAATTGTCTTTCCGACTTTGGAAAGTTGCATTGAAGGCTATGGGGGGTGGATTTAACCATATAAATACCACATCCAAGAAGAAGGAGAAGAATAAGATAATGAAGAAGCAGAAGAATATGGAGAGGAGGTAGATTAGGCAAAAGAAAAAATCGAGGAAGAAGGAGGAGAGGAACAAATTGTGCTAAAAACCAAATAGTAGTGCCTAAGAGAAACCTAATCAAGTTTTCTATGACACAAATAGAAAAATAGAGAACTCCATAGCCCATTAGGCAATCATCTAGGCCAAAAAAGAGAAGAAGAAGGCAACAAAAGGCAAGAAGGAATTCACCATCAAAATAGAACTCAAACCATAGTGATGAAAAGAGGCTTTCCAAGAGGTCTCTAATCTCTTTCTAGCTTGTGTCCAAGGCCTAGAAGATGTTATAGAAAGGTAAGAGGAAAAAATTAAGCATGAGGTGCAATTTTGGTCAAGATTTGATAGATTTTGTGATGTGCTATAAAATGCTACAGGTCTACTACAAGATGCTCTGTGTTGCTATAGGATCGCATCCGAGGGCGTTTTGAGGGTTTTAGAGGTGTCCAAATGGTGGAAAAAGGTAGCAGGAGGTTGGAAAAGGATGTGGAATACCTTTCCAAACCAAAAAATCTTCAATAACCCATATTTCACAAGGGGAAAAAGGTATATTAATGGTCTCTAGAAAAACTGTGATTTTTCTATGCACAAACAGTTTTGGAAAAATGACTGAAAATGGAATGAAGGTGTCAAGAGAGAGGGTGTGAATGCAATGGACCTATAAGCCAATAGAGTTCACTTTCAAAGAGAAAATTTGTGTTTTTGTGCCTGAAAGATTGTTAAACAATCATTAAAATAACAACTACATTTTTGTGCTTGTCCTTGCAGAACCTACAACCAAGCTTCTTAAGAGAAAGGACTGAGGAATGTACAAGAGAGAGACCACCAAGGCTATGAATGAGGCACAATTAGGTCACTAAGTTTCTCAGAGAATGAGCAACACTTTCAATAGGGGTTATGATGGGCCTCCAAATTAGACATAAATTAAGGCCCATGTGACCATCCTTTAGCACATTAAACCTCTCTTTTTGCATTAGATGACATATTTTTTCACTTTAATATGTTCATTAGGAATTTTTAGAGATAATTTCATATTTGTGCCTAATATTATTTATTTTTGTAGAATATTGTGAGAATATTGGGCAGATTATGAAGATTTGAAGGAGGAGATAATCTAGGGACTTACTCCCTACTACAGGATAGACCAAGATTGGATAACAAATGAACAAGATATTATGAAATTATTGCACAAATTTTGGAGCTCCAGTGATAATTTGAGAAAATCTAGGAATGTGTTCCCTGTAATTTAATGCAGATTCCTAGTGTTGGGAACCAGCTCCACTATTTGAGAGATTTCGGAGGGAAATCTTCCTCCTTTCAAGGAGAACACTTCCTCATCACTTTGTATAAGTACCAATTCGAATTTTCCTCTAGGGGCTTGTATTTATTAGTCTTCTTGTTGAGAAAACTTGTTATTTAGAAGCTCCACTATCATTTCTAGCAGGGATGTACTCAAATTGATTCAAATAATGAAGTTTAATGCCATTTTTAGCCTCTAAATATTGGTTTCCTACACAAGACTCTGGGTTTTCTTGGGATTGTCCATCCCAAGAGCCTTAGATCCCTCTTGTACAATTTCTTTATTTCCTTTCAATGTCTTTTTCACTTGCATCTCTTATTTCTGCATTTACTATTCATGATTCTTTTGTTGTAGGTTACATTGGTTAAATGATTGAAGTGAATTGTTTTACAAGCTATTTAAAAAGTCACAAGAATGATGCAGTAGTAGAACAAATTTGAAAATTCATATTCATCATTGAGCTACTTGGATTGGTCTACTAGTTCACAAATCTAGAATTTCTGGAAATCCTTTGTAGCAAAATAGTAGTAATTTTATGCTATTTTTTAGAATGTGTTAATAAGATTCATTTGAGTTGATTTCACTTTTATTGGATCATAAAAAAATTTAAGTTAATAAAAAAATTTACCCCATATAATTTTCCCTTTATTAGGTAAGGAATTTGGTAGGTTAACTAGCTCACTAGTTCTTGAATTTCCAGTTTTTAGAGTAGTAATTTTCTGCTATTTTTTAGCAGGTGCTAACTGGGGTGTTTTGGAGTGATTCCACTTGGATTGAGTCCTAATACATCCTAATTAATAAAAAAAATCCCATCCCATTTTCATTTGATTTACTTGGGCATTTGGCAAGTTATCTCGCTCATGTAGAAAAACAAGGTCTCTTGTAACGCCTCTTGTAGCACCTCTTGTAGCACGTGTAAACTTCGACGATATTTGCTCCAAATCTTGGTTTTTGTCTGTTAGGATTGATTCATGACCCCTACGCTCTGAATCTGTGATTGAGTAAGACCAAAAGGCCTCTTAATACTTTCCTTTTTCCATTGCAAATCACCTCTATAGGTTGGATTAGTGGACAAATTCATGATTTGAAGAGCATAATGATGATTTTCATGATTACTTTATGAAGCACCTTATGAAATTTGTCAAAAAAATATATCTTGAAAGTATTGTTTGAATAATTATTTCATTTTGTTTCATACATCTTAAGCTAGGGTTTCCATTTCCAAGATTGTTATTTATATTGCATAGACTAGGCTTCTTTTTTATGTACCATTTACACTTTGTAAATAGGTTAATGTTTACATTTCTGCAAATAGGATTAATATTTACATTTATGCAAAGTATAATAGCCTTTCCTTTTTACAAAAGTAACTAGTATTTCCTCTCTGCAAAAGTAATTAGGTTTCCTTTATGCAAATAGAGTAACATTTCCATTTTTGCAATTAGTTTAGGCTTGGATTTCATGGAATTCACTTCATTGCATCAAATCAATGAAAGAAGGACACATTTTATGCTGCACATATAGTGTTGACACCTCTTAAGTTTGTACAAACCCCGGGTTGATAATTTAAATTGATAGTCTCAGGAGTCGCATCATTCTTGTTGCAATATTAGGGCTCATCACACCCTCGCACCATATTCCAAGCATGAATGTGGGATCTCATGAAATAAACCAAACAAATTCAAACCAGGGTTTCCAGAGGCCAAACCACCTCAACCCTCAATTAGTGACTCCACCTCATGGTTGGACATCACTATCACCAACCAGATTGGTCTCTACCCAATCTGTCCATGGCTCCAGAGCGTTTGTTCCAACTGCGGTTCTAGGAACTAATAACTCAACCCAATGCCTTCCAGGGCTCTAGAGTGTTTGTACAAATTGGCTCCATAGACTAGTAACTCAACCCACCAAGGGCTCCAAAGAATTTGTCCCAACCTAGGCTCGAGGAATAGTAACTCAACCCAAGTTTTTCCAGGGCTTCTAGAGAATTTGTTCCAACCAATGGCTCTTGAAACTAGTAACTCAACCCACAACTATAAGGAACCTGAACACCAATTAGAAAACAACAACTAGAGAAACCCACAACACCATGACTATCTAGGAAATGGCAAGGCAAGGCTAAAACCACTTTCAATCTAGGAAAATATCCATGTCAATGAAAGCACATAACCAAGAAACCACATACATATACCATGCATTCCAAAACTAGCAAGGAAATCATAGATGCAACTTGATACCTGCAAAGAAATGTAGTTATCCCTATTGATCCACTTTTTCCCTTGCGCTTTCTAGCTTTCCTTTGCCTTCTTCCTCCAAATCCAATGTATGCCAAAGTGCTCCAAGAATACTCTAAGTGTGCAAGAGTATGAGAGAGTGAGAGAATAGAAGAGAGCTTCAAGCTAAAATTGATAAAATATTGTGACCTGATCCTCATAAGCCTTTTTATCATTGAGGCCTCTATTTTCTTCATTTTCCTTCATTTTTCCTTCAATTTTCCTCACATGAAAATCTATAACTCTTCATCTTCCTTTTCTCCTATTTTCCTTTATTTTCATAAATAAATGTCAATTAATGCCTCTTTGTCTTTACCAATGCCTTTTTCAATTTCCATAGTCATAAATAAACTGAAAGTGACACCCACTAGGATGTTTTTCCCACCATTCAGCTTAGAATATATGTCCCATGACCTTGGTCTTATTTTATTTACATGGAAATCAACCAAGGGTTGTTACAAACCCCTCCCCCTTGGGGGAACACTGTCCTCGGTGTTCTATGACACATATGACCAATAAACTGCTGAAAACAAAACATACTACCAATGGAACTTTATAACCCAACTCATTGCAATATTTATAATGACCACTCCTAAAAAAATGATAATCATACCAGTTACTGGATATTTATAACACAATTCATTATGGTATTTACAATAACAACCACATATACTTATGTACATTTTCTTCAACTAGAAAATAGCCATATTGTCTATGGAGCTTTATAGCCATGGCTCAATACAATATTTATAATAACATCCATATATACTTATGCACATCTACTCTAACCATCAAATAAAATGATACAATGATTGCATCAGTCAATAAGGGAATCTAGAGGCTCACACCTCCACCCTCAAAAGTAGCACCAGGATTTACCTCCCTCCAAGGAAGTTCATAATCCACTACCAAAGTTAAACATGCATCCAATGTCCAGCGCTGCAATCCTTGCGCTACTTGTTCTCTCAGGGAACAATTATTGGCTCATTGTTTCAGGGCACACTCCCAATATGCATACAATTTCATCTGGAAATGCTAATGAACAAAACAAATCCATTCCCCAACCTTCCCTTCTCTACTACACAGTCCCTCGGGAAATCCAATCACCCCCTTCCGTGCAGTTACACACCTTCCAAGTTCTGCGGGCATCCCCTTCTCTGCTACACAGTCCCTCGGGCAACCCCTCCCTTGGAAAGGTTTCCTCACATCAGAAGGTCCAAAAACCAAGGCATATCCCTACCTCAAAACCATCATACTAGTCATAGCATGCTCATGGAAATCAATGGAAACTATTGGGTACCAATGTCCCATAATGGCCCTGCTCCTGAATGTTTTACCAACATGTTGTTGCATGTTCCAATTCTTTTCATTGTTGTTTCTAGCATTATCTGGTAGCCAATTCATCCACCCAAACTAGAAATTTGCATGTTTTCTTGTACCAAGCACATAATTTCCATTAGATTCAAAAGGAATTGAAATAATTCAAACCATACCTCATTGGTAGCTCATCGATAAGGTACACCTGCAATTTTGTTTACTTCCTATCACAACAATTCAAACTAACTCTTTGATCAATCATCAGGTATAATATCACATCTAGTTAGTTGAAACACAACCATCATCAATCAGAATCATAGATCACACACATAATAAAACCTAAAATAAAATATTTATACTTATCCTTCAATCGGTCCTTTGCTTCTACCTTTGTTCTTTATCCTTTTTGTACACACACTGAATCAGTTGCCAAACCCAAAAAGAAACCAGTGCCTTCTCTTCAACCACATACACATACACACAATGTACGTCACATGATGTACAACACCACACAATACATACACCTACTCTCGATGTACAACACAGCACATACACCTACACCTGGTGTACAACAAATACATGTACATACATAGAGTACAACACAACGAATAAACATGTCAGGATACAATGGCTACACAACACACAACACAATACCACACGTATGACATGTACATAATATTATGAGTACAATAGTGCCACATGTATACAACACCGCATGTACAACATGTACACAACACTACCTGCAAAACGTGTACAAAACACTACCTGAACAACGTGTACACAACACCACATGTAAAACATGTACACAGTACCACATGCACACAACACCACATGTGCAACACGCACACAACACCACATGTACAACATGTACAAAACACCACATGCACACAACACCATATGTACAACGTGTGCATTCCACCAAATGTATACAACACAGCATATACAACATGTACACAACACCATCCGTACACAACACCACATATATAACATGTACACAAGGCCATATAACATAGAACCACATATGAAACATGTACACAATACCATATATACACAGCACCGCATATACAACATGTACATCATATATATAATAGTAGTACTCCACATCCAAAGACCACACTGACTCTAGCAAGCAACCTTGCTTCTAGTGTCTTCCGAATGTTCATGTTTGTCCCATCATATCGCATATCACACTACTTTCATTCCGCTAATGTATCCATCAGCATTACTTGAAAAAGAATAAACATAGTCATAGTACAAGAACATAATATCAAATATTATCCACATGATACTAACCTCATAAATATGTCAGGGCTACTCTTTCCACTTGATTCCTCATGATACTAGGAACCTCTTCATGCCATTTTCCTGCTGAGAAATCATTCCTCCACAAGAATGATCTTTGATGACCCTTTCAGACAATGCCATACATACATACACATACATATATAAACATTAGCATAAAACAATAATGATCTCTGATGACCTTGGCAGACAATGAAATACATACATACATGTATACATATATAGTCATCAACATAATCATGATTAAAACATAATTACCAGCATTTGTAAGGTCAAGGTTAAGAAAACTCCCTTTATCAGTGCATCACATGCACAAAATTGAGAATAACAATTTCCAATGTAGCCAAAGCATCAAATTCCTCAAATCCATTTACTTTACCTTTCGTGTTACCTTTTTCATGATTGTCCTGTCATCATCCATTTATCCCAATGGACATAGTGAATACAACTGGCTGTCATATTCTTTCCTTTAGATACCCTTATACATGCACCAGGATTCATCCAAGTCTTTCATTACCCATTGGGTTTCATTCATCTCCCTTCAAGCTCCATTAACTTTCCTCTTTCCCCAACCAAATCCCAATACCCTCAAAACATTAAAGGCAAGAACAAGAAACAAACAAAAAACCATGAAAACCAATCGCAATATGGTACCACAACGAGAGTGGCATGGCCATGCACCAGACACAATCAAAACCAAAAATCAAGCGCAAATAAATTACAAAGCACAGAAAGAAAAAACTAGAAACATACACCATGACTCAATCCCCATGGGTTCCCAATGGTTCTAAAGGAAAATTTTAGCCATAACCTTATTCAAGATTTCATGGAAATCTCTTTTCCATGCAACTCCCTGCACCATACCACCATAAACACATAATTGTCAGTGTATGCAAAGAACTCATTCGTTTGGAATTGTGGTTTCCAAACATAGACAAAGGAATTCTCCCCTTATTCCTTTCCTTTACCCTTTTCCTTGATGCAATTGAGTCTTTATTATGTACTATCACATCACCCAGTTGTTAGTTATCTCAACAAATTAATTGTTACTTTGTCATCCTAATACCAATCATCTTTCCCTGCAACTGTTCACACATGTCAATCACACATTCCAAAGATAAAGACATCATGTCTATTAATTTGAATTCAGCTCTTACCAAGACTAATAGCCATGTCATAATCAACTCATAGCCATTAATCATAATACTACAAATAACACCCACTCATACTCAATTGCATATAAGTTATCTTAGCACATATTGTGTTAGTAAAACCATCTTAAAACAAGATCATTCCTTCATGCAATCTTATAGACACACATTCATATCATGAAATTAATCAAACATTCATACAACGTGTGAACATACCATGTTAGATAAACCAAATAAACAACATAATCAAACTCATAGCTCAATGTATATCAGGGGAGGTTGTCACATTTGCACCATTCAGTCCAGATTAGCACGATATAACTTCACAAGCACATCAACTCAAATATAAATAAGGTCATGATATCCATAAAAATAACTATCTAACATGTTCACATGATAATCTCATAAACAACTGACATGCATGCATAACAATCACATTTGCATAGTCAGTCAAGATTAGTACTACACAATATCACAAGTATATTGACTCATACCTTAATATCATAACCATAACCATCTACACAGGTCAATCCATATTAGCATGATACATATAACATCCATATCTTAAATTAAATAACCATAATCATCATGTATATGATTGCAATTCATATAAGAACAAGTTACTACCGTTCATGACTAACCAACGTATGTGCATATGACCACACTGATTAATTAACATCTCTCATGCATGTAACCACAACATCAATAGAATTACAGACATGTATATAACCATAATGCATATAAAAACCATTAAGCATCATACTTGTATGCCCAACATAAAAACTTGTATGACGATTTGCTCTTATCTCGAGGTTTACTGCTGCAACCTTCTTTGATGATCTGCATGTCCTGTTCTATCCCAGCCAAAATATTAGCATCATGATGACACAAACTACAATAATAAATATCACAATGCATGCATAACAATCATATAAACAACTAGCACGCATGCATGACAAACACATTCCTCCCATCCAGTCCAAGTGTTGAACCTGGGAGCTCTGATACCATTTTGTAACCACCCCTCCCACATTTACCTAATTTCACCAGCCTATCAGGGTAAACATAAGAGGAGGGGATACTATGACATGAACAAACCTCCTATGTTCCATTAAGGAAGTGGGGCCAACCACAGAAAACAAAATGACATCTCATAACATTCTACAAGGGATACAAGTCACTCAAAGGCTAAGTAACCACCCTAGGTGGCCAAAATATGAACTAGACACACTTTTTTATGACCTAGGTCCTCAACCGCTCCCACAATAAGGCATCCATGTAGTTAGGAGCCTCCAACAACATGCACAAGCTTGCATGCATTTAGTTTCAACCCACCTTTATTAGTTAGGAGCATGCAGTCTTGAGATCTGAGCCTAGATTCCAAGTCAGCCTCCATACCACTTTCAAGAACTTCCTACAACTTATCAGAATCAATAATGACATGAAAACAATGCTAGACATATAGGTTTGAAGGTAGAAATTTACCCATACTACCTAAAAAATGACATACATTTTGTCAAACATATTGCAAACAAGTAAGTTACAGGTCATAAATGCATATCTGATCATAAAATTATGAGATTCATCTGCAAATCACCGAGAAGGCCCTATGCCCTCTCCACATAGTTGAAACACCATTGATTAATCCATACATTCATCAACCATTTATATATTCATCAAACATGTCAAGATCCATATACAATATATATCATATAACCAACATATAAACCATGACAACTCAACCATAATAGCACCAACATAATCAATACATATGCTCATAAATCACAATAGAAAATACTTCATATTAACATATGAAAATTTCAACCAAGTCAGGGACTTCCATGTACCACCCAACCAAAGATTGGGCTAAACCAAATCTTTCTTTCAACAAATCACCCCTGTGCCATATTCCAAGCATGAATATTGTATCTCATGGAATAAACCAAACAAAACAAAACCAGGGCTTCCAGAGGCCAAACCACCTCAACCCTCAACCAATGACTCCACCTCATGGTCAGACATCACTATGGCCAACCATATTGGTCTCTACCCAAGTTGTTCAAGGCTCTAGAGCATTTTTTCCAAACTCGGCTCTAGGAACTAATAACACAACCCACTACCTTCTAGGGCTCTACAATGTTTTTCCAACCCTGCTCTAGGGACTAGTAACTCAACCCACCATGGGGTCCAGAGCATTTGTCCCGGCCTAGGCTTGAGGACTAGTAACTCAACCCAAGTTGTTCCAGGGCTTCCAAAGAATTTGTTCTGACCAACGGCTTCAGGAACTAGTGACTCAACCCACATCCATAACGAACCTGAGCACCAATCAGAAAACAACAAGTGGAAAAACCCGCAACTCGATAACTATTTAAGAAATGGCAAGATAAGGCTAAAACACTGTCAATCCAGGAAAATCTCCATGCCAATGGCAACACATAACCAAGAAACCACATGCATATAGCATGCCTGCCAAAGATATCAAGGAAATCATACATGCAACTCAATACCTGCAAAGCAATCTAGTTGTAGCCGCTAATCCTCCGGTTCCATTGTGCTTTCCTACTTTCCTTTGCCTTTTTTCTCCAAATCCAATGTATTCCAAAGTGCTCCAAGAATACTCTAAGTGTGCAAGAGTATGATATAGTGAGAGAATAGAAGATAGCTCCAAGCTAAAACTGAAAAAATACTATGAACTAATCCTCATAAACTTTTCTATCATTGAGGCCTCTATTTCCTTCATTTTCCTTCAATTTTCCTCACATCAAAATTTGTGACCCTTCACCTTCCTTTTCTCCTATTTTCCTTTATTTTCATAAATAAATTCCAATTAATGCCTCTTTTCCTTTACCAATTTCCACATCCATAAATAAACCAAAAATGACACCCATTGGGATGTCTTTCCCAACACTCAGCTGGAATACATGTCCCATGACCTTGGTCTTCTTTTATTTACATGGAAATCAACCAGGGGTTGTTACAATTTAGAGATCACTCAAGTGAAAATACACAAACATATGCAATAATTCTTAACCATACATCGTAGGTTGGTACAGGGAGTTCAACATCCCACATCCATACAGGAAAACACATTCCTCGTGACCAATTTAAGCATTTAACCAGTGCAAATAATGTGTACATATCATTTAATCATGATAAGATCATAAATACTTATCTTATGTAGCAAATAAATTGGAAACTAAGGGTGGTACTTCAACTCTACACCCAACCATAGATAAGCTACAACCACTAATACTTATAGTTGTCACCCCCGAGTCAGATTCTAAAGCTTGATTTGGAGTGCTTCTAAGGACTTATAACCAACTAAACAACTAAATAAAGATGCCACAAGGCCACACTTCCTTCATCCACTAACTACACACATTAGCATTCAACCATTTTAGGCATAATCACATCCATGCCAGGTTTCCAAAGTGTAGATAAATTCAACTCATTTTCAAGAGAAAAGAGCCCATAACAAGGAAGGTTCATTAGTGGTTAAGTTGTCGATGGGTAATGGAATCACTCTCTAGGTGGTTCATCAATAAGTCAAGTACTAGAGCTTCAGCCCCAAGGAACATCCTATTGGTTCTTCAACCCTCACAATCACCTAAGTGACTCTTCCCAATCCAACAGGTTCATCAATCCAAAAAATTTCAGTGGGTTCTTCAGCCTTATGGGAAAGCCCCTGCTCTCTCTAATGATTCTCTTCCACAATTTTTGTGCGCTCTCAAAGAGTTTGGTCTCTCTCTCTCTCTCTCTCTCTCTCTCTCTCTCTCTCTCTCTCTCTTTGCATATGCCTATTTGTGTGCCTATGATATTGTGTGTATGAATTGTTATGAAGGTCCTCCTCCCTTTCCAACAAACTAATTGCCCCTCATTTTCCATGATTTCACAACAATCAACCTCCTTGGACAGTGCAGCTCATGTTACCTTTAATGTTTTGTCCTCTTCCTTGCTTATGGTTGGAACTAAAAAACACTTGGATTGTCTTTATTTCTTCAGTTAATTTATGGCACACTCAACCCATTTTAAAACCAATAAGCCAACCAAGACTGATATTCAAAACAAACAGTGCCTCAAACAATATCCTACCTCAAGCAATGAAAATTGTGTCCCTCTCTCAACCATTTTAAAACAATTACAATTATTTACAAGAGACAAATATTAACTAGGGGATTTCACAATCCCCTCCCCCTTGGTGGGAACACCGTCCTCGGTGTTCAATATTCATATAAAACAAAACATGCTTTAGACCAAGCATTGTTGATTATGGAGCTTTACATACATAGCCATGTACAACATTTGCATTATATTTAAATTTCCTTATTCAAAAAATAAGAAAGGATATGTTGCATACAATAGGTCAGCCATTTCCCACTTGAATTCCTCGGGCCCAAAGTTTCTCCATTGAACTTTGACTTGCTCTATTACTTAGTTTAGAGCATGAGATGCCTCCAATATAGGATGCATAGAGGTTATGGTGAGAATTATCCCTCTGGTTCCACTTGTAACACATACCAATCAATCATATGATTAGCATCCTACACATATCTTTTAGAAATGAAACATGGAAAATATCATGAACTCTAATTGATGAAGGAAAATCCATCTTGTATGCCAATGGTCCTATCCTTTCAAGAATTTCAAATGGCCCACAAAATTGTGGTGCTAGCTTGGTGCAAGACTAAAATTTCAAGGAGATCTTCTTGAGTCTATCTTATAGGAACACATGTTCCTTGACTTGAAACTCCTTTTGAATTCTATGTTGATTTGTATATATCTTCTTCTTGTGTTTTTCCACCTTTAAATTTATTCTAATGGCTTGCATTACCTAATCCTTGTCTTTCAACATATCAGTCCAAATGAGGACCTTATTCACTGGATCGCTCCAACTGATAGGAGTATTGCAAATCCTTCCATAAAGTGCCTCAAACTAGCTCATTTTCAGCCATTCTTGATGCCCATTATTGTATGTCAATTCCACCAGTGGGAGGTGCTCTTCCCACTTCCTAGGATGGTGCATTACATACATTCTTAACATGTCCTCACGAATTTTGTTTTTTCTCTTTATCTATCCATCCATGGATGATAAGTTGTGTTGAAGGCCAATTCTATCCCCAAGCCTGCAAATAGTTCTCTCCAAAATTTTGAAGTGAATTTGGTACCTCTATCCAAGATAATCTTCTTGAGAACTCCATTTACTCTTACAATTTCCTTTAATAATATTTGAGCCACCTCACTAGTTGAATTGGTGGATTTGTCTACCACAAAATGAGCTAATTTTCTTAGCTTGCCAATGACCAACATAATTGCATCATGTTGTCTAGAGGTTCTTGGAACACCGATAATAAAATCCATGGAGATCACTTGCCACTTCCATTCTAGAATGGGCTGAAATAAACTTGTTGGGTGCTTACATTCAACTTTTACTTGCTGACACTCTGTGCATTTGGAGAAAAAATATGCCACCTCCATTTTTAAATCAAGACAAAAATATAACATATTTATGGTTGTAAGGGTCTTTTCATAGCCTGGGTAGCTAGAATACTACTTAGAATGAAACTCCTTTAGTATGAGTTTCTTCAAGTCACTGTAAGTGGGTACATAAATCCTACTCTTGAATTTAATCAAGCTTGTTTCTGTAAGGAAATGTTCCTTATTTTCATTGCATTGAGATCCTTGTTATAGCTTCTATTTTAATTTCTAATACTTTTCATCTTGTTTCCCAATTTTTTTAATCTTTTATTCAAGATTAGTCTCGTAGGATCTTATGGATGCTAAATAGTTTAATTGCACCATCTTGCTGAGTGCATCGGTTGCTCTGTTCTCCTTGCCTTTTATATATTTGATTTCAAAATCAAATTTAGTGAGCATGGGAAACCATCTAGCTTGCCTTGCATTTAACTTGGGTTGTTTAAGTAAATACTTTATCCTTCCATGGTCAGTCATTAACGTAAATTTTCTACCAAGAAGGTAGTGTCTCCACATCTTCAACGCATGGATGATGGCAACTAACTCCAAATCATGAGTTACATAATTTTCCTCATATTCATTTAGCTTTTGTGACTCATAGCAAAATACATGTCCTTCTTGCATCAAGACTCCACCAAGCCCCTCCAAATAGGAATCTTTACAAACCACAAAATCTTTGCTTGGATATGCAATTCTTGACATCGGTGCATTAGTGAGATTATTTCAGCCATTCAAAGATTGTTTCACATTCAACTATCCACTCAAATATCTTTCCTTTCTTCTACAAGGAAGTGATTGGGTGGCCTCTCTTAGATAATTTTTTAATGAACCTTATTTAGTATCCTTCCAACCCCATGAATGATCTAATATCATTCACATTTTCAGTGTTGGCCACTCCATGATAGCCTTAACCTTCTCTGGGTCAACTACTACTCCCGCCCTTGAGACAATGTGTCCTAAATAATGTATTTGTGATTGGAACAACTCACACTTACTAAGATTTGCATAAAGCTTGTATTCCCTTAGTAAGGGTAGCATTGTGGCTAGGTGATTTTCATTCTCGTCTCCAGTCTTTGAATATACCAGAATATCATCAATGAATACAATCACTAATTTTTCCAAGTGGGTGCAACACACTGTTCATTAACCACATGAAGGTGGCAGGGGAATTATTTATCCCAAAGAGTACCACTATGGACCCGTAATGCCCATACCTCATTTGAAAGGTTGTCTTGTGAATATATTCCTCCTTAATGCGCACTTGATGATACCCTGACCTCAAATCGATCTTGGAAAATACCACTACTCCCTTTAATTGATCTAATAGGTCATCGATACTTGGCAAAGGGTACCTGTTCTTAATGGTCATCTTGTTTAGTTTCATGTATTCAATACATAGTCTTAGTGTGCCATCCATTTTCTTCATAAATAACACTTGTCACTGGTGCTCCCCATGGAGACATTCTCAGCCTTATTTATCCCTTATCAATTCAACAAACATTCAATTCAACAAACTCTAGAGTACTCATTTGATATAGTACCTTTGATGCTGGGGGTGCTCCTGGTATCAATTTTATGGAGAAATCCACCTCTCTATGAGGGGTAATCCAAGAATATATTCAAGGAAGACACCTTGGAACTACTTTAGGATAAGATATGTGGTTAAGATGTTGTTTTCATTACTCTTAGCATTGTTGTTGGCTTCAGTGCTACTAGAAATTTGTACAAAAAATAAGATGCGTCCCTTCCTAATCCTTTTCTTAGCTTACATGGCTAAAATTTGCCTCACAGATATTGGCTTTTGCTTCCCCCACAATACCCTTCTTCCTACATTCTCATCTAAGAACTCGATTCCATTTTCAAAACAATCCACCTTGGTGTGGTGCTTGTACAACCAATCCATTCCCAGGTGTATACCATATGCTCCTAGTGGTAACACATTGAGGTTTGCCATAGTAGGAATTCCATTTAATTCAATTGGGAAAGCTTTCACCTAATCCTCAATCCTTATTTTCATTATTGTGGCTAATTGAACTAGCCATGAATCACTGTGTGCTTCTTTCTTCAATACACATTCCTCAACAATAACGAGACTATTGTAATTGAAATTCGAACTGTGATCAATATAAATCGAAATTCTTTGGTCATGGAGCATACCTTCCATTTGTATAATCATTGCTTGATGATAATCTTGGCAATTATCGACTATTGCATAAATCCTGGGCATGCCACATGCCACATCTCCCACATTATATGCTTCCTGTGTGTTGTACAATTTTAGACCAACGTGCTTTCATTGTCGGCAGTCTTGTCTCAGATGATTTTCTCCACATGTCCAACACTTATATGGACCCTTCCCATAACTCTTGGATCCTTGAATAGAGTGGTATTTGTCAACAATGTTGAGGCTTCATTGACTCTCTTGAGTAGCAGGGGTTGTATGTGATTCAGTAATCATTTTTTTCCTTTTCCCTTTGAACTTGGCACTAATTTTAGACCTCCAATCAGATTTAAAGTCAAGCCTTTGCTTGGAAAACTCATAACAATGCTTAAGCTTTTGGATTGCATCCTCCAATTTTTTAGGCTCATCGAGCTCAACCCTATCCTTGAATGGTGGTGGTAGTCCACTAAAATATCTTTGAATCTTTTCTTTTTCCTCTTTAAGGTTAGGAACATACCTTAACAACTCAAAAAATTTGGTTGTATATTTATCATCCATCATATGATCCAATTTAAGCTCATAGAATTCCTTCACCTTGTAGTCGAAGTATCTTTCGAATAAATACTTGTTCCTAAAAAAATCCTCAAACTCTGTAACAACCCTGGTGAAAATTCCATGTAATAAAAGTAAAAAACAATAACCATGGTTGATGGGACACTTATTCCAAGTTGAATGTTGGGAAAGACATCCTAGGAGGTGTTCATTTGGTTGTTTACAGCTAAGGAAATTGGAAAAGGCAGTGGCTAAGGCTTTGGAAAGGAAAAATGGCATTTTTGGCACAATTATTTATGAAATAAATGGAAATTAGGAGAAAAAGGAGGTGAAAGGTCACAAGTTGCATGTGAGGAGGAAGATGAAGGAAAATAATGGAAAATGAAGAAAAAAGAGGCCTCCTTCATAAAGAGGATTCTAAGGATCAATTGGTAACCTTTTATCAGTTTAGCTTTGGAACTCTCTCATTATTCACTCTCTCTCTCTCTCTCTTGGACACTTAGATTTTCTTGGAGCACTTTGGCATTGGAGCAAGAAAGGAAAAGAAGTAAAGAGGAAGCAAAGATCAAGCAGAGAAAGGCAGGATCAAGTAGCTACAACAGGATTCATTGCAGGCATCGACTTGCATGTGTATTTTCCTTGCTAGATTTGGCATGCATGGTGTTGCATGTGGTTCTTTTCTATCATAGCATGGGTTTTTCCAGGTGTGACAATGTTCTTCAGCCTAGCCTTGCTATTTCCTGATAGCTTTGATGAGATGGGTTTCTCATATTCGATTAATGTGGGATGGCCGGATGGATTCGAAGTTGAGTGGGGTGGATCTATGAACTGACAAACACATGGCCTAGTGGTCCCTGAACCAGACTATGGATCACGGTAAAGCCACTAGCCTAGTAACCCCTGAATTGGACTATGGGTTGCGGTAAAGCTTCATTGTGTGCCTAGGAATCCTCTTCGGTGAATGGCGGGATATACGATAAATCCAAGAGGTGGATTTCTCTCCATTAGGCCTAGTAGTCCCTGGATGGGATGTACAGTAAAGCCTAGAGAGTGTGTCTCGGTGTAGGGCCTAGTGATCCCTAGACCAGACTGTGTGTAACAACCTCCTCCCACATCTACCCAAGAAACTAGTCAGACGGGGTAAACATGCAATGAGAGGCCACTATGATATGATTCGACCTCCTAAGTCACCTTAAGGAAGTGGAATCGATGGAAACACACCATACAAACATCCAACATAATCAAAAGAACCCTCAGAGGACAAGTCATCAACTCAGACAACCTGTCCCTGGGTCCCACTATTGTTTTAGATATCTTGGGCCATAGTCGCTCTCATGCTATGGGCAAGGGAGTGACCAACAAACTAAATTCGCTCTCACAGGCCTGCCTGCCAGCTATTGTGGACCAAAATTGTCAATGATATGCCAGCGACTTCGAGATTTGAGCCACTTTTTCAGGCCTAGAGCCTAGTTCACTACCCAGAATTGATCCATCTCTTCAATTCAGTAAAGTAATATGGAAATTAAAGTACTAAAGCAAACACTTGTTTATGACCTTGATTGGATCCCTACTAGCCATGACAAGCATTTCGTCAAACATATCATCGACACATAACGTACAGGTGTAAATAATAGAGTTAAGTGTAGGGATCTCATACTTATCTAAGAATCGTTATTAACCATTGTTCCCTCATGCCATTTGCTACATTATCATCTATTAGTTCATAGGCACATTATTCATTCACATACAACTAAAAACATGTTGAGAGCCATACATAGTTGTTGTCATAAAATGTGCATATAACCATCATAATAGGAACAGGAATACAATAAACATATTAGCCATCAAATCCATAAATACGTCATTACCTTTACACATGAAAATCAAGGGAATGGATTTCTCATTAATGAATGCAATGAACCAATTGGAGATGGGACTACCACGTTCTGTTAGAAAATTATATACTACAGAGCAATGGAACACATAAAATATTGCAGAAATATAAACACAAAAAATGCATAAAACAAGAGAGACACAGATATACGTGGTTCACCCAGTTTGGGCTACGTCCACGAAGAAACAACCAGTCCTTCCTTTTATATTATCCAGCAAACTGAAGAGATACAACCTACAGAAAATCCTTTGTAATTTCCTATTCGCTCTCAATATCCTCTCTCTTCCTCACTCAGAATACAGATATACATATACGCAATACAATTCCCTCATATATAGCGAGGGGTTGCCTTCTAGGGCAAAAAACCCTAAATTAAACATAACTTCTACCATCAAATCTCCGCCTAATGAATGGCTGCCCCCCCACAGACCCCGCCCTGCAGCGTATATTTTAAGGGCGGATTTGCTGCCCCATTACAAACTGGGGTCCAATGCGGAAATACCTTTGAATACATAAGATAATTAGGCTCCACACCCAACACATTCCACCCGATTGTAGAATGGCTTAGCCAAATCTCTCTTCAGCCATTCACTCCTGTGCCATATTCAAAGCATGAATGTGGGATCTCATAGAACACATTAATAAAAACTCATCCAAGGCTTCTAGAGGCCATCCACCTCAACCCATCAAATAATGATTCCACCTCACGGTCGGACATCACCAAAACCATCATCAGATTGGTCTCCATCCAAGACTTCCAAGGCTTCCAGAGCATTTGTTCCAACCAAGGCTTCCAGGACTAGTAACTCAACCTAAGTTGTTACAGGGCTTCCAGAGCGTTTGTCCAACCAGGGCATTCAGGAACTAATAACTCAATCCAAGCTAAGGAATCATGAGAACCAACCAAAAAGCAAATCATGAAAGTAAACCCATAATCACCATGGCTATCCAGGAAATGACAAGGCTATGCAACCCATTGTCAATCCAAGCAACCTCCATGCCATTAACATATCACAACCAAGAAACCACGTGCATATGCCATGCATGCCAAAACTAGTGAATAAATCATACATGCAACTCGGTACCTGCAAGAAAATTTGATGGGGTTGCTGATGTCAATGCCTTCTTGTGCTTTCTTTCTCTTTCCTTTTCCTTCTTGCTCCAAGAATCCAAGTATGCCACACCCTCTAAGAGTGCTCCAAGAAAACTCTAAGTATCCAAAAGTATGAGAGAGAGAGAACAATGAGAGAGAGATCCAACATTGAACTGAAAAAAGGTTACCAAATGATCCTCTGAATCCCTTTTATGAATGAGGCTTCTATTTTTTTCATTTTCCATTATTTTCCTTCATTTTACTCCTCACATGCAACCTATGACCTTTCACCTCCTTTTTCTCCTCATTTCCATTATTTTCATAAATAAATGTCCCAAAATGCCTTAGCCATTGCCTTTGCCAATTTCCTTTGCCATAAACAACCAAATGAACACCCCCTAGGATGTCTTGCCCAACTTTCAGCTTGGAATAAGTGTCCTAGTTATCCGTGGTTATTGTTTTCAACATGTATTACATGGAATTTTCATCAGGGATGTCACACTGTAGATTACAGTAAAGCCTAAGAGACTAGGAGGCACTCAAATTCCTTGCAGTGTAGGCAAAGAACTCTGGTGGCATCCATGCTTGTTGGTGTTTTTTCTTTTTGTTCTAAGAGTCCCACATTCATGTTGGGAATATGGCACGAGGGTTATTGGATGAAAAGAGACTTGACTCATCCAATCTATGGTCAGATGGAATGTGGTAGTCCCATCTCTGGTTAGTTTATTGCATTCATTAATGAGAAATTCATTCCCTTGATTTTCATGTGTAAATATACTGATGTATATGTGGATTTTATGGCTGATATGTTTATGATATTTTTGTCCCTATTATGCTAGTTATATGTATGTTTTATGACAATAGCTATGTATGGATCTCAACATGTTTTTAATTGTAAATGAATGGATAATGTATCTATGGCCTAATAGATGATAATGTAGCAAATGACATGAGGGAACAATGATTCATATCGATTCAAAGATAAGTGTGAGATCCCTACACTTGTGACTTAATTATGTTGTTTATACCTATAGGTTACATGTTGATGATATGTTTGATGAAATTCATGTCATGGATAGTAGGGGTCTGGTTAAGGTATTGTTCAACTCATTTCTTTGGCAACATTGTTTACCTGTTCTTTTACTGATCTTAAGATATCACTCCATTCTGGGCAGTGATTGGGGCTCTGAGCCTGAAAAAGTGGCTTAAATCTCGGGGTCACTGGCACAAAACTGGAAAATTGGGTCCCTAGACACTAGCACATAAGCCTGTGAGAGAAACTTTGGTTTTCTGGACGTTGTCATGCCTATAGCATGAGAGCGACTGAGGCCTAACATGGTCAAAACTTTAGTAGGACCCAAGGGCAAGTTGTTTGAAGTGTTGGATTATCTTTTGTGGGTCCTGAAGATGATGTTGGATAACTGTGTGTGATGTTTCCATTGATTCCACTTCCTTAAGGTCACATAGGAGGTCGAATCCAATCATAGTAGCCTCTCATCACATGTTTACCTCGGTTGGCTAGTTACTTGGGTAGATGTGGGAGGAGGGTGTTATAGAGTGGTATCAGAGCATGGTTCACCCCTCAGACTGGATGGGTGGTGTGTGTTGGTCATGCATGCATGTCAGTTGCATGTGTGTCTTTTACACTTGCATTCCATGTGCTTGTTGCATTTGTTGGATGATTGATTATGGTTGTAATAAGGTTTTCATGTTAAATTTGATGTTGATTTTGTGGAATGAATTTGTCATGAGTATATGACTAGTTACATATTGTTATATGTCACTTACATGTTGATTTTATGTCGCCTACTTACATCCTTGTATGTTAGGCTACATTCTTGTAGATTTGATTACATGTATCAGTCTTGTAGGTTGATTACAAGAATTGATCGCTTATGCTCGACCACATGCATCTGTGTGTGTGTGTGTGTGTGTGTGTGTGTAGTTGATTTGTCATTGCTTATGCATGTTGTCGGTTGCATGTGGCAATGTGTACAATGGAGTAATGTTTGTTGTCATGAATGAGGTCATAATGTGCATTGTTGATATGGATTTGCATTAATGACTGGATCCTAACTAGAATGATGTTTATGTGTTGATACATTTATTTGTATATATGTGTGTGTGTGTGTGTGTGTGTTGTTATGATTATGTTATACATGTATCACGTTGATTTGATGATCTCGAAGACAAGGTATCCTCCCCACATTATGCTAAGGTACCTTGATTTATTGTCATTTGGTTTATCTGAAATATTATGCATACAGGAAAAAGATAAAATGGCTAGCAAGGTGGTATACTACGTAGAATCTCCCTATGCATTAGGTGAGTAGTGTGGTGAGGGGCACACTTATGATTTGGCAGATACATTGAGGAGATTGAAGGAAGAGATAAGGAGTTGTAAGGCAAATAATGATCAGATCATACAAACACAAGAGAAGCAAGAAAAGTTTAATGCAATACTTCTTTAGAGTTTGTCAGAATTGCAGTGACAACGGCCGCTTCAGATCAGCCATGGACGGGAGGATAGAACTAATGCAGCATATGGCAGTATGTCTCCCGGTAGACACGGGTTAGATAGATATGATATAGAGAGAGATGGAAGGTTGTTGGACTCTCCAGATAGGAGGGGCAATGAGTACATGTACTATTCTAGTTCTGGTTTTGATAGACATCATGATCTTCATTGTTATCATCATTGTAGGAGGAGTGATAGGGGATACTTTCCAGATGAATTCAAGAAATAAAAACCACCTACTTTTGATGGAGATGTGAATAAGTTGGAAAATTCAGAGGCTTGGATACTTGGGATGAAAAAATTATTTGATTTGCATGAGTACACAGATGACATGAAGGCTAGAATAGTTATCTTCATCTTGAAAGGTAAAGCAGACATCTGGTCGAAAGATGTTAAGGGGGTTAGAGACATTAGGACAGATGACTTGAGTTGGCGGGAGTTCAAGAGGATTTCTAGGAAGAGGTACTTGTCAGAGAGGTACTACGATAGTAAGGCCAAAGAATTCTGTGAGCTAAATATGTGATCAATGAAAGATGAAGAGTACATGACCACGTTTTTGGAGCTATTGTGGTATGTACCATATATCACTGATGAGAAGGCTAAATTTTAGATATTTTTCAGTGGTTTTCCATTAGAATTTAGAGATTGGATTGAGTATGAAAAGCCTCGTTCACTTGAGGAAGTCATTGAAGCATTGTTATGAATAGTCAAAGCGTAAGAATGAATCTCAGCAAGGATGGAAGGGAAAATAAAAAGGTAGAGGTAAATGGCGCCCTAAGAGAACAACGCCTTAGAATGTAGATGGGAAAGAAAATATGGAACCACAAAAGAAGTTTAATGCAACTAGATAGGGACATGGGTCACAACAATAACAACATAGAGGTGAGGGCATTGATCGGTTGGAATGTTGGACATGTGGTGAGGAACACCTTAGGAGAGATGGTTTGCAACATCATGGTGGTAGGCCTAATATACATGGTGCATAGGAGGCATAGATTGTTGGAGATGTTGGCCAGAGTATTCCTCATATTTATTCCGCAGTGGACAACAAACAGGCAGAACACTAGGCATCTATCATTGAGATGGGCGGTAAGATTTGTGATCAAGTTATTTCTATTATTATTTACCCCATATATAATTATAGATATGTTAGTCCTAACTTGGTGGATAAGTGTGGTTTAAGGAATTTCATGCAAAGTCTTGGTTAGTGCAGTTGGATACAAGTACAAAGAAGTGAGTTCATCATTGGGTAAGATATTGCACATTTGAATTGAATGGTATGTCTGTCATAGCACATCTAAATGTATTACCATTGGGATCATATAGTATGTTGTTGGGCATGGATTGGTTGTATCTTCATAGAACCAAGGTAGACTGCTATGATAAAGCTATTGAGTGTGTTGATGACAATGGGGAACCAAGAGTCTTGCAAGGTAAGAAGAAAGCCACATCAGTTAATATGGTGACATCTATGCAAGCAAAGCGTAACCGCTGGAAAGGGTGTATGTTATTTGTAGTACACATTTCTAGTGATAAGGGTAAGGAGGTTGAGGATTCAGATGTCTTGAGTAGGTACCCAGTTTTGCAACAGTTTAAGGATGCATTTCCTGATGACATTACAGAGTTTCCACCTCACGGGGAGCTAGAATTTTCTATTGAGTTAGTGCCAAGGGTAGCTCCAACATCAAAAGCACCTTACAAGATGAGAACACCTAAGTCGGTTGAGTTAAATTTGCAGTTGAAGGAAATGTTGGACAAAGGATACATTAGGCCAAGTGTATCACCTTGAGGCGCATCAATATTGTTTGTGAAAAATAAATATGGTACTCTCAGACTATGCATCAATTATAGGAAACTGAACAAAGTGACCATCAATAACAGGTACCCTTTGCTGAGGATTGATGACTTGTTCGATCAGCTGAAGGGAGCAACAATGTTCTCGAAGATTGATCTAAGATCTGGATACCATCAGGTATGCATCAAAGAGGAGGACATTTACAAGACTGTGTTCCGGACCAGGTATGGGCATTGTGAGTTCATTGTTGTTCCATTTGGCTTGACTAATGCTCTAACTACATTTATGTGTTTGATGAATAGTGTGTTGTGTCCATATTTGGATAATCTTGTTATCGTGTTCATTGATGATATACTGGTATATTCTAAAAATGAGGAAGATCATGTCGAGCATTTAGCAACAGTGTTGAGGTTTTTGAGGGATAATCAGTTGTATGCTAAGCTCAACAAGTGTAGTTTCTTTTTGAGTGGGGTACACTAATTGAGACATGTTGTCTCCTAGGAGGGCATTACATTAGATCTAGAGAAGATAAGGGCCATCATGGAGTGGGTAGATCCTAAGACTATGGATGAGGTGAGATATTTCATGGGTATGGAAGTTTATTACAAGAGGTTCATCAGAAACTTCTTACAGATTGTGTATCCTATCACATCATTGCAAAGGAAAGGTAATAATTTTGAATGGACAAAGGAGTGTGAGGCTAGCTTTGAGAAGCTTAAGCAATTGTTGGAACATGCACCAGTGCTACAGATTGCAGATCTAGACAAAGAGTTTGTGGTATGCCCAGATGCTTGCCAAAGAGGGCTTGGTGGATTCCTTATGCAGGATGGACAGGTGGTATGCTATGAGTCTTAGAAACTAAATGAGCACGAGAAGAACTACCCGACACATGATCTTGAGTTAGCAGCGATCATAAATGCATTAAAGATGTGGAGCCACTATCTTCTTGGCAGGAGGTTTGTACTTATGGGTGATCACATTGGGTTGAGGTATTTGTTTGGCCAGCTGAATTTGAACGTCAGGTAGGCTAGATGGTTGACCACGATTAGTGAGTTTGATTTCGATATCAGGTACATCAAAGGTAAAGAGAACAGGGTGGAAGATGCTCTCAACAAGCAAGTACAGGTAAATCACTTGGCATCTATGAGTTCCTGTGCGACAAATCTACAGGATAGGATCTTGTAGGTAGGTCAGTGGGATGTCAGCTATCTAGAGATTGTGCACAGATTGCAGTAGGGTACTGGTACATGTACAGGTGATAGTATAGGTACAGGTGCAGATGCACAGGGTATGGATTATTGTCTTACAACGGATGGATTAGTCATATTCAGAGACAGGATATATGTGTCGAATAACAGTGAGCTCAATAAGGTGATCTTGAGTGGGTTTCATGCAAAACCATATTCGGGTCACCCAAGTTATCAAAAGAAACTGAAAACGGTAAAGAGATGTTACTATTGGCCGAATTTGAGGAGGGATGTAGAAAATTTTGTTGCGATGTGTTTCGACTATCAATGAGTGAAAGTAGAGTCTAAACATCCAGGTGGACTGCTACAACTAATCACAATTCCAGAATGGAAATGGGAGGTTATTTCCATGCATTTCATCATAGGGTTTCTGAAGATAGTGAGATAGCATTATTCCATCATGGTTATCATGGATAGGTTGAAAAAGGTTGCACATTTCATTCCAGTGAAGTCTACATTCTCACCTAGCGATGTAGCACAGGTATTCATCAAAGATGTGTTCAGGTTGCATGGTGTTCCAAAGAATATTGTGTTAGACAGGGATGCGAAGTTCACTTCCAAGTTCTAGAAGGAGTTATTTTCAAGTTTTGGCACAGAGTTGGCCTTCAGTACAACTTATCATCCGTGGACAGATGGACAGACAGAGAGGATCAACAAGATATTGGAGGACATGTTGAGGATGTATGTGATGCATCAACAACGGAAGTGGGAAGAGTATCTTCCTTTGGTAGAGTTTGCATACAACAATGGTTATCAGGAGTCATTGAGGATGAGTCATTTTAAGGTATTGTATGGGCGGGGTTGTAACACTCCTATTAGTTGGAGTGATATGGTTAGAAGGGTATTGATTGAACCGAATATGTTGGCAGACATGGAATAGGAAATGCAAGTGATCAAGAAGAATCTAAAGGCAGCATGGGATAGGCAGAAGATTTATGTAGATAGGAACAGGTTGTTCAAGGAGTTCCAGGTCAAGGAATAGGTGTACTTGTGTATCAAATTGAAGAAGAGCTCCTTGCGGATTGGATCTTGTGCCAAGCTAGCACCATGTTTTGGACCCTTTAATATCATTGAGAGGATTGGGCCAGTAGCCTATCGACTTGCACTACCTCCAAAAGTGAAATTCCATGATGTTTTCCATGTATCTTTGCTTAAGAAGTATGTTAAGGATGTTGATCATGTGATTGACTGGTTTGTATTGCAGGTGGAACCAGATGGAGAATTCCAGCCGAAGCCTCAGTGTATATTGCAGAAAAAGGTGCTCATGCTCCGGAACCGAGCAATCGAGCAAGTTAAAGTGCAATGGAAGAACTTTGGGCCCAATGAAGCTACATGGGAGATGGCGGATCAGATGCGGGATATGTATCCTTCCTTTTTTTCAGTTGAGGGAAAGCAACTTTGATATGGTGTTTTGGTATATGCTTTGATATGGTGTTTTGGTATATGTTTTGATATGATGTTCTAGTATATGTTTTGGTACATGTTTTTGGTATATATTTTGGTGATATTGCTATATGTACATATGTATATGGATGTAAATACCACCATGAGCTATGTTATAAAGCTCCACTAAGTGGTATGGGTGTCATGTCATTATGATTATGTTGTCATGTTACTATGTTATCATGTGGTTATGTTATCATGATGTTATGATGTCATGTGGGTTGGCACTCAGCAGGATGATCATTGTAAATACCGTAATGAGCTATGTTATAAAGCTCCAGTATGTGGTATGTTGTCATGATGTTTTTCTTTTGAGCAGGTCCTTCATTGTAAATACTGCATCAAGCTATGTTATAAAGCTCCATGAGCAGTATGTCTTCTTTCAGCGGTTTTTGGAGGTATATATGTGATTGAACACTGAGGATGGTGTCCCCCAAGGGGGAGTGTTCTATAACAACCTTGGTGAAAATTCCATGTAATAAAAGTTAAAAACAATAACCACGATTGATGGGACACTTATTCCAAGATGAACCTTCGGCAAGACATCCTAGGGGGTGTTAATTTGGTTGTTTATGGCTAAGGAAATTGACAAAGGCAATGGCCAAGGCTTTGGAAAGGCAAAATGGCATATTTGGCACAATTATTTATGAAAATAATCGAAATTAGGAGAAAAAGGAGGTGAAAGGTCATAGGTTGCATGTGAGGAGGAAAATGAAGGAAACTAATGGAAAATGAAGAAAATAGAGGCCTCATTCATAAAAAGGCTTTTGAGGATCAATTGGTTACCTTTTGTCAGTTTAGCTTTGGAGCTCTCTCATTATTCTCTCTCTTTCTCTCTCACACTCTTGGACACTTAGATTTTCTTGGAGAACTTTGGCATTGGAGCAAGAAAGGAAAAGAAAGCAAGAGGAGGCAAAGATCAAGCAAGGAAAGGTAGGATGAAGAAGCTACATCAAGCTTCATTGCAGGTATCGATTTGCAAGTGTATTTTCCTTGCTAGATTTGGCATGCATGGTGTTTCATGTGGTTATTTTCTATCATGGCATGGGTTTTTCCAGGTGTGACAATATTCTTCAGCCTAGCCTTTCCATTTTATGATAGCTTTGATGAGATGGGTTTCTCACATTTGGTTAATTTGGGATGGACGAATGGATTCGAAGTTGAGTGGGGTGGATGTCCGAACTAACAAACAAATGGCCTAGTGGTCACTGAACCAGACTATGGATCACGGTAAAGGCACTAGCCTAGTAACCTTTGAACTAGACTGTGGATTGTGATAAGGCCAAATTGTGTGCCTCATTGGGCCTAGGAATCCTCGTTGATGAATGGCAGGATATACACTAAAGCCAAAGAGGTGGATTTCTCTTCATTGGGCCTAGTAGTCCCGAAATGGGATGTACGATAAAACCTAGAGAGTGTGTCTCAGTGTAGAGCCTAGAGATCCCTAGATCAGAATGTGGATTACGGTAAAGCCTGAGAGACTGGGGCGCACTCAAATTCCTCACGGTGTAGGCGGAGAACTCTGGTGGCATCCATGCGTGTTGGTGTTTTTTTTTTTATGTTCTATGAGCCCCACATTCATGCTTGGAATATGGCACGAGGGTGATTGGCTAAAGAGAGACTTGGCTCAACCAATCTATGGTCGAGTGGAATGTGGTAGTCCCATATCCAGTTAGTTTATTGCATTCATTAATGGGAAATTCATTCCCTTGATTTTCATGTGTAAATGTAATGACGTATATGTGGATTTTATGGCTGATATGTTTATGATATTTCTATCCCTATTATGTTGGTTATATGTATGTTTTATGATAACAGATATGTATGGCTCTTAACATGTTTTTACTTGTAATTGAATCTATGGCATAATAGACGATAATGTAGCAAATGACCTGAGGAAACAAAGGTTCATAGAGATTCTCATATAAGTATGAGATCCCTACACTTAATTATGTTGTTTATACCTGTAGGTTACATGTTGATGATATGTTTTACAAAATGCCTGTCATGGCTAGTAGGGGTTTGGTTAAGGTATTGTTAAACGCATTGCTTTGGAATCATTGTTTACATGTTCTTTTACTGATCTTAAGCTATCACTCCATTCTGGGCAGTGACCTAGGCTCTGGGCCTGAAAAAAGTGGCTTAAATCTCGGGATCGCTGGCACAGAACTGGAACATCAGGTCCCTGGACACTGGCACATAAGCCTGCGAGAGCGACTTTGGTTTTCTGGATGTTGTCATGCCTATAGCATGAGAGAAAATGAGGCCTAATATGGTCAAAACTTCAGTAGGACCCAAGGGAAAGTTGTCTAAAGTGTTGGATTGGCTTCTGTGGGTCCTGAAGTTAATGTTGAATGAGTGCGTGTGATGTTTCTGTCGATTCCACTTCCTTAAGGTCACATAGGAGGCCAAATCCAATCATAGTAGCCTCTTGTCGCATGTTTACCCCAGTTGGCTAGTTACTTCAGTAGATGTGGGAAGAGGGTGTTACAAACTCCTTCCAAGAAATATCCTCTTCTCTTATTCCCTTTACATTTTTCAGGTCTTCCCACCATATGTATTCTTTTCCCTTCAAACTATAGGTGGATACCTTTTCTTTCATGTTCTCAGAATAGTTGTGGATTCTAAAGAATTTCTTTATTGCAAGCAACCAAGATTCTGCATCTTCATATTTATTCATTTTTCCATAAAATTTGGGTAGCTTGACCTTCTTAAATTCCTCTGGAATATAGTCCCTTTCTCTCTTTATCTAATGATGGTGTTGATGATGCATCCTAGTAGTAGAACTATAATTTCTACCAGGGTGATGCTCATAAGTGATGGTTCTTCTTGCTAGGATACTCAATGGTGCATTCTTTCTCATGGTGTCTTCACTTTCCCATCTATGACTCTTCCTAGACCTGCTACCATTTGCCCCACTTGTTCTCTCTTCTAGTTCCAAAGGGCTCTGCCTGTCTCTATGACTAGCCCCCATCTCATGCTGTCTTTGTATTTGTAATTCAAAAAGGTGTTGTAGTATGACTGCATTTACTTTAGCTTGCCTTTCCTAAGCCTTTACCAACTTTTCATTACATTCCTTAAAAATCCTAATCTCAGCCCTTAGGCTCCTCAAGATATCCATCTAGTCAGGAGATTTTTCTTCTCCCCTCTTCCCCACTAAATCTTCTTCATTTATCCTTGCTTCTTCATATCCATGATGTGATTGGTCAGAGTTGTATTGCACCATTCTTTTCCTTGTCTCTTGAATCCTTAGTATCTTCTTGTCTCATCTTATCTTATCCTATGTGATATGCTATCACACACACACATCACTGTTAGATTTCAACAATCTCAAAACATGTTAAACATGATCACCTTGGCTGTTGATGGGAATACGCTGGTGCAAGGCTAGTTGAACAATACATTGCAAGTTAACACATCAATAATGATAAAATCATATCAATCATTAGTACAATGCTACATCATTAAATCACAAGGTAAGCATATCAACCATACATGCAATCAATCAATCGCATACTAGGTTTTAAAACCTAAACATTTGCTTTATCCATTTTATAAAATTCAATATGAGACCCTTTCACTCTATTAACTCTTGTAAACGAGTACCAACTTATTCCCAAGGGCTTGGACGGAACCTTGGAATTACTTTTCCCATGATAGAGCCCATCCAGTCCAAGTGTTGAACCTATATGCTTTGATACCACTTTGTAACATACCCCCTCCTAATCCCAAGCCCAAACTAGGTTAGAAAGAGGTGGTTACTATGTTGACCTAGTGTCCATGGTATGGTTATGGAAATGAGATCTACAATTTTTTTTCTTTTTTCAACTACTTCAAGACCTAAAAAGGATAAAATTGTTGTGTTTGTCTCATCAAGGCCTCTCCAATGATATAAATTTTACTTCGATCTGACTTACGGATAAAGAGATATGACCTTTCAAAGATGGACCAATTACCACCTTGCCATGTCATCATTGAACCCACATGTCAGTCAAATACTAACCCACATGGCACCTTATGTATCCTCTTTGCCACCGTGGACAAACCCACATGAACAAGCACACTCCTCTAAGAAATTGGAGGACAACCTATTCCAACCTCGTGGCACATTAAACTTAACAACAAGGTCCGACCCTAGACTCCTGCCCTAGTCGATCACCTCAACCCCCTATCGGGGAATCCAACCCTTCTTCCAACCTAGCCCGACTACCATTCCTCTACCTAGCTCTGACCAACTATTCTACTCGATTGGCTACGAGCTTGACTAGCCTAATCCTCGACTAGCGGATCCCACCCAACTGGCTCAACAATACTCATTTGGATAGGAATATCTTACGTCGAGCTTCAATCTTTTCAATTGACCTTCCTGACCCCCGATTTGGTGGGTCCTATAGGTAATTTCAAGCTCATTCTACAAGCTTTTACCCTTAGAACATTTTTTTTGGATTTCTTCCTGGGTTTACACAGGCACAAACATTTCAACTCTTTTGCCTAAAGAAAGACATGAACCTCATAATTTCAACACAATTTTTAGTAAATCAAGGCCATGCAATCCATTAAGCTTGCATCATGATAGATAGCCAAAATCACTAAAGAATGCACAAAAAATTTGATGACGGAGCATGGGAAATAACATTTACAGGGAGTGACATTTAGAAAATGTACATTGCAGAGAAAATTATGGGGAGCTTAAGCAGCTCCCTCCCACAGCATAGGGATGCATTTATTTCAATCAACCAACCCACGTACTCAGGGAATTTAATGGAACACACACACATAACAATACATGCTATTGACCATGAAACTCAAACTTCACCATTAAACACAAAGATATTACCATCTCTTCAAGACTGAGATATCATTGAGGTGAAAATACACAAACATATGCAAGAATTCTTAAGCATACATCATAGACTGGTGCAGGGAGTTCAACATCCCACATCCATATAGGAAAACACATTCCTCATCATCGATATAAGAATTTAATTAATGCAAATAATGTGTACATTTCATTTAAGCATGAGAAGCCCATAAATACTTATCTTATGTAGCTAGACAACCCAACCCTAGACAAGCTACAACCACTAATACTTGTAGTTATCACCCCAAAGATAGATTCCAAAGCTTGAGGTGGAGTGCTTTTGAGGACCTTTAACCAATAGAACAACTGAAATAGGATACCACAAGGACACATTTCCTTCATCCACCAACTACATACATTATCATTCAACCATTTCAGGCATAATCACATCCATGCTAGGTTGCCACAGTGCAGAGAAATTCAACTCACTTTTAGGATAAAAGAGCTCACACTAAGGAGGGTTCATTAGTGGTTAAGTTATTCATGGGTAAAGGAATCACTCTCTAGGTGGTTCATCGGTTAGTCAAGCACCAAAGCTTTAGCCCCAAGGAAAGTCTTGGTGGTTCTTCATCCCTCAAAATCACCTGAGTGACTCTTCCCAATCTAGTAGGTTCATTAATCCACAAACTTCTAATGGGTTCTTTAGCCTGACGAGAAATCCACTCCTCTCCGTGATGCTTCTCTTCCATATTTTATGTGCACTCTCAGAGAGCTTGGTCTCTCTCTCTCTCTCTCTCTCTCTCTCTCTCTCTCTCTCTCTCTCTACATATGCCTATCTGCATGCCTCTAAGATCACGTGTATGAATCGTTGAACGTATGAAGGTTCTCCTCCCTTTCCAACAAACTAACTGCCCCTTTTCCTCCACGAATTCACAACAATCAACCTCCCTATAAAACACATCCCATGCCGCCTTTAATGTTTTTTCCTCTTCCATGCTTATGGTTGGAGCTAAATGGCACTTGAACCTATCCTTATTTCTTCAATTAATTTATGGAACAGACAACCCATTTTAAGAACACTCAGCCAACCAAGACTAATATTCAGAACAACGATTCCCTCAAGCAATCTCCTGCCTCAAGCAATGTAATTTGTGTCCCTCTCTTCACCATTTTAAAACAATTAAAATTATTTACAAGAGAGAAACATTAACCAAGAAATGTCACACTTTATGCCTTGTTCCAAAAGTTTAGAAAAAGGGCTTGAGATCCCTTATGACTTCCCCGATGTTGTGATGTAACTTTCGATGTTTATTGTGGTCACTTAGGTAGCCTTATACTAGTTTAGTAGAGGGTGTTGGGCAAATTTGAAGTAATAAATAAATAAGTTAAATGATTAAACTTAACCCTGAGACGAAGTTCCTTGAAAAGGGGGAATATGTAATTCCCCATATTAGTAAACAATAATAGTAATAAATCAAATAATACACAATAAAAAGTGAGAATATTAACACATAAATAAATAAAATAATAAATCAGATATAATAATAGTAAATAAATAAAATAATAAATAATAAAGAGAAGATAATAATAGAAAATCAATACAATAATGAATAATAAAAGTGAAATCATGAATAAATAAATAAAAATGAACTTTAAAAGTAGTAAGAATAAGTGAATTCAACAAAAAGTAAAAAGGAATAAAATAAGTAAGAATCAAATTAAGGAAAACGTTGAGTTATGGAAAATTTAAGACAAAAATAGAAGTTGGCATGATGACACATGGATTGTGTGCATGAAGATTCCCTTTCCATTTTTGGAACAAATTGTTTTATTTAATGGATGAAAAAGGGGATGAGAGGCATTCATTCTTTCCAGAGAATAACTCTAGGAGAGGAGGATTTACTGGTTGTAGTAGTTGATTGAGGACTCGGGGTGGCCAACTGTAGAAAGATTTAGTGAAACTGAGCCTATGATTGGGTGGAGAGTTGTCCCCAAAACATTGTTGTAGTCAGCGAGATCCAAATAGTGCCACAACTCTAAAATATCTAGTAAATATACCTCTGCTTTATAATTAAGTCTTATCTTCTCATGTTTTTGTAAATTATATTTTAATCAGTTGAATGTTTTTGTGTTTTGTGTTGATTATTAATAACATGGATTGATATAAATAATTTGTATCTTTGGATTCTGAGTCATTACAAGATATTTTCTCCACTCTTTCTCCTATATTGAATCCCTACACACAAGCAACATGTTTTCCAAATCTTATACTCTGCAAAAAACTGTTAGCATTTGTACATAATCATCATCAACATATTAGCATAAAAACTAACAAGACTGATAGTGATAAAATGGGGAAAAGCATAAGATGATTATATTATACCACAATTGGTTGATACATTGTCATGTCTTTTGTATTCATGCCTATGGTCCTACTCTCACCACAATTCACTGTTCATATGGACAATGGTGGTGGCTTATCACAGGGAAGCCTTTTGAGTTTGAAATCCAACAACACTTTGACCTATAATATTTTTCTTCCCCTTATTGATCTATGGATTCATTTCATTTATAAATATCTCTAAGGAGTGATCACATTAAATCTAGACATATGCTTGACCATTTCTGGTCGTTTGATTATTATCCACTTAGAGTGATCAAATTTGACCTTGTTTATATTATCCATGCAAACATTCACTTTAGCTCTCCTTTGAAATTTAATTGGTGCATTATTAGCCCTCTAGTTTGCCATGATAGACCACACAAATCATTGTTGAGCTTAGTAGTGCTAGCTTCTAGTGGAAGGGGAGCATTGGAGACACCAAATCTGGTTTTTTGGAGCTTTCCACAGACCAATTTTTGCATACTATTTTGCAAGATGTTGTTCTCTTCTAGTAGACCCATGGGGGTGGATTTTTTAGCTATAACAAATATGTCAAATTTTGGGGAGTGTAACTTTTGCATACGATCTCCATTTAAGGTGCATAGTAGCTTGTTAGAAATATTTAACTAAGAAATACAATTGTTGGCAAGCCTAGGAAATCCATATAAGCCTCAAGTGTTCGAATGACCAGTAAACATTTTTTAAGGCATATAAATGGCCCCGAAACTTTAGGTCTGGAAAAATGTGAAGATGGAGGATTATGTTGAGTCAGTGGAAGAGATGGGTTGCTATTAATGTTCACTTGGATTAGGTTATGTCATGGTTTCAATTAATTTCTAATTATTTTAATTCTAAGTTCTTATATTAACCCACATTCATAATTTAGGGTGTCATGGATAATTGAAGGGTTTCATTATGTTGCATAAAACTATATTGTCATCCCTGCATATGGTAATTATTTAATAATAGAATTATGAGTTTGATTCTATATCAAATTGGTGTGAATTTGGGTGGTTAAAATAGTACCCCATATCCTCAAAGTGCACAAATGGTATTAAGTATGTTACAATGCCACCCTTGCACAAGGGTATGCCTCAATGAACCCTCATTAGCCATTCATTTCTCACTAAACCCAACCCACAATTATCATGACTCGACCAAATACCCTACTATTAGTACCTAGGGACATCAACCAATGTGCAACAAATGATAGACCTCTTCCTCTCAATGCATCACAACATAAGCATTGTCTATCCCTTCTTTATTAAACAATCATTCAAGAAATTTGTCTTTGAAAAATGCTTCAACGTAAGCAAGGAGAGTACTTTTGTTAGTTGGTCTTTTGTAAAAATTTAACACACACACACATACATCCTCACCCCCTCAACCACCTAGCCTCCTTGAGGTAAGTACACGGTGAGTATATGTTATGTATTCGATAAGGTGATGAGATAAGCTAGTGAGCTTTAAGGGAATAAGTTATAGAAAGAGTGTGGTTTCCATTCATTCTACCTAGGCCAAGTGTCCTTGCATCATCTCTATTATTTTTAATCAAAGAACCTTGTACATATTTCATTGCTTAAGGACATAAAAACACCAATTGTCCTTTGAGCTAGTGGTGCTACTTGACATCTTACTAGCCTTGTATACATAATTATTCATTCTGCTCAAGCATCATTTGTATGGTAGTCCATGGCTTTCAATAGCATTAGGATCTAACACAAAAATTATGATAGTTCTAGCTACATTCTCCCCCACCAATTTTATTTCAACCATATCAACATTTTGATTCAATAATTTATTAGCATAGCCTAATAATTTCCATGGTCATCTAAGCAACTAAGAGTCAAGAATGTCAAAAGACTCTAAAATGAAATTAAAATAGCTAAGGAGAAGCACAATATTCATATGTCCATCTTTTAATTGCAATTTCAACCAAGAATGTTATGCACTTAGATCAAAATTACACAAAAACATAAGAAGAGATAAATCAATGCCTTGATAATAAGCCACTTCGAGGGAGAACCTCCTTTTACATCACATAAATGAAAAATTCTTGGATGATTCAAATGACAAGACCTCCTTGGTATATATAGGAGTTAGGACCTACATAACAATAATAATGTAAGGGCACAACAATAACAACATAGGGGTTACTCTAGTATTACAGGGGCCTAACATTCCCCTCTCCTTAAAAAAAGTGTTGTCCTCAATGCTTGAATAGTTCTCGATGCTTATGTATAAAATACTCATGTTCCCCTTTGGAATCTTCAGTAGGTAAGTTCTTCCACTTAATGAGATACTCTGAAATTGATAGTTTCAATAACTTTTAGATTATTGTTTCAATCACTGGTTCAGGCTCCAATATGATTTTTCCTTCCTCATCAAATTCTGGGAATATAGTTTGAACTAGGATCTTTTCACCTATAACCTTATTTAAGCACAAAAAATGGAAAATTACATGTATTCACGAAGATGCAAGAAACCCCAATTTGTATTCCATGGTACCAATCTTTTGCAACACCCTATGAGGGTCATAGTACTTTGGTGATAATTTATTATCCTTCTTAGCATTCTTGAGGGATATTTGTTTGTATGGGTGTATTTGTAAAAATACCCAATCGCCCACGTCAAAATTTCTTTCACTATGATGTTGATATGCTTGTTGTTTGATTCGATCATGTGCCAGAGTCGGGTTATCCTTTAAGAGCTGGAGAACTTGTTTTTGATGCTCGATGTGATATTCCACTGCTTGAACCTTATATTTGTATCTTAGAGACAATGTAATGGATAGTGGATGATATCCATAAAGTGCCATAAATGGGGCCAATTTTTCCATGATATGGAAGGAAGCGTTATACCACCATTCTGCCAGAGGTAACCACTCGACCCATTGTGTTTGTTTATTTGGTACAAAGCAACGAAGATATCCTTCCAAACATTTTTTCACTCTCTCAGTTTTCCCATCATATTGAGGATGATAAGATGAGCTAAGAGCCAATTGAGTACAAAGACAAGAAAATAATTTTGTCCAAAACTTTCCAATGAAAATGGGATCTCTATCACTTATAATAATCTTTGGGTTTCCATGTAGATTTTGAATTGTCTCCACAAATGCAACAATGATTGTACTGGATTTGAAAGGATGAGATGGTGCACAAAAGTGTACATACTTGGTAAGTCTATCAACTACCACCATTATGACACTATTTCCTTCATATTTGGGTAGAATTATGATAAAATCCATTGAGACCTCTTCCCAATGTTGACTTGGAATGACTAATTGTTGTAAAAGACCTATGGTCTTAATTGTCTCAGTTCCTTATTTTGTTGGAAAACCAAACATTCTACCACAAACATCTGAATATCAAATTTAATGCCATCCTCAAAAAATTCCTTCTTGACCCTGTGGTAAGTTTTTTAAAATCCTGAGTGCCCTCATATAAAAGGGGTGTGCAATTCCAAAAGAACCTTTTGTTTGGGTTGGGAGTTCTTACATAGATATAAGCAATCTTTGTACGATAATGAATCATTTTTCAAAATAAATGTATAAGAAGCACTGGTATCTTACTACAACTTTTGAATGAGCTTTCACACCTCTTCGTCATTCTTCCATTCATCCCTTGCTTCAATTATCCAATCATGATGGATAATAGAAATGACATCAAAGTCATTAAACCAACATCTTTCTGACCCATTTTTGTTGTATTTTTGAAGATAATATTTGTTCCCCGAAGTATTTAAAACTATCATGATATGTTTTGACCTTGAAGTATATTCCAATTAGGTAAGGGTGCCATTGCTTCAGGGCATGTATTATTGTTAGCATTTCCTTCTCATAAATATGTTTTTGTAAATTATTTCCCTTGATTGGACGACTTTCAAAGGAAATGGGTCTTCCTTCTTGCATTAAAACAACGCCAATGCCATTTCCTAAGGCATCACATTCCACAATAAAGGTTATTGTGATGTCTAGTGTAGCTAAGACTGAGACTAAACAATGTTCAAAGGCCTTAGTTTCTTCTGAAGTCTAAGAAAATGCATCTTTCTTTAGTAATGTTGTTAGAGGTGTTGCTATTTGCCCATGATTCTTAACAAACTTGCAATACCTGATAAATCCTCAAAGATGCCTTAAGGTTGTGGGGATTTTCCATTCCTTAATAGATTTAATTTTGTTAGGGTCTATCTTAACACCCTCATGAGATACAATATGACCCAAATATTGCACCTCCTGTACCCCAAAGAAACATTTCGATGGATTTTCATACGATTATTTCTCCTCATCATAATCTATGTAAAATAATTTCTTCTCAGCACAGTTATGACCTTTACTGTATTTTCTCTAAAAAATGTAACAAATCGATTTTTCTCTTTTTTCTCAAGTTGTTTTGGTGTCAACCTTGTAGGTTGTGGGACGCTAGGAGTGGTGACACTTCCATCTTTATAATTGTTAGTGGTAGACTTCCTTCTTGGGATAAATTTTCTTTCAACGTTTCTTACTAACCTGAATCTCCAATGAATTAGGTTCCCAAAGGTGAACCTCATGTTGGATGTTATCCCTTAAAGTCCTTATGAAGAAATTATTCAAATGCTCCTTTGGAATATCAATTACCTTGATATTCAATCTTTGGAAGTTATCATTGTGCTCCAAAATTGAACCCCTTTGTTTGAGATTTATCAATTAGCTAAAGAAGGTATTGTTCTTTGTATTATCATAATGTGCTATCAGTTCGTCCATAAAAATTATCCAAGTGACAAGTGATTTACAAGAACAAAGCGATCAATACCACAAGGGTTCTAAATATAAAGATGCAATTTGTACCTTTTGTGTGCGTTGCAAATTGTGTAGATCAAAGACATGCTCTATTTGTAGTATTTGTGTTACCAGATCCTTACCATCAAACTTCCTCATATTGAAATTTGGAATGTGGTTGGTCTTCCACCCAAATTTGGAGTCTCTAAAATTATGATTGGCATTCCTTTTTTTCTCATTATGAGTTTCATGGAATACCTTGACACCGCTAGGAAGCATTTCTTGTAGCAATTTTGTCAAACCTCCCATGTCCCCTTATATGTCTATTTTTAAATCATCCATATTAACATTCATCATCAAATCCATTTCATCTTTGATTATTCTTTGTGAGAGAAAAGTTTGTTGCACTCGGTCCTGTAATTTTTATATATCATGTTGCATTTCTTCTTGCATTCAGGGATTGTAAAAAAAACTCTAACTTTCAAGGATCGTAATATCCAAACCACAACGAATGTTTTGCTAAAACTTGAACCCAAAGTACTTCGACTTGTAATATTTGTACTCTAAAAGTTTCAAACCCTTAGCCTAATCCAAAAAGAAGTTATAGCAAAATTTCCATGATGACTAGTTTTATGGAAGACAACAATAAGATTTGCCTACTCTTATACTAAATGTTATGTACCCAGATCAAAATAACACAAAATTATAAGAAGAGATAGATCAATGCATTGATAATAAGCCACTTCAAGGGGGAAACCTCCTTTGACATCACATAAATGAACAATTCTTAGATAATTGAAATAACAAGGCCTCCTTGGTATATATAAGAGTCTAAAGGGTAAAACTATAATTAGGGCCTACATAACAATAATAATGTAAGGGCACAAAAATAACAATATTGGGCTTCTATGGGGCACAACAATAAAAATATATGGGGCTACACTAGTATTATAGGGACCTAACAAGGAAAGTGCAACAACAAAGGAATTCCAAAGGCTAAATTCTAAAAATAGGGTAGGCATCTCCATGATACATATTTTACCATTTTCAATAGGAATCTGCTCCTCACTTTCCCTCATGTTACATAATAGCCTCCTTACTTCCTAATAGTAGTTTCCTTGGCCTTGAGCTCCCACTTGAAATTTTGACTTAACAATAAATTATCATTCTAAGTTTCCACTTAGCCCACAAAATAAAAGAAAACCAAACAACATAACCATATAATGAAAGCATGTAAATAACTATTTGAATATATTTTAGGGGTCCAACACTAGAGTATTATAGGAATTCCAAAGGATATTGTTGGCATGCATGTATTGGTGTATATAGTTAGTTTGGCTTCCATAAAGATCATGGTGATGGTTGACATTCTTGGTTCACGTAAGGGACAATGAGCGTGCATGGGTTGTTAAGTGTGCACATGCATTGGTGATCGTATAATCATGTTGCAAAGTATGTGCATGGGTTGTTGACAATGTCAATGTATTGTTGAGTATGTATGCAAACTGAGTGTTCGATGGGTTGTTGAGTGTGTGCAGGCCTTGCTGAATATGAACGGACAAGCTCAAAGACTTGACACCGATATAACATTGATTGTGCAAGTACTTGGAACATATAACATTATACACACCAAACACTATGAAAATTCTGAGGCTTTACCCCTTAAGCTCTATAATGGGTATCTGCGGATATACATGCCACTAACTATGTGCATGGATTTTCATTGAGTGTGTGCATGGGTTTCTTTGTGTGCACACACATTTTGAAATATGTATGCAAATCATTGGGTGTATGTGCACACTATTGAATGTGTTGCATTACTCGATTAGTCTTGAGGTTTAGAGGCACTAGTCCTTGAACTCTGTTTTGGTTATTGAGGTTTTGAGATATTGCATTTCTTTAATATTTGGGAGAAGCTAGGATTACTTAAGAAAAACCCAAGTTGAAATATTATTAGCAACCACTATAAACCCTAATTTAAGTGTAGTAACCAAAAAAAACCCATACTTCATATGAAACTCAAGGGTCAACTTATCACTAAGATAGAGTGTCTCATTACAAATTAAAACAAAGGTGAGAAGAGTGAAAAGCTTACCTCGGAACATTCAAACTATTAAACCTGATCTACAATTTATTACATTTTAAATTCTTTAAAACATTGTGATTTCAAAGTATCATCCTTAACTATGTGGAGGGCATCGTGCTTTCGAAGGCATTGCACCCAGGTTTGGAATTTGACGAGTTGTAGCATGTTCTATTCCTCTAAACATGTATTTGATAGTGGATATGAAATCCATGTGTCAACAATGATAGATGCCAAATTTTTAAAACCTTCAAATCTACATTCCCCACAAGGTACCCATCATAATTTATAGTATGTATTTATATGGTGTTATTAAGTATATACTTAAAAGGTCTATGCTAGGCTATAACGCATGATAGAGGCAATGTGCAAAATGTGGAGGTTTGCCGTTATATCAAAATCCGCAGATGTAGGTAAATGTTACAAACCAGTGACTAAGATCCCTAGGCTGGAAATTATAAATTCTATAGAGGTGTGATGCTTCTTCTAACACAAAATTATTGTTAATAAGAAATGGGTACAGTTCACTTAGTGAATAAATGAGAAGTAAATGGAATTTAGTGTTATCCACTTTCCATTCACATTCATCGCATTCAAAATCTAGATTCTCAATACCCATGGATAATAAGTCATTTAGTGTTCAACTTTTCTATGTGAGTTAGACTGAGGTGTTCATAAATATGCATTAAACAAAAAAATTATAAACATGAAAAACAAACAGAAATCTGCAGAAATCTGTTTTTAGTGAGGTGTTCATAAATATGCATCAAACAAAACAAAAAAAATTTATAAACGTGAAAAACAAACAGAAATCTGTTTTTAGTGTAATTTAGTGTAATTTTTTGGATTTTCTGGAGTGCTAAAATTTTGTGAGAGGTGCAATTTGTGTTATTTAAATTGGGTTTTGAACTCTATATGGATTCAACACGTTGAAAAACCTCTCAAATATTTTGATTGTACAGAAGTTATTCATCAAATTTGTAGATTCAATAAATTTTTACTAAATTTTAGAAAAATTAAACCTACCTACAAAAAACTTCCAAAATAATTACACCAGAAACCATTCAAAACGATGATAGTTTCACTTAACATGAAATTACAGGCCTGATTTCGAAGGCACTGGCCATTCAATTCTGTGAGGAAGACACTGTGCGCCTCGAGAATAGGGCACAACGGTTTCCCAAGTTGGGAAGAGGGCGACGCAAAACTAGATGAACGCTTTCTGGCATGCATGACGCTCTGTGTTGGATACATTTGGCCGCGGTAAGATCACATGGTGGCGCCACCATTTATGGAATTGATTTTTAACAATGATGTGGCAAATTTCGCCGTGCTTCAAATGTCTGTAAATCGAGAAATATAACAATTTTATAATGCAATCTGACATTAAAGTACAGCAATTATATCACGCAACTTGGGATTAAAGTACGAGGATATGAGATGACGTTACACTGTACCGGGTCTGTTACATGTCCACACCATGTTAGAGTCATTTAATTTTTCGTTGAGCAAAGTCAAAACAAGATTAGAATAATAATGCCCACATTTAATTCGAAACCATCAACAATTTTTATGAGAATGCAGTCTAAACGTCAGAGGTGGTTTTTTGTGTTTAGTTTTTTTTTTTTTTTTTTTCTTTCCTGGTAATTATTTGTTAATTTTGGCTGAAATTTTGTTGAGATTTTTTTTTTTGAATGTTAAGTTTTAGTGATGTAATCGGCAGAAATCAAGTGCTCGTGCGGAAATCAAGTGTTCAGCAAACTTTCAGTAATATAATTTGCAGAAATAGAATGCTATAATTTGCAGATATGAGTGCTGAGGCAAGAAATTGAGTGCTCTGCTAAGTTTCAAAGGGCTGAATATATTTTTTTTTTCAAAAGAAAAAAGCAGGATGTAATTATATTAAGATTATATAATTGTTCAGATACAGTTGTCTCTGTGGAGACATAATACTGAAGGCTGATCCCTTATAACAGAAAACCAGCTGCTGTTACAACATCAATCTAATGGGCGATGTATTTGCCGAATTGAAAACATATTAGGAATAACACATATGAGCCGTAATTGAGGCAAAAAGAGACAGCCTGATAAAAAGGAGGAGCTACGCCGAGGAGGGCATAAATCCTAAAATGGAAACCAAGATTGATTGCAGAGGCGTGATGGAGTTCTGGAAAATACGGTGATTCCGCCAAGTCAAAGGGCTGAATATATTTATATATGCTAAAATGTAATTTAAGCCACTTACAATCTTACCAGAAAATTCATTAGCTGATTCTAGCTTAAAAAATATAAACCGATATAAAAATTGATGTAATCAGCTGAAATCAAGTACTCAGCTAAGTTTCAGTGATATAATTTGTAGAGATTGAGTGCTTAGGGAAGTGTCAGAGATATAATTCAGCAAAGTTTCAGTGATGTAGTGCTCAGCTAAGAAATCAAGTTCAACAAAATTTCATCGAGCTGAATCTATTTATACACTCCAAAATGTATTTTAAATAACTTAAATTTACAATTTTCATCGAGCTGAATCTATTTATACACTCCAAAATGTATTTTAAATAACTTAAATTTACAATTTTCATTGAGCTGAATCCATTTTTCATGGAGCTGAATCTATTTATAGACTCCAAAATGTATTTTAAATAACTTAAATTTACAATTTTCATTGAGCTGAATCCATTTTTCTGAATCTATTTATACACTCCAAAATGTATTTTAAATAACTTCATTAAGCTGAATCCATTTTAAATAACTTAAATTTACAATTTTCATTGAGCTGAATCCATATTTCATCGAGCTGAATCTATTTATACACTCCAAAATGTATTTTAAATAACTTAAATTTACAAGAATCTATATATACACTCCAATATACACTCCAAAATGTATTTTAAATAACTTAAATTTACAATTTTCATTGAGCTGAATCCAATCCATTTTTCACCGAGCTCAATCTATTTATAAACTCCAAAATGTATTTTAAATAACTTAAACTTACAATTTTCATTGAGCTGAATCCTATACACTTACAATTTTCATTGAGCTGAATCCTATACACTTTCAGCTCAATTACACTTCAAAATTGAGCTTAAATAATGGAATTTATAATTTTATCAAAAATCTCAATCCATTTATACCCTTCAATCAAAAACCTCAATCCATTCAATCCATTTATACACTTCAATCAAAAACCTCAACCCATTTATACACTTCAAAATGCATTTTAAATAACTTAAATTTATAATTTATCATGGACTAATTTCAACTGTGAAAAAAACATAAACATAATAAAAATTATATCACTTAATTCCCATTCCAATGCAATGCATTTTAAATAACTTAAATTTATGCATTTTAAATAACTTAAATTTATAATTTATCATGGACTAATTTTTCACATAAACATAATAAAAATTATATCACTTAATTCCCATTCCAATGCAATGCATTTTAAATAACTTAAATTTATGCATTTTAAATAACTTAAATTTATAATTTATCATGGACTAATTTCAACTGTGAAAAAAACATAAACATAATAAAAATTATATCACTTAATTCCCATTCCAATTGTATAAAAGAATTCCAGAAAAAACGAAAAACCCCTTATCCTAATTGTAACCAGGAATTTCAGGAAAAAAAAAAAAACAAAAACAAAAAAAACCCAAAAACCCTGATAGTTAGACTGCTCCTCTAGTGTTTAACAATATCAGTAAGGATTTATGAAAACTCCATAAATATTCCAATAAATTATATAACATTCGCCCATGTAAAATTGATTGATAAAAGCTTCGATGGATAGCCAGACTGTCGAATCCCATGCCAAGTGTTAGACCCTTTATCACGAGACATAAGGCGTGGGTTCAATTCACCTTTAAGCCGACTGAGTGTGTGGCCCCTTCCGGTGGGGCCGCCTATGGCAGGAAGTTAGAAGAAAATTGATTGATAGAAGGCGGAAGTCACAATACATTGTGGAGGACTTGGGGTACCCTCTCAACGACAACAGGAAGACCGCCCACCATGCGCGCAGTCAAGCTGGTAATGTACTTTGGATCTGCATTACAGTGGACTGGACGTATTCTGAACATGGGAATCACAGAGGCAGCGATGTATTTCATCTGAAGGAACGCCATATCTTTGCCCAGACACACACGAACTCCGCCCTGGAAGACTGGGAACTTGAAGGGACACTTGGGGACAAAATGGCCTTCCTCGTTGATCCATCTCTCCGGCTTGAATTGCAGACAGTCGGATCCCCAGATGGCATTTATACGACCCATGGCGTAGGAGTGGTAAGTTACCCGAGTGCCTTTGGGGACAAAAGTCCCGTCGGGCAGGACGTCGTTGTGGAGGGCGTGCTTGGAGTCCCAAGGGACCGGCGGGTAAAGTCTCATGGATTCGCAGATTGAGGCGTGCAGGTAATGCATGCTCTGCAGCTCTTCGTATGAGAATACGAAGGGATTATGGCATTTGGGTTCGGGCCTGGTGGCCATGAGACACGCGATTTCTCTGCGTATGGCTTCCTCGACATGGGGATGTGAGGAGAGCAGCCAGAAGAACCAGGTTAGTGCAGCCGAGGTGCTGTCTCTGCCGGCCAAGAGGAAACTTATGATGGTATCGCGGAGAAATTCTTCGGAGTTATGGGTTTCTTGTTGGGCCAGATCAGCTTGAACGTTGGCCAGCGCCATGAATCTTGACAGCAGGTCCTGTTTGCAGGGACCAGTGCCGCTCATTTCCAGCCTCCGCTGCCGAATGACATCCATGGCGAACTCGTGCACGGCCTTTACTGCGCAGCGGAGGCGTTTTTCCGACCCAATGTTGAGCATCCTCTTTATCTTCCACGCCAACGAGATCGGCGCAGTGGAGCGCCGAGCGCTGAGCTCGGTCGCCACATCGAAAGCCTGCGCGAACTCCGAAACAGAAAGGCTCGCATCAAGGCTAGCCGGATCGATCCCGAACGCAACTTTGCATATATTATCAAACGCGAAACGCTGCAGAATGTCCTGAAAATCCAATCCTCTGCCCGTCTGGCTGGCCTCGTCAAGAATCGGCAGGAGTCGATCCGTGACCTCTTCAACGACTCGCAGAACAAATTCCCGCAGAGAGCGAGTGTTGAACTCGTAGCTGGCAACCTTGCGCTGCAATTTCCAGGCATTCCCGTCGGAATTAAAGATCCCCTTCCCCAACAGATCGTGCAGAATGGCCGTAAAGGGCTTCCCCTTTGGATAATTGTCGAATTGGGTCTTCAGTATATACTTAATATTCTCAGGATTCGCCGTCACAACTGTCCGAACCGCTCCCAGTCGCTCGACCAGAATGGTCTGCGTGGGGGATTCTGCGAGCATTTCTGCGTACCATTGAAGCAGGCGGTCTCCATTCTTGGAAAACGCAAATAAAGAACCCACGACCGGATATGATCTCGGGCCGGAAACAAGCCTGGGACGAGACAGAATTCTATAGAAAACGCAAACTATGAGTACCAGCAGCAGCAGCACCCCAAGCGGCAGAGCAACAGCAGGTGGACAAAGGATCTCCATGAATATTTAACAGGGAGAGCGCGCTTGGCTTCGGTCTCTCTACTTTCTGCGAAACCGCTTATATAAAGAAGGCAACAAAGAGAGTGAGCGCGCATATGGTGATGCAAATCGACCCGGCCTTGGCTTCTAGGTGTCAATTTCATGTTGGTCCACGCTATTCTCGCCAGGGCATGTGGAATAATTATGCGTTAACTAAAATAAAAATTATCTCCCTTCCCACATATATTTCACGTGACCGCTTTTCCCTCCTCGACTTGCCGCTGTCGCTAGCAGCAACGCTTCCTTGTGCTCCTCTTTAACCCCAATGGGATAAAGAAAGCGAACTTGTCTGGCAGGTATAAAGCATTTCCGGCAAGTATAAAATATCGTTCAAACTCATGCGTTTCATGATACACAACATGACACATCCAAACGTGCGAACCATGGACCCTTGCCCTCTAGCCCTAGGTCACCACGGCCGTAGGCTATCAGTTAACTAAAATAAATATAGCCTTAAAAGGAGATATTTTTGGCATGAAACTCGCTGGAAGTAAGTCACTGCAACTCCACCAAAACATGTAAGTCATAGAGGGTCGCCTCCAAACTTTGCTGCAACTCCACCAAAACATTAAGTCATGGAGGGTGGCCTCCAAACTTTTGAACCACTTTGTCATTTATTTATCTATATCTATATCTATCTGGATTGTAGATTTCAAAAATATTTTAGAATGTGATTAACAAGTTTGGAATAGAGAGAAGCAACCATCATACAAAGAGATATATTATCTATGATTTGATAAACATGTAAGCTATCATAGATAAACATTCGAAAATATTTTAAAATGTGATTAACAAGTTTGGAATAGAGAGAAGCAACCACCATACAAAGAGATATATTATCTATGATTTGATAAACATGTAAGTTATCATAGATAAACATGTAAGCTATGGATGCTCGTCTTCAAACTCTTGAACATGAGTTTAATGACTTAGGTCATATTTCTGGATTGTAGATTTCCAAAATATTTTAGAATGTGATTAGCAAGTTTTATATAAAAAGAAACAACAACCATACAAAGAGACATATACCTCTTATGATTTGATAAAGACGTAAGTTATAGATAGTGACTTTCAAACTCTTAAACCTGAGTTTAATGGCTTGGGTCATTCATCTCAATTTGCAAAATATTTTAGGATGTGATTAGCAAGTTTCACATAGCGAGAAACAACAACCCTACAAAGAGAGATATACTACTTATAATTTGATAAACATGTACGTTATACATAGTGGCCTTCAAACTCTTGAACATGAGTTTAATGACTTGGGTCATTCATCTAGATATCTTTCTCCTTTATCAATAATTTTATATATTATTTTTTTCTATTTTATATATAAGTTTGTTTTTTTAATTAATTTCTATAGATAAATAAGATATAAATTTATAATTATTCTCTTTTTCCGAATTTAATATTTTAGAAATAAATTATTTATAAGGTTTAATTTTTTTCATTTTTCTAATATACTTTTTTACATATTTATTATTATGTATTCAAATTAAAAATTATTATATCTATTTTTTATTTGAAAATATTATATTTGGTATTTTACAACTAAGTGTGAAAAGTATACGTAGTTATTTTTATGTTAAATATAAAATTAAGATATAAGATTTTAAAATTTTATTGATAACAAAAACAATATAATCCGTGTATATATATATATATATAGATAAAGTCATTTTACAATGAATATATTTTTATATTTTACAAAATTATTAATGATTAGCAAACTTGGCATAGAGAGAAACGCCAACCATACAAAAAGAGTATACCACCTATGATTTTATATTAGTTGGCTTCGAGTTTGTATTGCCTAGTGATAGTTGGCTTCGAGATTGTATTGCCTAGTGAATTTCCTTTTTTTAATTAGAGTTTCAAAATATTCTAGAATGTGATTAGAATTTCCTTTTTTTCAATTAGACTTTCAAAATATTCTAGAACGTGATTAGAGGAGGAAGGTAAAACAATTTATTTTTCTTTTGTATGTCATATTCTAGAATATTTCCTAAATCTCCAATCTAGTTAAGATTAGGGGATTTTAGGGAAGTTTTCTACCTTACTTGCCATTAATTTTAAACTTTTCTTAGTACTTTATGTGTCTCCTCACAAAAAAGGGTCCCATGGGTCTTTAGGGAAGTTTTCGACCTTACTTGCCATTAATTTTAAACTTTTCTTAGAACTTTATGTGCCTCCTCACAAAAAAGGGTCCCATGGGTCTTTAGGGAAGTTTTCGACCTTACTTGCCATTAATATTAAACTTTCTTGAGTACTTTATATGCCTTCTCATAGAGAAGGGTCCCATGGGTCTTTGTCTTCTCCATAGTATGAACCTATCATTGTCATCTAGGTGAGGATAGCATGGGCCTTTGTCTTCTTCATGGTATGTCCCCTTCCTTGTCATCTAAATGAGGATAGAGGACAAAAGAATTTGGTGAATGAATATAAAAGCAAGTTTCAATATCACATTAAAATGTAAGTTACGGATTGATAATGGAAAAGGGAAAAGTTTTGATTTATTGAGTAGTTGTTTTCATTCATCAATGTTAAGATCTCAAATAAAGAGGGAGAATAAATGAAACCAAAAACCAACCCAAAAACTTGTAGTTAGAGGAAAATATGGTATAAGTGCTACTTAGTGTTGTAATAAGAGAGAAAGATGGTATAAGTGCTGCTTAGTGTGTTGGAATACAATGTGCAACCAAGAGAGAAATATTCCAATCACAAGAAAATGTTATTTGAGAAAATATGTCAAACATGAAAATGGGATAATCAAGATGTAGATGTATGTTCATGTAAGCTTGACACTTATTATATGAAAGAATGATGCCCATAGAATAAAGAACAATCACTTGCCTTAACTAGATTACTCAAAATGATAATGTACAAATGAGGTTGAGTTATTTATTTATACACATTTCAAGATGTAGAAATATGTCAAACATGAAAAATGAATGTAGATGTGTATTCATGTAAGTTTGACACATATTATATTAAAGAATAATTCCCATAAAATAAAGAACAATCGCTTACCTTAACAATATTACTTAAAATAATAATGTACAAATGAGATTGAGTTATTTATTTACACACATTTCAAGTAACATGTCCTCTCTAGAAAAGTTATGTATCCACATTAGTGGGGCACACTCCATGAGAGATTAAGCCTACATATCAAAGTGACTAAATCCGGTATAATGAAAACCTAGTAATACATTGAATGAGCACATTAATACTCAACCAATTACATTAATGACATGAGAAAAGTTTAATTATAGTTCATTGAATGCAAATATTACATCATTATAAAAAAATCAATGATCATATGCATATCATTATCAAAAATCAATGATCATATGCATATCATTAACATTGTGGCAAGTAAGAATTACATTGTACAATATTTCTCATCTAGATTTTAAATGAGTTGATTCTATAAGAAAACTAATACTTTTACTGTACAACATAAAAAAAAAAATTATAAAAAATATTTTTCTCTTATTTATTGGATATTTTCTTTTTCTTTGTATTCAATATTGGTGGTCAATTTTTTCTTTTCCATTATTAATGAAAAAAATATACTATTTATTTTAAATATTAAAAAATAATAATAATGTGCATTAATTTATTTATTTTTAAACATTTTTCTTTTTCAAATGGTCATATTCAATTTTATTTTAATAATCTCAAGAATTCACTAACACATATTTTTTTTAAGTTAGAAAAGTTTTGCATCTAAATTCAATTTTAAGATAATAATTTCACAGTTATACTTTTATTAATAAAATAAGAATAATAAAATAATATATTCTTAGATAATAAGCCTAAATTTATTTAAGGAAAAAAATATTAATTTAAAATACCACAAAGTTATTATAGTTATTAGAGATTTCCCTTTTGTTTTGAATTTCTTGTTTCAATACTTCATTATTTAAGAAGATGAAAATTAAAAATAAATAAATAAAAAAGAGCGAATTATCTTTTAGGAAATGGAGTTCTTTCCATTTTCAAAAATAATAAAAATTTAAAAGAAAAACTTAATTTTATATTGAATTAAAAAGTATGTTTAATGAAATAATAAATTAAAAAAAAAAACATTCTAAATTAATTTAGATAATCCATTTTTTAAAAATAGAAATCTATTTGATGTATTGTCATTTCACTAAAAAAAATAATTTTATTGTAAATATTACCTACCCTACCTTAAATGTTATATCAAGTGAAATTACCCTTCTTTTTATTTCTCGTATTCATGTTATTTCTCATATTCATGTGATCAATTAAGTGTTATATTTGTGAATAATTTTTAAACATAGTTGTTTTGATAATTTCTTAAAAAAATCATTTTTATTTTACTTATTCATCATTATATAGGATAATAATAATTATTAAAATAAATGAAATATTAAATAATGCATTATATTAAAAATATTATATTTCTAAAAGATATCATTTCACTTTATTTTTATATGAAGCGTTTATTTAATAGTAATATAATTGTTAATTTTTTTTTTTTTTTAAATATAAATGGTTTATATAATTAAAATAAATTTAATTTAATTTAATATATATCTATATAGATAGATATTATTCTAATTTTAAAATACATATTTATATGTTTTTTAAAGAATGAATAAGGGATTTATATTAATAATCATTGGATTACGGACAAGAACTTTGACATAGTTTTTCTGATAAAACATTTTTATTATTAGTAGTATATTCATGAAGTTGTTCTATCTTATTCTAAAAATGTGTCCACTATAAACTCTATAAAAAGTTTCCAGTAAACAAATTTTTTTATAAAGTAACATAGTAAAACATACTTTGCAAAAAGCACCACCCACAAATGCAAACCACTAGTCTCAGCGTCGATTTTGACCATTGACATCATACCCCCTTAAGTGGCGGGTTCTTCTCCTTTCAACAACAACAATTGAGCCATCACCTCTCAAAGTCACCTACACATTTCCATCTACCTATAACGCAGATATACGAGCACCGAGTGAGTGCACTTCCTCTTGCAGATTTTCCATTAATTGTTCAATTTCCTCCTGATGCTTAAGTAATTTTGCTTCCAAGAAAAGTTGGAAAGCATTACGTTGCCTCTCAAACGTGTCTTCAAGCTTCTGAATTGAAACGAAGAGAGGCTAGGATGTGTCCAGAAGTTTTTCAAGCACAAAACTCGCATCGACATTTTCCAAAGGAGCTAGAGAGTTTTTCATTGCATACTAATGACCCAACACCCAGCAAGATAACCTATGAATAATAAAACTGTTAGCTTTAGAGCCAAGATAAAATGACATATGGGTTTGGAGAGCCAAGGGGTTCAAAATATAGCTGGAATTGAAACCATTCCATGAACCAAACTGCAACTATAAATCCAATGCCATCTTCCATATCTCAACCGGATAGAGAATTGACATCTAAGGAATGGTTTCTGACAAAGGAGTTAATTCCATTTTACAAAACAAGGGTATGATCTCCATGATCGAGATGATCCGCCACAATTCCCACCAAGGGAGAATTAAATAGAAAATACAACCTTCAAATGAGACGAGAAAACTGACTTGACACTTGTAGTTCCATTTAAGACCATAGGGAGGGATCAAAGGGATATGTGGCTGAAAAAGGGAGGGTCACTAGATCCCAAGGCCCATCCCCTTCAAAAAATTAACCACACACTACAAATCCAACCACGAAATATATCCAAAATTCCACCCATGGGTGATCAAATCAATAATCAAATGATTGTATCTTGAAATTCTCAATGAAACATTGTTATGGGGGAGTTATGAACCCCCTCTAGTCTCACATTGGTTTCATTCTTCAAACATCATTATGGGATTGGAGAGATGTTGATTCTATTATTCATTTACAACCTTCCTTGCTCCAAGGTGGAGTTTTTTTCGGCTAAAGTATCTGCTTCCGAATTCAAATGCTTGTATATGTGAAAATTTTCCAAATTTCAAACTAAGAGGTAGAGATGAGGATCTTTGATTCAAAGGATGGTAGTGAGAGCATATCTACTTCTTGGCCTTAGTCATTTGATGAATAACTAGCAAAGAGTCTCCAAACACTAATGAACTTGAAATTTTGTTATCAATAATAATTTCCAAGCATTTCCATAATTCAAGATATTCAAAAAAGTTATTGGTCACTGAGCTGAGACCCCAAGCAAGTTGTGATACTAATTTTCCATCAAGGCTATATAAAACCCCTCCCACTCCTGCTGCACACACATATTTATATATTAATTTTAATTAGCTTTAATATTAAATAAAAAAACAATCTACTTATTTGTAAATTATATTTTAATACTACAAACATAGTAATATTAATTTAAAATATCCCTAATGGGGGTGAGAACCGAGGCGAACATGGCTGGTAGATCTTATGAAGATTAACAACTGGGTCAGTGAGGTGGGTCATACCTTCAGGCCCCGTCATACAATGCGAAGGAGGGGATGGTGTATAGGAGTAGCATCTCTCAGGCGTGTGAGCATTTACATCACCTTAGGGGTGGGAAGAGTCATTGAGTTGATAAGCGAGATGCGGAAGGAGCGGGGACTCTGGTTCAATGTGCAGGAGTGGTGGTGGATTTACAATTGGCCTCCTGCTTGACCGTGAAAGAGGTGACGAAGATGTGCCAGAAGTGGTGGTTCCTTCAGTTTCCTTGGGGAGATACAAATTGTTGTGCCTAGGGTTGGCCAACTCCTATTATTTCTCAGGCTAGACATAGCTGGATTAGGTTGGCAGATGTGGTGGGAAGGAAAGCGCTATTTTTGGGTCATTTGGGGCAAGGACTGCCTCTGCAAAAGACGACAGTGCATTAGAGAGGGTGGCGCTTGGGGCGTATCTTGCTCCTGGAGAACTATTGTCCTCCTCATCGCTAGCTCTATCCATTGGAGTGACTGGTGTGAGGGGGAGCGTGGGGACAACAACAATGGTGCAACCTTAAGCTCAATTTGGAGAATCGGAGGGATGCCTTCTAGTGCAGCTGATAGGGCAATGCCCCTGGTGGAATTGGGTATAATTGCTCGGTGACAAATGGCACCTACTCTTCGACGAAGGTGACCGAACCCTCTGGAGTAGCCAGGGACAAGGGAGGGAGGAGACCCTCGCCTTGGAAACCATGGTGGACAGCAGTGGGAATGCACCGGTGGGAGAGGCTCGGGGTGATGGTTTTGGCATGCACGGAGGACGAGGTGGCAGACTTCGCGGCAGTAGACGAGGTGACTAGAGTCAAGGGAACTTGGATCAATGCAGTGGGGGTGGAGGCGCAAAGACACCTTGCACCACCAACATCCCAAGAAAGATTGGCCCTTAGAGAGGTGGAGGACACAGGAAGACTCAGACAACTACAAATGATGGTTGCGGTGACATGATGGATCCTTTGAGCCTGCACCACTACTGCCTGGATAACTGTCGAGATCTAATTCAATTTTTGATGACCTGGATGGATGCAGGAGAAAGAGCCAATGAGGAAAAACACGACGAGTTGATGGCTACTCTGGAACGCATGCATTATTTCCAATGCCAAGTCAGGGAGTGAGTGGTGGTAGTCTGGAGGGGACAAAACTAGTTAACGGAGAAAGTGGAACATCTGGAGACTTGGATGGCACACTTTGATGGGCACGTTCAGTGCACCTTTCGTCCTCCGCCTCCTCCAGGAACTACTCCAGATAACCCTGCTTCAGTCACCTCCGATGACTAGTATGTCCTCCGGTTTTCTTTTTGTTTTTCTTGTCTATTGGAGCCTATGGCCCTCTCATTTGTGGACACTGGAACTAACATCCTTTTTGTATTTTTTTCACCTTCTGCAACTCACAGTCAAAAAACCTGGTAAGAGTAAGACCACATGTTTTTTGGAATTTTCAAATATATATCTCTTTTCTCAAAATGAATAAATGTTGATTTAAAAAGGTATTAATTTAAAATAAATTTATTTTAATTATATAAATAATTTATACTTACAAAAAAAAAAAAAATAATAAAATAAAATAATAATAATAATAATAATATTTGTATTACTTTCAAATAAATACATATGAAAATAATATTGAATAATATCTCTTATACATATATATATTTTACACCATTTTGAGTTTTTATTTTCTTAATAAATAAATATATCATCTTTTTTTTCCTTTTTAAATATCACCATTATCACATCGTCATTATCACAGGTCAAAGATCAATTTCATGCTTTTTTTTACAAATTTGATGTTATTTATTTTAATCATATAAGAATTAAAAAAATAGTAATAATAATAAAAAATTATGTTAATTAATGTTATTAAGTCAAAATAAATTTTGAGATAATGTCAAATTTATTTTAGTTTATTCAGCCACTTAATGACATGAAACATCTCTTCTACTCCAAACCATATACTGCACGTGGTTTCTTTAAATTAAACTAATTTAATATAAATAATTTAAATGCAGATAACATCATTGTACATGTAAAATAAAAAAATAAAAAATATAGCCCCTAGTAATTGTCCAAATTTGAAAAAATCGAACAATATACTGCACGTGGTTTCTTTAAATTAAACTAATTTAATATAAATAATTTAAATGCAGATAACATCATTGTAAATGTAAAATAAGAAAATAAAAAATGTAGCACCTAGAAATTGTCCAAATTTGAAAAAATCGAGAAGCATGTGAAGTGATTTTTGGGAAAAAAAATTGACTAGGAGAGAATCTCAGCGTGACATCATTAACTTAACATTAAAAAACTAAAAGTCAACTTGGACAAAGCTCTATATGTTAGAACTCGAGTAGGTACTAACTAAGGAAGTAATGCCTTAAAACTCTATACTAAAGAATTTAAAAACAATACTAAAGAAATTTAAAACAATGATTCTTGACAATATTATTGTTTTCCATTTCATGGAGATTTGAAGCCTTAATCCTAACCATAAATCTAGTTCAAATGACTAGGGGTTTGTGCACCTTGTAACTATGAAGCTTAGTCCACATTATTAGGATCTAAGCACATTGTAATTATGAATGGTTAGGTATTGGGCAACGGTGAATTCATTCTATTTAATAATAATATGATTAGAAAATAATTTAATTACGTTTTTCTTTTAATATAGATATTTATAATTTTTTAAAATATTTATAATTTTTTAAAACATATATAAACAAATATATTTATAAAATAGTTATAAAAAATTAATTAATAATAACATCACAACAAAAGATTTGGATTTTTTTATTGGGTTTCGTGGTTTTTTATTAAATCTTAGTTATTTTCTAAATTCTAATTGTGCTCTGTAGTCATGGTAACCTCCACCATTAAGGGAGGAGGTCTTTCAGATTTGGATCTATACATAATCGATTTTCAAGCTTTGGTTGTTTCTTTGGACAAATTTGTCAAACAAGCCCCTTGTCGCTTTGTGAAGAAGATAGATGATTTACAAATTATCCCTCTCTCTCCAAAATCCCATTAGATGGCTATCACATTGGTGAAAAAGGAACTAATCAAGCAATTTGTAGACTTATGGTGATCCCCAAAATCCATGGTAGTATGGGTTCAAAATAATTAGGAACCCCTAGTCAAGGGAAAGGCTTCCTTCCAATTTTACAGAAGAGGCTACTTTGCATTTCTCTTTCAAATCAAGGATGTTTGAGATTTGATCTTCCAAAGTGGACTTTATTTTCATGAAGCACAAGGAATGTATCTCAATTGTTGGAACCCATATTTTAACCCCGAGAATGATATTCCTCCAAATGTGCTTGTCTAGGTCCATCTTCCTCACCTTCATTCACATTTTTGGAATGAAAAAACCCTAAAATCGATTGGAAACAACCTAGGAACATATATAGATTATGCAATACCCAAAGATCAAATCTTGTCATGTGTTCGAGTTTGTATTGAAGTAGACTTGGAAAAGCATTTAATAGAAGAAATCTAGCTAATATTAGGGGATTGGAAGCATATCCAATAAGTAGATTATGAGCAAATTCATTTTAAATGTTGGCATTGTCATGAGTATGGACACTTTACTAGGTTGTTCCCTAAACTAGTTGCCCCAAAGAAGGAATCCCAAACAAACTTAAATGTGTGGAAGACAATGAAGAGAAGAAGAGGAGGTAACATGTAGATGAGCATAATCCAAGCTACCCCAACATCTCATGAGAAAATTCCCCAACAAATCCTCAATGCAGCAAATATGGAACCTCGTGGTCCTCCTCCTTCTAGTTCTGCACTTGAAGAAGCAACTGAAACAAAGGAAATCCCTTAAGAAACAAGCCTAATAAGAAATCAAGGATTAAGTGAACTTGTATTAACTTGATCCACAATAGTTCTGAGGATCTCAATAGTTTTATGACTCCTAGTCTCCTTCAAACCCACATAATCCCTTATCCTTGGGGGTCCATGCAATCAATCCTCCCTTTTATTCCATGGCAGCCTAAACCTCATCCTCCCCTCCCCATAACTTCTACTCCTCCTTAAGTCCTTCCTTAAGAACACTAAAAAGTCCTCGATTATTTTCAAATCCAAGGGAAAATTCAACCTCATATCAACCCAAGTGCAAAGGTTGTCCCTCTAATAGATAATCCATTGAACATTCTATAGAGTGGGATAAAGATCTAGGCAAGCAAAGTGTCTTAGAGAATTTTGTTTACAAAACCAAATCAAGAACTGATAGCGGTGGAACCTCCTCGTGGGGGGACCTTGTAGATCCCAAAAAAAATGATGAAACTTGTGTCCTAAAATGGTGAGGGATCAAACTCTGAATCAAAACATAAATATCTAAGAAACCTAATTAGGGGTGAGATGACATTGATCATACTCAAGTGACAAAATTAAGCATTGAGGTAGCAATTGATCGTAGTGCAAATGTTTGGAAGAATAACTCATTGGTTCTAGAGGCACCTTAAGAAGTATTTTCACAATGTGGAACTCAAACATGTTCACCTTGGAGGAAGCCATTGAAAATCAACAATGGTTACCTACTTCCTTGAGGCACATTCATACATGTGAGCTTTATGTTATTATTAATATCTATATGTCCAAAAATTATAGGGAAAAACATTTATGTTGGAAATATTTGAACAACACCCAAAATCATGTTCCCATTGATAGAAGAATTGTTGGAGGGGGGCCTCAACATAATTACATATTTATAAAAGAAAGCGGGGGACTTAGAGTTTGAGACCCCTTTGGTGAACGCTTGGATGATCTTATTCTTTCATGGGATTTAATGGATATCAAACCTTGGTTCAAAAAATATACTTGGTCCAACAAAAGAATTGGTCCAAGGCATATCTTAGCTAGAATAGACAAATTCCTTATCCATCACTCCTTCCTAATTAACTCTATGGATTTTTTCTCAAGAATAATCCTCTAGTCTACCTCCAATTATCATCCTCTCAATATGGAAATGAAGGAATCACAAAATATCTGACCTATCCCCTTCAATTTTAACCCTCTTAGTCTACAAGAAAAGGAAGTGATGGAAGCACCCAATCAAGCTTGGAATACTTGGGTTAAAGGATCACCTATATTCATTTAGGAGAAAAATATAAATCTCTCCAAATCAACCCTAAAATATTGGGTGATAAATCATTACATGTCCCTTGAGAAAGAGATGGACTTGTGTAAAAGAAAATTAGAAAGTACACTATATCATCTAGAACAAGATCAAATTTTCCCTCAACTTCTTTAGGAGGGAAAAGAAGCATAACATTCATATCAACAAGCCATTCAAAAAAATGAAATTCAGTGGAGGGTCAAATCAAGAAGTTTATGGCTTACAATAGGGGACAAAAGTAACTTGTACTACCACCAGCAAGCAAAATCCCGTTAATGGAAAAATAATTTCATGTCCATCAAATATTCTAAATATCAAACTATAAATATTTTTTCATAAATAAAATAGGAAGCAATATAGTATTTTGAGGATCCATACTCAAGTCCTCCACATATAGACCTAAAAGAGACAAGAGAGATGCTTGAGCATATCCCAAGCTTAATAACATTTGAAGATAAAAGTCTACTCATGAGGGAAATTGAGGAAAATGAAGTCATAGAATAAAGTTGGAGTCTTGATCTAGACAAAGCTCCCAGACCATATGGTTTCACCATCAACTTTTACAAAGCATGTTGGAACCCTATAAAATTTCATTTAATCAAAATGCTAATGTATGTCCACATTTAATCTTGTAGAACGAGAGGAGCCATAAATTTTACATTCTTGGCTCTAATACCCAAAGAGGTTAATCCCCCCAATGTTTTTTTATTCCAACATATTTCTTTATGTAATTTCTTCTACAATATCCTCTAAAAAATTATTGAAAATCATCTAAATCCCTTTCTCTCCAAAATCATATTAGAAAATCAAGGGGGTTTTCTATCAAATAGGCAAATATTGGATAATATTGTGATTGTTCAATAGGTTATTCATTCTGGTAACACTAGAGGGGACAAATGTATGGAAATTAAACTCAATGTGGATAATGCCATTGATCGAGTAAATCACTCATTCCTCTTCCAAATTATTGGAAAATTTGGTTTCTACTCTCATTTTATAAAGTGGATTGAAGCATGTATCAACAATCCCTAGATCTATTCTCTTGTCAATGGTAGAACTTCTTCTTTCTTGTCTGCAAAAATGGGACTAAGTAAATGATGCCCCCTTTCCCCCCTTCTTTATATCAAAATGGATCACTTGTTGAGTGGAAAGTTAGAAAATGAGAAATTAACTAAGAACATTATGGGAACTAGGATTGTTCATGGAGTCAAAAGAGTCAACCACACATTTCATGGATGAATTTATTTTATTGGGAGGAGCATTAATTAGTATAGCCACCCAACTTAAGAAAGTGCTTGACTCTTTTCTCAAATTCTTAGGATGGTAAATCAATAATTGCAACTCTCAAATATATGGCTAGAATGTGAGTAGACAAAATTTAATCACTCTCTTCAGCTTAAGCATCTCACAATAATAGGATATTCATATATCATTATAAGACATGAACCTAGCAACTGAAGCCAAATATATAAGACTAGAAGAAATACTTAGCATGGTTTGACCTATATTTGAAAACATGGATTATAAATTTGACTAGTACCATGTACAAAGTCGCAATAACCAATTGGCTAATTCATACGACAATTTAGCAATATAGCTGGGAAAAAGGAGTGTTTTTTATATAATGGGAAACATGTCACTCAACCTATTCCTGCAGCACGTCATTCTTCCAAGTGTCACTTTAGTGGGGATCATCAAGGAACGATGGAGGAGTTAATTACACATGAAGGAAGTATTTCATCCCACAAGCATCCACTCCTCATCATCATGTTCTTGATCTATGCCACCTTGGAAAATAAACATTTTAGTTTCATCACACACTGCAGTAGTGGGATAAATGAATAGTGGTATGTGGCATTTTCTTCAGTGAAGGATATAGATAACGATGTCTTTAGCTGTAGTTTATGTTTGCATGACAAGGAAGAGAAGTTAGAAGGGGATTTCCCCTTGTGGAAGGATGTGAAAGAGACTTAGGTTTACGCTTTGTGTTGGTCTAGCATACAAAGACTATGGGATTTAAGGAATTTCATGCTACACATAATTCCCTTCATTAGCATGAGGAGAAACTTAAATCCCTACATGAATACTTGGATAAAACTCTCAAGTGACTCTTCACACTCAAAGGCATGACAACATTCAATGATGAGGTTTGGATAAGTTTGCATTTGCACTTGAAGTGTAGGGTATATAGGCTAGAACAAGTGGCCTTGAAACTCATCAAATTCGGTTTGGGAAACTCAATCAATTTTAGCTTTATTCTCTTGGGCCTCATAAATGAATCCCATATCTTCTCTGTTTTGGATGAACACATTACTATGGAAAATGAAGGACCCTTAATTTCCTAGTTCTCTTCTATAACTCTATTACCAACATCCAAGTAATAGATTCTCTGATTATGACAAGCAATGTCTCTTCTTGTAATATGTTTTATCCTATGAATGTTTTTCTCTTGGGTAGATATGGGTTTCATTTTGTAAAATTTGGGAAGATTATGGGAACTTTGTAGCTAGTCTATTTTGAATATATATCCTTAGAAGCCTCCTAGCTTTGATGGACATCTTGCTTTTGTAACTCATCTATGTCCTCTAGCTGCAATATTTTTATAGATAAATAAAAGTTCATATCTTTTGTTAAAAAAAGAAGAAATAAAGAAAAGGGATGCATACAACTTAAAAATAAAAAATAAAAATTATTGATAGCATTATTATACCATAATTTTAAGTTGTCTTAATGATTAAATTTTGTATCCACATTTTTTCATCATAAAGGGTTTGGATTTTTATTAATTAAATATGGATATGGAAATTATCACATAGGTAATGATTAATATATATCTAAACCATGTAATAAGGACTTTGAATCAAAAGAATATTTAAATTTGTCATGTTTATTTTATGGTGGTGGTGGTGGTGATGATGATGATGATGTATTCACATAGGTAATGATTAATATATATCTAAACCATGTAACAAGGAGTTTGAATCAAAAAAATATTTAAATTTCTCACGTTTATTTTATGGTGGTGGTGGTGATGATGATGATGTTGTTGTATTTTTAAAGTTGTTGTCAAAGTAGACACCAAATTGGTGTATAATACCCCATTGTTTATGAGACAAGGGACCCACCTCTACATAATGATTTGAGTATTAAAGTCTACATAGGTAAGTTAACATTACATTTTGATGTTTTGGATATCAAAACCATAAGTAATTTAAAAAACTTGTTACATATCTCAAATTTAGTTCCATTTAGGACCTTTTGTCTTATTACCCTATTATTCACACAAACATGAGGGGACACATGAATCATGTTAAATTTCAAGGAGCAATTAATATCAAATCTTTTAACTATCATCTAAAGTTGCAATTTTACTTATTACACAAAGTCGTCATGGTTTATTATTCAATTTTTTTTTTTTACTTCAAGCATTTAGTATGACAACTCTCCCTATCTTTTATCATTGGTGTTAAGTCAAATTTAGTCTTGCATTTTATATTTATTCTTGTGTTATTTTTCTTCAGGTCCTTCATCCCAATATTAATGTACTTTGGAGTCCCCTTAGGAACTTATTTTCTCTTTATGTATGTCTCCTTTCCTAAATTCAATTATATATATATAAACAATTAAAAGTAGTGGATATTTGTGGTAAGTAAAAAACTATATTAAATGTTCATAGAAAGGTTACATAAAAAAAGAATCTACTTATCAAAATTTTAACGTCTAAAATAAAATACTATTGAGTCATATTAACAATATTTTTTACAAAATTTCAAAAGGTTGTCTAACAATGTAAGTTCCACAATATGTACATAATAGCGCTATAAGCTTAAAACACATGTAAACTTAGCCAAGGACATATTTATTAGTAACCATATCGATTATTTCTTTTTTGGACTCCATCAATTACATATTTAGATTGGGTACTGATGTGCTAAATGATCCATGACTTTTCCAAAAATTGAATTTATAGAAATCCAATCTTCTTTTCTTATGACAAACTAGTTATAATATTCTAGACATTCACACTTTCATCTTCCACTTCTCTAATATGTTACCTCTAATACACTAGAATCCCATGCTAACTTGTAATTGAGCTGAAATATTAGTGTATCATTCTTGAATTTTCCTTGAAACAATATAATTTGAGTTATTATTTCCATCATTTAAAATATTTCCTTCTTAACACCCAATGAATCGCCTGTAGTTCACAAGATTCCACTAAATGTCAACACAATACCAATCCATGAAGGTAAGAAAAATGCATAATAGAACCCACGCTATTGGGCTCAAAGAAAGTAATAAGGTCCTTTAGAGACCAATAAAAAAAGAGATTGAGTCTAGGTTGATAATCACCAAATGTGCAATAGGTGTGAAAATAAAAACCATTTCTTCCATAAAGAAGGATGAATGAGGAGGAAAAATCCACCAAGAATCCCAAACAATAACTTGAATACTTCCAATGGAGTCAAAGGTAAATACCCTAGAGTCCAATAAGAGCTAAGGCTTTGTCAACGTATCTAGAAAACTAGAACAAGGGAAGGAATCTCCTAGAAATTCACCCAAGAAAAAAAACATGATAATAAAATACTAAAGAAACATCAAGACTGAATTCAAAATTTTCCCTTCAATCTTTCTACACAATAGAAGAGAAAGAAGGGGAGCACATCTACTAACTCAATAATCCCATAGGAAAGGGCCACTATTCCAAGAACCTAAACATCAAATTAAGAGCCATTGCCTAGAACTACAAGTAGGAATGTCTAACTCACCACATAGTGAAATCCATCTCCTAAGCCACATCCCACCGTGTTTATGCCAAATTCATAGTGTTATTTCATAATTGTACAAGTCACATGCAATTGAAGAATGTGACATGGGGGTAGTTGCTTCACATAATGCTTGATACCAAAGTGTTCTACCACCCAACCTATGATCCATGTTCCCCTTTCATGGGTGCTTGAGTTGACATATGCCATCATGGAATTGGTTGGTGGTAAACCTTATCATTTACAACATTAATTTACTATTTTTCTAAAGTTTCATTGTTTGCATATTGATCGACAACGTAATGGCTTTCCTAGAGCACATGATATAACTTAACACTGGGAATGGATGTTATAATTTTCCTGATCCATGCAAACACAAATGATAACTTGAAATCCAATGGGTTGGTTCCCAAGGCAAGTTCCAAATAACATTATTTAAATCCCTCACCATGATCAACTTTGAGTATGTAGGTTGCTAGCTAGATTCAAGCATTGCAAGATAATATACGCTTATGCCTAATTATTATAAGATATTCCAAGACCAAGTATCTAATAACATTTTTTGAATCCCCCATTACAATCAAACTCTAAGTATGGAGGGTGCTAACTAGTTTCAAGCTTTGCAGGAGCATATATCCTTCCACCTAGATTTAGAAGATATTTCAATACTATAGACATGTATATTCAATTTTTTCTCCAAGATCAGTGATTACTTGTCCAACACAACCACTACACTAAATTCAATTAAATTATTAAAAATCTTCACACTTTCTAACAATTTTTTTAGGTAAATAAAATCACCCAACATTATATTATTTTCATGAAAATTTTATAAACAAAATAAATCTTTATCACATTTATAATATAATCCATATTTACAATCTTAAATAAACATAATATTTATAAAATCAATAATCTCAAAATTAATTAAAAAATCCTTTAACATGCATAAAATATTTCTTAATATTCTCATTTATTTTACTATTATAATTTTCTACATTAATAAGTACTCACATTAAATATATAATAAAAAAACATTTAATTATCATAATCTATTTCCTACTTTATAGAATAACTTAATAATTTAGTCTTAAGATTATTATTATATCATAATAATATTTATTATTAATTAATTAATTATATGCTTGTTAATTTGTAGAATAACTTAATAATTTAATCTTAAAATTATTATTATCTCATAATAATATCATAATATTTATGGTTAATTAATTCATGGCTTATTAATTATCATAATATTTATGGTTAATTAATTCATGGCTTATTAATTTAAAATTATTAGATTGATCCTTTATACATATTGAACTTTTCATCTAAAATATTAATTCTATACCTTCATTACATTATTACATTTATAAGATGACTAATAATTTAATCTTATGATTATTGTTATATCACGGTTATAAAAATAAAATTGATCACTAGTTGGTTATGCTGGTTACTTCTAAATAATTAGTTGGTTATGCTGGTTATTTTAAATAATTACATTAGTTTTTAAATATTAGGCTTTTAATTAAAATATTTATTTTTAAATATTAAAATATTAATTCTATAGTTGAAAACAAAATTTAGATTTTGATAATAAATTGATTTAAAATCTTTGAATTTAATAAATATATAAAAAAATAAACTAATTAAAAAAAATATTATTCATATATTATTACTTAACCAAATAAAGCATTACAAAACAACGTTTGCCTTGCCCTATTTCATATTCTAGATGTTTCCTTTATATAATAGTGACTTAGTTTAATACATGTGATTTTTAACATTACTAGTGATGTATTATGATGACGTGGCAAGTGATGCATATATGGCAATTACCTTCTTTTCTAACATATATTTAACTAAATAGGGAATTTTATATAGCGTTTGCCTTACCTAGGGTTTCATATTATATATATTTCCTTTATTCTTAGTTTAATATATTTGTTTTTTTCGAAAGTGATTAAAAAGTCATGGTGACCTTATCAATAATGTATTTGAGATTCTTGTGTAATCAGTATCTTCCCTAACATATAAAATTCAATTAAAAAATTATTATTTAAGGTCCAATACCATTTGAATTATTCAGCTTGTGTTGTGCACATGGACATATTCTATTAAATATTAAAAATTAAGATGAATTCCCAAAATAATAGAGATACTATGTCCATTCCAAGCTTTAAAGGTCAAAGTCCATGCATTTAAATTTAATGAATATATGTAATATGATGTGCCGAGAGCATCACCACATAATCAAAATTGGGTACATTGTCATGTGAGCCCGTAGGGGTTGGAAAAACATGTAAAAAAGGGTTGTGGTGATGGCTATGTTTAAGGTACTTATACCTTGACACATGTCTCATCCTCTAATTGGCATTCCTCCCCATAAAATGGCCTCCTGGTTGAAGTACTTAAAAACATGCAAATAAGGGTTGGGTTGTGGTGATGGCTATGTTTAAGGTACTTTTACCTTGACATATGTCTCATCCCCTCCATAAAATACTTAAAAACATGTAAATAAGAGTTGTGGTGAGGGTTATGTTTAAAGTACTTTTACCTTGACATATGTCACACCTCCCTCCTTGCTAAAGTACTTGTATTATAGTGTGACATGAGGTGGTGGAGATCTATGGAGGCAAACATTTTAGGTTCATACTCATTGTACAAATAGATATGACCTTCACTCATGACAACATTTGATATGAGGTGGTGGAGATCTAGGGAGGGAAACTTTTTAAGTTCATATTTAATGTACAAATAGATATGACTTGGATATGACTTTCACTTATGACAACATTTGATTGCAGATCCCTCCATTATCTAGTAGGTAGAATTTTGGGATGTTTTTATGGGGAGATTTGTGAGATACTCCTGGTTAGTTTGAATAGCTTTTGTTATGTGGTTTTATATTTTAGTCAACTATGATGATATTTCAGGGCTTATTAGCATTCTTGTTATTAGTGTTGAGAACGGCGTTTGTGAGCATTGAGAATGTTTGTGATTAAGAGTCCTTATTTTTTTTTAATATGGTCATTTTCTTTAGTTTGATATGTTATTATTCATTATTTATGGTTTTATTATTTTGTATTGTTTGTATTTTATTTCAAGTTTTAAGAAGAGAATTTGTCTCTTAGGGTGTAGATGGGCACCTCTTAGTAACTATTGCATTGTTTAATGATTCTTAATGTATTGTCATTCTTTAAAGTGCATTTTTCTTGCTAGTCTAGCCAATTATATTTCTTATTGACCTCCTTTTATTATTCATTACTCATATATTTAGTGGCTTTGAAATGTTGGTTGGGTTTTGTTTTCTCCTTTGAAGGCCACTTTGCCACACTCAAATAACCAAAGGGAGTGCTTCTATCGTAGGATGGAATTGCCTACCTCGTACCTTCATTGTCCATATATATCTTCCTCTATGGGTTGTGTCATTTTCCTTTCTTGTCGAGACTCTTACACTCAACCGTTCTTCCCTTACCTCCACCATTATGAATCCTATAGCTTCTAAATCCATTTAATATGAGTGTCTCATGAAGCCTATTGGTCAACAACTATAGATCATACAAATGGGCTTGTCTTAACTAGTTTAGGCTTAACATCCAACTCTTAATAGTGTAAGTCTTAATACCAATGGTACCATGTGTGCTCTTCAAATCTAAAGTCTATTATTTCAACTAGATAAACACTCTCTAGTGGCTAGCTCTAAAATGGATGGCCGAGCTACTTGGGGTGTGCAACAACCTTGTCACTGTTTTTAGTAAAGGAAAGCAACTAGATGTTTTGGTAGGGGTTTTTTGGTTAGCACACTTACATTTTCCTAGGTACCCTAATGAACTCACATATAGGGTGCAACGATGCGTTCTCATTATTGGTACACTAGCAATAGTTATTAATATTTTGTCATAATATATTAGTTTAAATCAATTGTAATCATATTCTAATTGGTGTATCTTTGAACCATATGTGCACTAATGAGTCACTATAGAAGATGCCTTAGTAATATTTAAAAATTTGCTATATCATATATATTTTTATTTAAAAATATTATAAAACTTATCAGTGTGCTCCCATATAAGGTGCATCGGTGCATTCTTGTTATTGATGCATCGATGATTTATTGTTCTATGAAAAATAGTAGTTTAAGTTAGTTCTAAACATACTCTAGTTTGTGTGTCTTTAAATTTTAAGTGCATTGGCGATTTTTTATATAATATGTTTTTATTATACAATATCGATTTTATTTAAAAAATTACAAAACTTCTTAGTTCACTCTAATATAGGGTGCAGAAGTATATTCCCATTATTTACACACCGAATGCCATTATTATTAACATTCCAGGATATAATATTGATTTAAATCAATTCTAAATGTACTCTAATTAGCCAACTTTAAACTACAAGTGTACTGGTGCATCAGCATATAAGACACATTGAATAAGGTTTAGACATTTTATTATACAATATCTATTTTTATTTTAAAAGTTTACAAAAAAATTATTAGTACATTTAATAATTGTGCATGCATCATTCCCTGCTAATCAATGGTGCACCAAATTAAATATCATGTAGTAAAATGTTGGTTTAATTTACAATTTTTGAAAAACATAACCAAGAATATATGTACACCCTTACACATATTAAAATTGGGTACACCATTGTAGGGTAATTGTAATTTCATTTGTAACTTTTATTTAATCCTCCAAACCATACATGCACCAATTCTAACCCTCATGATACAACCAGCCCATTTTCAAGGTTACCATATTGTCAAATTTCTTGATTCCTTCACTTCCATGATAGATTTGGCTTGTCATAGATTTTGCAAAATAGTACCAAAATTTTGTTTTTTTCTCTCCATGAAAACGTGTCTTCTCAATAGACAAGAGACCAAGTAAATTAATCACCATCCCATAATTTACACTTTTAATAGTGTAAAATTTTAAACCAAGGCTTAATTTGCATGTTTTCTCTGACAAAAAAGAAAACGAAAACATATATGCACTATGCATTGTCGCCATTTGGCTCTTTACACTAAACTTTTATAATGTGTCCTTGTTACTAATAGGTTGCATCATGATCAATGCATTTAGTAAAAAAGAGTACACTATTGAAACCAAAGTGTAAACAATTTCCCACACTTTTTGGATGCTCTATATAATGTTAAGAGGCATTGTTATTAATGCTCCTGTATATTGTAAGTACACCATTAAGTACACTTAAGTTAATATAATTTCCCCAAATTGTCAATGCTCTAGAAAGTGTATAGAGGCTTCCACTCGTGCTTCCATACATACCAATGGTGCCATAAAGTGAAATTTAATAAATACATTTTCTTGCACTTATTAGTGCACTCAATAATATAAGGAGGTAGCATAATCAATGCTTATTTACATCAATATAACAACACCAACAATTAAATTAAATAAATTTAATTTCCTTGTTCTTGTCAATGTGCTTTAAAAGGTTTAGACATGCCATTGGTGGTGATTCAATGCATATAAGGAACATTGAACACTTGTTGATGCCCTTGTATGTATATAGCATACCACTCAATAATAGTAATAAAAAGTTATTGGTTTTATCAATGTGTTAATATTCAACCAAAAGTGATAATAATACTACATTGATTATCTAGCTATGCCGATGATGGTGTAAATATATAAGGTGCACTGAGCAGTTTACAAATGGTAGTTTAGCATATATTTATCTATGTTAGGTGTGTAGATGTGTGTGCATGTGCTTAATGAAATTTGTATGTGAATTAGAGATAGAAACAACAAAAATGTTAATGTTAGTATTGGTGAGTCAACACATATAACTTTGTATGTTAGTGGGAGGCCTAGGAGATGGAGAAGGACATGCACCCTTTTCCTAAAACAATGCAGACTCGTCCCTTTTTAGGAGCATTGACATTCCAAAGTTTTATGAGGATGTTACATCTTTCAAATGAAACACACACTTGTTGACTGATGTGATCCACCAGTAAGATTAGGCTAAGCAAGCATTTAAGGTTGGTCCAAATCTATGGTACCAACCCACAGAGGAGGATATTTATTCCATTATCGAGTTATTTACAAGGGTGGGGGAATTTCTCTATTTCCCAATTTTTAGAATGACATTATTCGAGAGGGTGAAATGGCATGTGTAGAGAATCTATGTTAATGCTACTATCATTAACCATAATTAGTCCTAGGTTGTTGGGGGCTAGTAGCATTTATCTTCATTCAATGTAAAAATAGGTTAGGTTCATAAACTTTATGGTTATGAAATTAACACCCTATACCTCTAATTGGAACTGCATTATTCAACCTCTAATGCATTAGGTAGATAGTCTATTTTAGAGGCCCAAACTAATTAGGTGGTTTACATTTTTTGTGATAATTTTATTTTACATTAGATTCACAATTGTGTTATTTTTTATGGGAGAATCATCTTCCCCTTTTTTAGATATATTTACTTTATTTTTTGAGGTTTTTGTGAACTTGGTATACATTTAATCATCTCCCTCCTAAGGTGATGAATGATGTGCACATGTGTATCCATATTTTGACTCCAATTTGTATTGAAATTAATTATGATGATATTTCTTATATAGGTGTGTATGTTCTATTAAACTAGATAAATCCAAAGCAATACATATGTATTTTATTCTTTTCATTAATAAAAATATTGAATAGCTAACTAGTGATATGAGCACCAATATAAACTATGATACCAGGAGTAGGAACAAGTGAGGATCTAACAAGGGAGTCCAAATGTGCCTTAAGAATCCCAATTTTTTTTGCCAAACCATCTTCTAATGCTAATCTCGTTTTTGATAAATATCCTTCCAATTTCCCTTATTGATTTCATAAGCCAATTATTGAATGTGGTTGGTGGAAGGACCACCTTCCAAAATTATTAATGAATATATTGAGTTCCATTATCTCTAAAAAATGATCCCCTTTCCTTGAGTAAAGTGATTGGGAAAGTGTGGTCATGAAAATGAAGGAAATGTGTACAGACATAAAGTTCATGGAGGGAGAATGAGAGAAAATCCATGTGAGTGTGTAAGAGAAAGATAAAAATGGGTATGCAATGAGTTTGTTAGATGAGGTGCATGAGTGAAAGAGACCGATCCATGCATGTGGAGAAAGTTTTCTAGTGATCTGGCTATTTTTGGGAGAGATTTGAATAAGTAAAAAATTGAGACTTTTTCCTTGACTTGAGTAGGGAAGCTCCTAATCATTTCCAAGTGTAAGAGGGTCGTGATTGGTGTATAGTTGGGTGCACATGGGTGTTATAGCATCTTCCATCACCATGTAGCTTGAGATGCTCTATATGGCCTATATGACATTTCCCTCCCTCTTAATAGAGTTGATGTCCTTTGGGAATATTTTAAAAAATCATTTTTTATTTTGTACTGTGTATACATGTGACATTCCTAAAATACATGTCACATACACCATGCGTCGCTATCATCACACCTCACATATGCCATTAAAAAACATAAAAAATATAAAATTCACATGTTTTTGGGCGACGTTTACAAGTCGGACCAAAAGCCACACTCTACAGTCGTCCCTCAACTACCCAACTAAATTTTTGTGGTGTAAAACATGCCTTAGGTTAGCCCAACCTAAATGCATTGGATAACATCCTCACTCTACCAAAATCTTGTTAGATCCAAGTCTATCATCTTGTTGATAGGTGGTAAAATTCTTGCCTACAATGGGGAGTTACCACTCAATCGGGGCCCCATTTAGACCTTTACTCATTTGTTGTGGTAGAACTCACCAATATATAGGTCTAATTTCCTCTACCTAAACTAATCTAAATAACTAAACTAATAAAATAGAAAAATATATAACCTAATGTTAATCTAATCTAATTATCCTAAATATACATAATTTCTACCTAGGTCTACTCCACTAAGGATGTGTAAAAGGTTTGTTGAAAGTAATAGTAAGGAGAGAAGGGAATACTCAAATGAAAACTTGTGAAATAATTGCAGATGTTTGAAATGGTAATCCTCGTGATTGAAATGTGAGCTCATCCAACCACTTGGGAGGCTTATTCTCTAATGAGAGAACTAGGAAAATCTATGTTTTTTGTGATTTTAAAATATTTGTATGCAAATCTAATTTAATATGAAATAAAATGAATTAATAACCTATCTCAATAGTGAGAGTAAATCTATAAGTAACAGTATGAATATCAGACAGAAGATATCAAATCTAAGAACTCAGAAATAGACTGAAACTTAAATAAATTGTGAATAACAAATATGTATTTCAATTATAAAAACGAAATAAATACTCTAATATTCACCATGGGAAACCATAAATTGAATTCGTATATTGCATCAAATAAAATAAGGAATGCATATAATAATATATCACATATACACTTTCATTACAGAAAATGACCTCTTCAAAAAGTTTTTAGGCCTTCAAAATTGATCAAAAAATAGCTTATACAAATATCAATTTTTTTAATACGCATTCCTCTAATTGACCCTTTTCTAATTGAAGAGTGTTATATGCATGATTTTTTTTTGTAAAAAATATAATATTTAAATGTTTTACATGAATTTCTTGCTTAAAATAAAACATAAAGAGATAAAATAAAAATAAAATATGTCTCACATATGAGATTGAATTTCCAAAGAAAATCCAGGTTGTTAAGATTGTTGAAGAGGTTTTTCAGAATAGTTATTGATCTACTTCATCATCCAATGTAATCAAGTTTTCCCCAGTTTTCAAGTGATTCATATCTACTTCTTTTCTTCTAAAAACTTTTGACCACTGAGCAAAGAGTTCTAGAACCTGGTGCAAGTGAACGAAGTTGTTATGATTCAAACTCATTTGGCACTATCCAATTCCTTTCAATATATGTCTTTTATTGAACTTGTATTTATAAGTGAACCTGGGGATAGAATCATATGGTGTTTTGAAGAAATTGTATAGATTTGTAACAATCCAACTGATGAGAGCTTGAATGTGTTCTTTATCATTATCTCTATCGTCTTCAAGTCCATGTGCACATATGGCAAGAGGCAAAGTTTTTAAATGTTTTCAGGATAAGGAATATTATAATCCTTTTAAATATTTAATAAATTGTTCTATATTTTATTGCACCAATCAATAGTTTCCTTAATCAAATCCTTTTTATTTTTTTGGTAAGTAAGCACCCACTGGGGATTTGAACCAGTGACCTATCACAAGGAGTGCCTTAACAATGCACCCATTCACCGTCAATCCAAAGCCCCGTGGGATACTTAATAAAATCCTTAATAAATGAGAATATTTCCTTTGTTCCAAGGAAATTTTCATCATTCTTTTATAAGTTTTAGGAATTTTACTGATGGATCCAGAATTTTCCTTTTTCTCCCAAACACATATGTCATGTTCTAAAATTAATTTATATTCCTTCATTAGAACTTCTACTCTATCAGTAATGTCCAACAGATCATGATTAAAACCATTAATTCTATGAATTTGATAAGAAAAGCTGTTTTGGGCTTGTTTCAAATGATCATTAATAGAAAAAGTATGAATTAAAAAAAAACAATGCATGAGGCTTCTTTTTATAATGTTTCTATCCTGCTGAGATATGCTTGTTTCACTTCTTCCACTTACTTGATATACTTGTTTTCTACCTTAGACAATTTATTTTTAAATTGTACCTCAATTTGATCCTTTTCAACATCAAAACTGTCTTATAGCTTCTTGGTACCTAACTGTAATTCTTGGTCTTGATTCATCTTATATCCTTGCAACTCTCATTCAAGCTCATTATTTTTATTGTTTTACTAATATAGTTGCTTATATATTTCATCAACGGACCATTTTTTCACTGTGGAAAATACCCCAAGTGTATATGCAGTGCCTTTCGCCATTTCTAGATTTGAATCCCTATCAATTAAGCATGTATAAGAAAGCATTAGAAACAAACAAAACAAAAGTATCAAGCTTGAACCCAAATCAAAGTTGTATCTAGATATGAGCATGATTTGGTTTGTGGTAATCATCAAATCACCATTTGTGAGCACTTCCAATCATCTAAAGACAACAATTTCTAGCCAAATTTGGAAATGTTACAGAAATCGTTGAGCCTTAGAGCCAAGTTCCAATATTTTGTGCTCAACTTCAAACCATGATTTCAATAATTTTTGGTTATATTTGAACCATCATCAGAGAGCACTTCCACTTTGCAGAAGACAACAACTTATAGCCAAATTCAGAATTATTTTAGGAACTGCTTCAAGTCTAGTTCCACAGTTGATGGTGAACCTTAAAACACCACCTATAAAATACTTCAGCTTCTACTATCCATCATCGAGGAGCACTTCCACTTTGTAGAAGTCTTTTGCTTCTAGCCATATTTAGAATTGTTCCAGGAATTGCTTCGAGTCAAGTTACAGAGTTGGTGTTCAACCTTCAATCACCACCTATAGAAGTCTTGGCTTATACTACTTCATTTGGTTTATGTTATTCCTTAAAGCACCTCTTCAGGGAGCACTTGCAGTCATTAGCTAACATACACTTTTGATTTTTTGTCTCTCTTCTTGGACTCACATACACCCCTTTCGATTAAGGGTGGAATGTTGGACATCTAATCTATTAGGGTTGGTGTGGATGAATACTGTAACAACCCAGGTTAAAAATCCATGTAAAAATATATATATGGCCATAGTCATGGGACACATTCCAAGATGAATGGTGGGAAAAACATCCTAGTGGGTGTTGATTCAATTTATTATGGCTAAGGAAATTGGCAAAGGCACTGGCAAAGGCTTTGGAAAGGCATGATGAATTAATTGGCATTTTATTTATGAAAATAATGGAAATTAGGAGAAAATGGAGGTGAAAGGTCACATATTGCATGTGAGGAGGAAAATGAAGGAGAATAATGGAAACTGAAGAAAATATATGCCTCATTAATAAAAATGATTTTGAGGATCAGTAAGCAGGCTTGGTCAGCTTAGAGTTTTCTTGGAGCACTCTTGGAGGGTGTGGCATACTTGGATTTTTGGAGCAAGAAGGAAAAGGAAGAGTAGGAAAGTGCAAGAGGACATTGGGATCAGCAGCTACAACAGATTTTTCTTGCAGGTACCGAGTTGCATGTATGTTTTCCTCACTAGTTTTGGCATGCATGGCATATGCATGTGGTTTGTTGGTTGTGATCTATCATTGGCATGGAGGATGGCCAGGATTGACAGTGGATTGCCTAGCCTTGCCATTTCTTGGATAGCCATGGTGATTGTGGATTTGTTTTCCTTATTTTATTTTGGTTGGTTCTCATGTTTCCTTAGCTTGGGTTGAGTTATTAGTCTTGGAAGCCCTGGTTGGACAAACACTCTGGAAGCCCTGTAACAGCTTGGGTTGAGTTACTAGTCCTGGAAGCCTTGGTTGGAAAAATGCTATGGAAGCCCTTGGTGAGTTGAGTTACTAGACCTAGAAGACCTGGTTGGAAAAACGCTCTGGAAGCCCGGTAAAAGTTATGTGCTGAGTTAATAGTCCTGGAATGCTTGGTTGGAAAAATGCTTTGGAAGCCCTGGAAGGCTTGGATAAAGACCAATCTGATGATGGTTTTGTGATGTCTGACCGTGAGGTGGAATCATTATTTGATGGGTTGAGGTGGATGGCCTCTGGAAGCCCTAGATGGTTTTTGATTGATGTGTTCTATGAGATCCCACATTCATGCTTGGAATATGGCACGAGGGTGAATGACTGAAGAGATATTTGGCTCAGCCATTCTACGGTTGGGTGGAACATGGAAGTCCCATCCTGAGTTTGGATTTTGCATCATCAATATGAGGTTATTTCTCCTTGTAATTCTATGAGTATTATACTAGTTATATGTGGTTTATATGGTTGTGATTTCATTGGTATTTATGTTGCTATTATGCTGGTTATATATATGTTTTATGACAGTAGCTATGTATGGATCTCATCATGTTTTTACTGGTAAATGAATGAACAATGTATCTATGAAATAATGGATGAAATGGCAGTTAATGTGTCGAGGCATCAATGCTTCTTAGCGATCCTCAACTAAGTATGAGACCCCTGTGCTCAAATATGTTATTTGCACTTGTAGATTACATATTTGTGATATGTTTGACAAAATCCTTGTCATGGCTAGTAGGGGTCTAGTCAAGGTCTTATTCATGTAACTGCATTTGTACATTCATTTCTCAGTTATTTAAATGAAGATGTCATTCAATTCTTGGAAGTGACCTGGGCTCTAGGCCTAAAAAAGTGGCTCAAATCCCAGGGACGCTGGCACAACACTGTGCAAAATAGTCCCTGGACATTGATTTGCAGGCCTGTGAGAGAGTCCAAAGGCCCCTGGACGTTGGCATGCCCATAGCATGAGAGCGTCTAGAGGTTAAGTTGTCAAAAATATCATTGGGACCCAGGGATGGTTGGCAAAAAGGTTGGATTGGTTCTTGAGGGTCCTAATGTTGACAGTGAATGTTTTTATAGTGTGTTTCCATCATTTCCACTTCCTTAACGTGACTTACAAGTTTGAATCATATCATAGTGGCCTCTCATCGCCTGTTTACCTATGCTGGTCGATTGCTTGGGTAGATGTGGGAGGAGGGTGTTCTAGAGTGTTATCAGAGCATGGTTCACCCCTTTGACTGGATGAGCAGTGTGTGGTTTTCATGCATTCATGTCGGTTGCATGTGTGTTAATCATCCTTGTGGTCTATGTGCTTGTTGCATATGAATGGTGTCGGTCATGGTTGTAGTGATGTCGCCATGTGAAGGTTGATGGTGTTGTTGTGGGATGTGTTGCCATGAGTGTATGGTGGCATATGCATTTTTTTTGCATGTCGGTGTATATACGTTGTTATGCATGCATTGTCATGGTGAAGATTGTTGTGCATGAGGTCATTGTATGCATTTTAGGCGATCAAGATGTTGATGGTATGTTATGATTCCAATGTGTTGGTTGAGATAAAGCAGGAAATGCAGATCATAAAAGAGAAGTTGTAGCATTGGACCTCGAGGAAAGAGCATGTCATCCTACAAGTTGTATGTTGGGCATGGAGGTATGTAGGTTAAGGATTATTATACGCATTATGGTTATGTGTATTCCTTTCATTCTATTAATGTTATGGTTACATTCATGATAGATGCTAGTTGATTGGTGTAGTCATATGCATGTGCCAAATAGTCATGAATGATAGTAACATGTGGTGGTATGCATTGCTATTTTTGTTTTAGGTTAGATAACTTGATGATTATGTTATATGTTGTTTATGAGTATGTTATATATTAACTTGTTGTTGTTACAAGATAGATAGCTTGAGGATTAGGTTATATGTTGTTGATGAGAATGATATATAACTTGTTGTTGTTATATGATATTAACTTGATGATTAGGGTTATTACATTAAGATCTTGATGTTATATGTATCATACTAAGTTGGATTGGTTTATGAAAAAGGTTAGGGTTATGACATTTAGGTATGAGTTAATATGCTGTGATATTATGTCGTACTAATCAAGACTAACTGTGAAAATGTGATTATTATGTATGAATGATAATTGTTTGTGGGTTTATGATGTGAACATGTTAGTTAGTGAATATTATGGACAACATGATCTTATTTGTGTTCAAGCTGATGTGTTGTGAAGTTGTATCGTGCTCCTAGATTGATTGTGCAGACAAGATAGAGTCCCTTGAGATACATTAAGGTATGAGTTTTCTTATGTCGTCTATTTGGTGTTTGAATGTTTGACTATGCCATTTATTTGGTGTTTGAGTTTTTGGTGTCTATTACGTCGTCTAGTTGATTTATTTAACGTTGTATGTTTGCAAGTTAGTTGAATGTTTGATTAATTGCATAATATGAGTATGTATTCAAATGATCTTAATATGGTTGTACTAATACATATGTGTTGAGATAACTAATATGTACTTGAGTGTAATAGGTGATAGTTGTAACATTTTGTCTAATGACTATGCGTTGACTATGGATTATGACATGATTGTTAGTCTTGGTAAAGGTTGATTTCAAATTGATAGATATGATTGTCTTGATATTTGGAACATTTGTTTGACATGGGTAAACAATGTAGGAAACATGTTTGGTATTAGCATGACAAGGTAATATTTTATGTGTTTATATAACTAATAGTTGCGTGATGTGACAATGCATAGTAACACCCAATTGCAGCAAGGAAAAGGTCAAAGAAAGGAATTGGGCAAGAATTCTTTTGGCTATGTTTGGAAACCCTAATTCCAAATGAATGAGTGCTTTGCATACAGGAAGTACTTTTAACCTTAATCTTTGTTGTGGGTGGGAACACCCTAGGGTCTTGGGTTGAAACCCCAACAGAGCGGAGGGAAAACAACAACAAGAAATGCACAGACAAATAATTTAAATTCTTATACTACTGAACTGGGAAGAAGTGACCTTACCCGAAGGTCCTACGTTTAGGTAGATCTCGCAGGGTTCAAACCCTCTGCTTCCTCCGATGCCTTTGAAACCTGTAAATTATCCAAGCAAAGCATATACAACAGTAGTAACAAAAATCATATTCATGATATATACGTTAGATCATATAAGCAAATGAACGATTACACATTAATATAAGATTTATAAACAAATCACAACATGTATCAATGCATAAACACGATAAATATCAAGAATATAACAACATTTATATATTGATGTAAGTTACAAGAAAGATGGAAAACTACAACCTGAGTTTCCTCCAACTCCAAGCAGAATCGTCCTTCGGATCCGTCTTGTCCCGGCCTCAGCAATCTTCCTCCATCAACATACAGAAGGATATCACAAGAGGGGTGAAGGATATCTCAAAAGAGGAAACAAGAGTTTCCTAAAGCTTTGGGAGTTCAGGAGGCACAAGGATTTCTTTAGACTCGATCCGGGATCAATCAACTATAATATCAATATTTCATCTCCTCTCTCTTTAGTCCTTCCCATGGAGGTTTATTTATACTTCTCCAAATTAGTTTTTTCAGTTGGGAAACAGTTGGGCCACGGGCTATAGTAGATGAGTAACAAGTAGAACCCATAAACTGTGCCCGAAATTAAGGAGATTTATTATTTTTAAGTGTTTTAACACATGTACATGGGTTGGGTATATGTTGACCCACATGTACACGCTTTTAACATAGGGAAAAGTAGCGTATAGGAAATAAAACATTGTTTTTTAGATTTTGGACCAAGTTTGGAAAGGAAGGGTTGCCCTAGGCCATAACCAGAGCATCAAATCTACCAAGAGTGGTAAATGGTGTTATAACAGATGCCCCTTAATATATGAGGTCAGAAGGGGTACATGATGGCCAAAATGTATTAAGTTTATAGAAGGAATCATGCCGAGACCGAGGAGGAGTTCACCAGAATTCAGCTTGCCAAGCCAGTGAAAGAGATTAGAAAGAAACTGTTGTCTAAGGCAGGCATACCCATGCTCAGAGATAGTAAAGCATGTCTGCATGTCAAGTACAAAAGCGGATCCAATATGCATACAAGTATAAAGGAACTGAAAATACATAATGGATCATTCGATCATATCCAAGTAAGTACATGTCTAAATATCACATATAAAGAACTGATCAATGATGTTGAAGTATGAAGCTGATCACTGAAGTCATAAAGCTGATCCAAAAAGTACCAAGTCAAATGGTGGAATAAATGGTACTACACTACAACTCGGGTGCCAACATATAGGATGTCGCTGTAAGGAACTACAACATATAAGGTGGATGGTGTCAACTAACAGCAACAGGAACAACTGAAAAGTGAACTAAGAAATGTTGATGCAAACCTGAGTTCTTGCCGTGGTACATTTCTACACAATAGGAATAAATGATCTGAAGTGGAACATGTGAGAAATCGTTTAATTACCGATCATTGATGTATACTGTTAACAAATGCGAGACTACTCACCAACAATGATGATGAGAGCAAAGGTACCTAGTACAATCTAACAAGTGTGAATAAATGAGCTGTAGTCGAACACTCGGAAGAATCTATCAATTATGAGACAATGATGTTTTCCCACTGTTGATAGCGAAGGATTCTACCACTGATGACTGCAAACCCTAAGGTACTGCCAAATGGAATCTAGATCTCATTCCTAGAGTAATGAGATGAAGTTGACGGGAAAATATCCGCTAGAAGGAAGGCATTAAGGCATCCTTCATCAATCTAGCACGAGTGTAACATGTAGGCCAATAATGTGGAAGGAATTGGACGAATAAAGATGTAGTAACCTAACTGAAGCACATTTTCGGTGTACACAAGATGTAGCTAGTGCACGATAGAAACCCTCTGAACCAACCAATAATGAAAGCTAACACAGAGGTGAGGAATCCACCAATAGGGTCAAATGGAAATCAAGGTATTGCATGAATCCAAATGTGTGATAATGAAAGGTGATGTCGAACACAAGGAAAACCATTCAATCAAAGCCCCATGACACTGATCGATGCTGAGCACAAGGTGACCTATCAATAATGAAAATAGGGCCAGGGTGCAGCTCTAGATCTATTCTCAGAGATATTTGTTGTAGTCGATAAGAGAAAGACCCGCCGGCAAGAAGTCAATGGAGACATTCTCAAACCAGCATGAGCAAAGGACCAAATAGCTGATGTGATAATGAACACGACTCTAACAACTAGGGATGGCCGACTAAAAATTAGGTCAAGAGACACTGCAGAGAGGCCGACTTAGGTTTACTTCCCTTGAACAAAAGCACAACTCAACTGTGACTACATGGCAACATAGGATAACTTTATATAAGTTTGTCATGTAGGAGGCATAAGAAAAATCTCCATATGACTGGAAGAGATAACCAATCGGAGGAGTATTGACTCAATAACAAGGTTAAGGTTCTCCTAAGTCAAACTAACGCCCATCCCAATGGAGGAAAGACTTTTTTTTTGAGTGCTTTGTTCAAGGGCGACACAATTGACTCTAGCTTCCATCAAATATGGAAATAATGTCCTGTTCCTGCTCTTTTTGGGATATATAATTTTTTTTGTCTTTTTCATATTTATGAAGCTTTTGAAAGAATAAAAGAATGCTATAGTATAGTGGAAAGAATGAGTGTTGAAAAAGTAGATGCTCTAGTTCCTGGGAGGGGAACATTCCTATGCTCAATGCAAGGTGGCAAAACTGGTCAATGACACTCAAAGGAATGTTCTTTCCACAGGTAAAAGGGGATGTCAAGTTGCAGAGGCTAAGTGATTGCAAGGTTGATTTCGCAGAAGACATGGTCAAAAGGTGGCTTAAACACGAGTCCAAGTGAAGTCAGCTCAAGGCCAAAAGGTGCAAATGGTCAACATGCAATGCAGTAGTACAACTCAACACAAAGGAGCCTCTAGGGTATAAAGCCAGAAAATAGTGAAGCAGAAAGAGAATGAGTCTCCAATGCACAAGTCATGGTGGGACTAAAGAGGACTCCCAAGCCTACTCAATATAGCAGCATGGGAAACATATGTCAGCAAGGATCTAACTAAGATGCCCATGTAAAGGTTGGCTCTACCATCATATCATGATTTTATAAGTCAGCGAGTGAAAATGGTTTGTGAATCAAGACATGATGGGGTCGACCCTATGGCAAAAAATATCGCAGTATGGAGGCTAGTATGCAAAATGCAGCAGAAAGTGATATTCCCTAACCTATATGCCAATAAGAAAGCGATACTTGCCATGACGGGTTTGTAGTCATGGAACTGAAGCAATTTCTCAAAAACATCTCCAAAATATCCTGTAAAAACAACCCATTCCCAACACTCCAAGCCAAAAGGTCAAAAATTCCATAAAATAAAAACCAACTTTAGAAAAAATAATTTTCATTTTTCAACCTATATAAGGACTTTTGGACTCACAATTTTCTCATTTGTGTTTTGAGCAAGGAGCTATGGAGAAAAACTCAAGCAAGCTTCCTCCGTCAAATTCAACCATTCAAATTGCTTCAAATCTTCCAGGTAACCCTCTAATCATACTTGTTATAATTTTTTATGCTTTTTAGATGTTTTTTCATAAATTTGACCGTAAGAAATTATTTTTAAAATTTTTACTCTGCATACACGTGGGTTGGATACATGTAACCCATGTATACGAAGGCCATATACGCAACTATGTAAAAAAAGAAACCGCGTGTGCACGAGTTTAATTTTTTAAACATGGATTTAATGATATGAAACATCTTGTTTTTGCAGGATGAAAATTACCTGCTGTGAAAGAGAGCACAATGCCATTGATAACCAAGTGGTGGAGGATCAAAATGCATTAGATTATTTGAGAGGACGTGGTTTGTTAAAATTATTCAAAATGCCAAACATGAAGGCGAATACTCGATTGCTTGAGCTGCTAATTCACTACTGGAGTGCAGAAGAAGATGCATTCGTGATTGATCAGATGCCCCTGAGGATTGAGATAGAAGACATTTATTTCATTACAGGTCTTTCCCGAAGGGGGGAGAGAGTGCACTCAACTGGCAGGACAAGAGGTAGTCTTAGTGTAGAGGATTGCGTCTGTATATACTATCCTGGAAACCCCAAAAATGTTGGAAGTCAGATTCCAATCAAGTATGTAGAGAGTTTATCATTGAGAATTCTACTATTTACCATAGTCATGGTAAATGGTTTTGTTGCTCTACATCAAGCTTCACGTGTTTCCATGAGCCTTGCAGTGGATTGCCTCACTACAGTCTTTAATTGGTGTACACTGTTAACCAACATGAATAAACAACTCACTTCCATTCAGCGCTTTTTCCATTCAATGTCATATTAATTACTAACCTATATTATATAAATCCCCTATCAAAATCTACCCATTCCCGTATTACTTTAACTATGTAAAAACCCCGAAATCTTAATATCCCGCCCCTTTGGTTAAAATATAACCATAATACATTAATAATGGGAATTAATTAGTTAATCCGTAACTTATTAAGAACCCCGACCCCCCGCTGCATTAAAAAGGATTAATTAACCCTCATGGTTAATTAACAACTTCAATAACCAATCCCGTTGCTCCCGATGTGATTAAAAAACCTTTAATTACATCGGGCCCGCCCTCATTAAACTCCCATCACCTCGCATCCCCGACAGCCGTTCGATCAAGCCTCCCAGATCCGACGACTGTCGTGCATATCGCACAGCCCTTTGCAACCAAACGTTAGCGTGCGATCGCGGAGCGGTTTTGTGAACAGTGCCCTTGCTACACGTCATTCATCCTATGGTATCACGTGGATAAGCCAAAATACCGCCCCCCCCTCCATAAGCGATGCGATAAAAACCGCTTACCGCATCCCACTAAATGACAAAACGTCAATTCCTCCTGCTGATGCCACCTGTCCAAATCCTGAAACCCTCCAAATTCTTGACTTTGTATAAAAACAAAACAAACCATTTCGTTGTTCTTTTTTGTGAACCTGTACATCCATGCAAATAGAACGACGAGGTCAACTAGCTCATGCTCCTAGCCACCAACCTCCTTCAAAATTTTCAGTCGACATCGCTTAGAGTCCTGCATTCATACCTAGTGTACCTGCATACTGTTGCCCGTCTATAAAACCAGGTATTTACCAAATTCCCACCAAGAAACCCTCTAAATACTTGCTTTCGCTGCAAATTAATTGAAAAGAATCCCAATTCACCATAATTCGGTTTCCACACTTGAAATTCAAGTTCCCAGACCTGCTATTTCATCATTTTCACCTAATAAAATTTAGTTTCCTTTCTGAATCCATAAGAACTAGTATGGAAACCCCGGTAGCCCTAAATATTGCACCCATTACCACCCCTCACCATGATTTAGACTATCTGCCCCTGGCAGATAAAGATTTTCAAATAAAAGACCTAATCACTGATAAAGACCATCTGAATTTTTTTTTCCAATGCTGAGATAACCACTTGAATGGCTATGATGCCATAGGACTGTGGGAATCCAATCTCCCGATATACTTTCTCCCCTCTGTGCATGTTTTCCCTGACATAATACATTAGTGCCATGCAAATTATGATCCCAACTGCAGAGTCGTGATGTCTCCCAACCAAACAGTCCTCTTCACAATAACTGCTGATTCAATCAATGAGATGCTACAATTTCATCCTAGTCAAGCCCTCACCCCCATCTCCCTTGGAAATTTGCTTGAAAAATCAACCAAATTATCCCAAGCTGAGCTCAGTCACCTCTGCCAAACTTTCATAGTAAAAGAGCATCAACCTAAAGATCCCCCTCCTTACCTTTCAGCTTTCTTCACACATACAGGAAAAATCATAGTTGATATGATAGCTGCAGTCATGGGATTCAACACTAGTGAGTATGTAGATGAATTGACCCTAGTGTTGATGTCTATCTTTACCCCTGGTCAGCCCCCTGCTGTCAAGTATGATTATGCTTCGTTTATTGCTGAGAAAATTCATGACCAGTTCATGAGACTGGAGAATGAAAAGGTTTTCAAGTATTCCACCTTCATATATCATCTCATCCTCTACTATCAGTCTGACAAGTTCCCATTTTCTGTCAAGAAACTTGATACAAAGGGTAATCCAAGGTCTGTCATCTTTTGGTCTTCTATCTTCCATGAATCTTTTTCTTGCCCTTATTCATATAATGAGTTCATTGACCAGTTTGTCCACCCAGCAACTACCTTGCTGACAGGAAATCCTCCCCCAAGGATCAATGATGAAATCAAAAGGATCCTTCAGCTATCCAAACAGTACAGAGTAGGTGACTGGTACTTGTACCAGAATCACACAGAGATCAGGGTATATGGGTGTGAGCTTCCCCCATTCAAGCTACCTAAATATGTTCCAATGAGACTATTTGTACTGAAGTATTATAGACAGATGATAAACTTAGATTTGATTAATTTTAATAAGGCCAAGAAGAAATCACAACTCAGAATCAAAGATCATCTAGGCCCATTTGTTTACAACAATAGGGAAGCATGGAAAGCAGCAGAACAAATCCTAGAAGACCACATGAAATTAAACAAAAGTTTTAGTTGGACTCCATATGATCCCCACAGTTTCATCTGTGATAGGAGAATGAAAAATAGACTATCACCATATTTTCATCATAGAATTCCAGAGATTGAACAATATGCTAACATGGATGAATGGAGGGAAGGGACCCTTGTAGAAATGGATAGTGATCAGGTCAATGTAGAGAATGTAATGAAAGATCTGGAAAAGACACTTGACCTAGATTCTTTTGGACAGGTGCAATTTGAGACTTCTCACAAGTCAACATCAGGGACTAGTGCCTCAACAGTTGATACCTCTCAAAGGCATTCACAGGAGACTAGTGTACCACTTGCAGAGACATCATAGGGAAGAGAAAAAGAGATTAGCACTCCAGCAACAGAAAAATCAACCATGTCAAAGCAGCCTCAAACCTCTCAGGAGCAGGCTCAAACACAGGCCCACAAAACTCAAGTCAACATGGGAAACCAACCAATTTTGCAAACTCCTCTAAATGTGGAAAAGAGCTTGAAGAGAAATAGGGAAGTAGCTACCCTTGCCAGTGGTCCATCAGATCAGCCTGGTGCTAAGAGGCACAGGCTAAATCCCCATTCAGAGGAGGAATTTTTTGAAGAAACAACAGAGAGTCAGAGAAAATAAGGTGCAGATAGTCAACATACTTTCCCAGCAGGTGGGACACCTTCTAGCTCACAAAGATAGGAGCTGGAAAGATAAAAAAGTGCTGAAGTATCATCTTTCAGGCCTTCAGGTAATAAGAACCTAGACATTAAAGAGAAATTCAAAGAGATAAAGGCCAGAAATGAACCACTAAGGGCCCAAGTCTACAATCAATACATGAAGATGGCTCCCACCAATCAGACTAGGTTGATGTCAGCCTATGATATCAAGGAGGGAAAAATGCAGATGAGCTTCTTTAAGCCCAAAGTATAGCAGCCTCAGTCAATAGTAGATTACCTCAAGACTGATTTTGAGGTCATGGCCAAGGACATCCACCCCCTAGACCAGATTGAATTACATAAGAAAACAGGGGAGATGGTGTATTCGACATTGACAACTAAAGCTATGATGGCCCACAGATTAGAAAATTCTTTAAACAATACCATTGCTCAACTACAACTAGAAAGAGCCTCCTCACAGGCTAAAGATAATAGAATTAAATCATTGGAAGAGTTGGTTATTGGACTAGGTCATAACCCAAAGGATGTCAAAGCTGCAGAGGCCTTGATAAAGAAGAAAGATGAAGACATAGCTGCCTTAAGAAAGCAGTTAAAGTTGCCTCCATCAAGGAATCCATAAACTACTGAAGTTATTTAAAAGAAATCTGAAGAAGAGCTTATGGACTTGGTCCTCAAGCTTAATGAACAGTTGAAGGCGACGGAATAGGGATTAGAAAAATCACTAAAGAGCAGGCAGGGAGAGTTGACCTCTCAGCCTCTAAATGTGATACCAGTGGTCTCCACGACAGTCCCCTCAACACTTGCAACAGCTCTGGCACCAAATGTCCCCTTGGTCACAACAGAGACAATTACAGGTACAAGCACAGGAACAACACAGGCAAGAACTTCAGGTTTGAGTACAGAGGAGTTAATCAAGTCAATGGAGGAGATGAAACTCCAAGTTTCTGAACTTCAAAAGGTAAAAGAGAAATTTGTCACCTTGGAGTAGAAATATGATGTTTCAAAAATTAATTTTGTTGAAGAAGTAAGGAAGAATAAAGGCTTAGCTCAGCAGGTAAAAACATTGGAAAAAGATCTCACTTTTGAAAAGCCTTTAACAGACATAAGAAAAATTTTATGGACCAACATCACTCAGTCAATAAATGATGTTTAGTCATCAATACAGATTATTTTTGAACAAATTGAACTGGTGAGAGTTGCCCTTCAAGAAATTCAGAAAACCAAGGAAGATCTAGGGGAAAGCTTGAGGAAGCTATCAGGCTAATAAATTTTTTGAATAGAAAAAATAAGTACCAGCTAGAAGAGCTGAAAATTGAGGATAGAACTGGGACTATCTTAGAAATCAAGAAGGTATTGACCAAAAGATCTTTGATGCAGAATTTAGAAAGAAAATGTCAAAACATGCAAGAAGACATTGATGATTTTATGGAGAAGATTGGTGTTTTACAAAGCAAAAGACTTCCCAGTCCTTTAGTTATTAATGATAAATTGATGAGGCATGAGGATTATATTGACAAATTGGATAAATATGCAAATAACCAGGCCAATTCATCAGCTAGTGCATCTAGACCCAAGGCACTACCTACAGGCAGAGTTCTCTATGATAGTCTAGAGAACCTTTTTTATGTTGAACATGAGTTGAAACATTTATTTCTAGTTCAGCCTAATTTTGTAAAAGATACAGAGGCTGATGAAATCTTAAGAAAGCTACGAAGGACCAGGATATAAAGGGATGATTGGTGGACAGATATGACAGACATTTTGTAATTTACCTTGGTAAAAAATAAAATTGAAGTATTTACTATGGTCAATTTTGGTAAAATAAGATGAATGAAGATAAAGCAGGTAAAGGGTATCAGAACAGGTTAAAGAGTATTAGTTAAAAGTCCAAAGCAAGCAGCCAGCATAGAATTACGAGCAGGACAGCAAGATGCTCAATCATAGGACCTGCCTCTAGCTCATTCACAAAAACAGGAACAGCAAGCCATCAGTTCATTTTTAGTTTCTATCTTCGAGACCATCTGTCTCTATTTTTATGTAACATATAGTTAGTCTTCCTAGATTATATCTCTCTCGGTTATGAGATATTTTATTGTAAATTTTGTATAAGTACTTCCTCATTCGGAGTACTGGGGGTGGATTCTTAGACATTTCTGTATACTTGTTATTTTGGAAAAGAAGTGCTATTGGAACAACTCTTGTATGGCTAGCTGGAAGCATTGAATAAAGAAAAGGACTTTCACAGGATTCATGTGCAAAACATTGGTCAAATAAGTATTCTGTATCTCTTGTTTATTATTGTTTTTACTCTGTTTATTAATAATCATATGTGTTTTCATGAAATCTGAATGATAAACAAAATAATGATATCTCAGAAAGTGCTTTATTGCAATCTATTTTAAAAGGTTTATCTTTCTTAAATGTTTTCTTCAAAACTATTATAGACAAGGAATTCTTAGTTTCTCCTTGTTTCTTAGTTTTTCATCGTGGTCATTTAGTAAGAAATTCTTAACTGCTTTTTATTAGTGATCACCCACTTTCCCTCCCCTCGAAATTTGTTGAAGGATTCTTAACTGCCCTTCCTCCCTTTTGAGACCATTTCACCCTTTCAAGTTACCATTTGCCTCTTGTTTTGCTATCTTGCCCTTTGAAGCCCTCCTTTGCTGAATCAACCCAATCTAGTTAAGCCATCTTAAGTTGACTCCATAGCCCAATGGCCTGAAATACTCTGTTTTACCCATCTGCTTCTGAATTCCACCACCCAATCAAAATCAAAACCCTCAAGCTTTCATAACTAGCCTAATACCTTAAAAAACAAAGCTAAATCTTAAAGAGAGAGCCCTCTCTGAGTACAGATTGGCTAGATTATGTACTTAAAAGTTGGTTTGTGGTTACCTCGGACCCCTTTCCTACTTCTGACAACTTCTAGGAAAATCTGAGTGATAACAGACCCAATATTGTATGTAATAATGAATAGATCCAACCACAACTTCTGAAACTTCGTGTGTTCTCCATTTTCCTCATGCATTTTGTCCCATTTCAATGCTAAGTCTCCTACTTCAAGGTTTCTATCAAAATAGGTTTTATGGTCAAGCCAACATTTAACTATATGTTGATGTTCATAAAGTTTTTTCTTAGGTTTCCCCTTTCTTTTTCCAACCTGAGTAGGGTACTAAGTATGTTTTGCATGGCAGGACATTCAATGTCCTGAACTTTATGAGACAACTGAAGTCAAGGAAAAAAGATGTTAAGGGGAAGGATAACCTCTCTTCCATATACAAGGAAAAATGGAGAGTTCCCAATAAATTTTTTTAGGGTAACCCTATCAACCCATAATGCATTAAAAATTGCAGAATTTCAATTCTTCTAACATTGATCAAACACAATTATTTTCAAAATTTTAATCAAAATTTTATTTGTAGATTCAACAAGACCATTACCATGAGGGTAATATTTTGTTGATATTTAAGTTTAACTCCTTTTTTTTGGGAAAACATGTTCAGATCCATAGAATAAAAATATGACGCATTGTCAAAAACTAATGATTCTGGAACCCCAAATCGAGTAATAATGTTTATTTCAAGAAGATATACTACTTGTCTTGCATTTACTACTCGAAGAGCTGCATCTACCTATCTCATAAAATAATGTGTTGTTGTTATAGTGTATTTATGTTGAAGGGAGGAGGCAGGGTTCATAGGAACAACAATATATAAGCCCCATTGTTGAAGAGGAGCCTTGATTGTGACAGGTTGTAGTGGAAACGTATGTTTCTTAACCTTACCAACAACCTTTTTGGTAGATTTCACACTTTCAAGTAAGGGCATGGGAATCCTTTAAAAGTGCCTACAAATAGTAGTTATCCCTTAATACTTTATGTGTAGTGGATTCTCGACCAAAATTGCCACCAACATGCCCAAAATGCAATTCATTTAAAATTATTTGAGAATATTCCCATTATAGACAACAAAGTAAAACTCCATTGTAGTTTTTCTTGAATAGAATATCGTTAATCAAATGGTAAGGAGCTGATTTGAGTCTAAGTGCTCTTCTTTTCCTGGCATCGAAGTGTGAGGGATTTGTACCATTTTTCAGAAATAATTTAATGTCAACATACCATGAATTAGGGTTAGCAAAAACATAAGAAATTTCATTCTGAAATAAAGATTTATCAATAAAACAGTAATCTTCTTCAGGAAATTTAGTAGAGTTAGAAGCTACCTTATAGAGCCCTTTGCTAGTGTCAGTGTCTTCACAATGCCATCAGTAATCAAAATTTACTCTTTTGCATTTCATACTAGGAGTCCCATTCTGATGAGTTGCATTCCATTAGGTCATGGATCTACTGATGGTAGGATTCATTTCAGTTTTTTTCCCTCATGACATATATCTGTTGACCTCCTCTCATACTGTTCAGTTAATGGTTCATGCTTATTTTCAGTTCATTTCATCAGTTAGGTCTTAAGTCTTAGGGTTTCAGTCTCATTAAGTATTAGGGTTTTACCATGGTCAAATTTCAGTGGCTATTGATTAATAATGGTATGAGACACATGAGGATGTTAATAATGATCAGAAGGTTCTAATTTCTTAATTTGTAAGCCTAATAAAGTTCTCACCTCCAAACTAGTTTTGAGGTGAAAATAGAGCATTTGTATTTTATTGTTAAATTTCATGTAATTTTATTGATTTCATATGTAATAAATGGTTCCATGTTGCTCGTGGCCACCTCGTAATATTTCCAAGTACTTGCCACTACAAAAGTCAAAGAAATTGAGCATCAGTTCACCTATCCAAGCAAAAAGGTCAAACATAAAAAACATAGTATTTGAAAAAGCAAATAGACATTACAAAATGGGTTTTCACCATCAAAAATTAAAAAGTGAAAGTCATATAAAGCCATATCTCTTTGGATCACTTCATTATGCTAATGTTGAAATTCAAATGCTAAAGGAGAGCCAAAAATGTGATTTCTAAGTGTCATTGAGCAAAGGTGTGCAATCACTGTGTTTTTGGAGAAAATCAGATCGGCGGTGCACACTAAAGGTCGGCGATGCGCACCCAGCAGGCGCTGCGCACCTGGCAGTCACTCTCAATGTTAATTTACATGGGTGCTAAACACATGGGAGGCACTGCGCACCTGGGTGAGGTGCTGCGCACCTGGGTGAGGTGCTGCGCACCTGGGTGAGGTGCTGCGCACCTGGGTGAGGCGCTGCGCACCTGGCAGCCAAGCCCAAATCGTTTCAAATCACTCCAATTTGCCTCAAATTTTCCAAGTTACCTCTTTGCAAGTAAGTACATCAATCTTTCTTGTTGAAAAGGGTTTTTGCATCAAGTCTTGGTGATCCTTTCACTCATAAAGTTAAAACCCTAGTGTTCACCAAACTGTCTCATAAAATTTAAAAGCTCACTCATTTATTGCTTTCCTATCTCATCCATTTGCTACTATTTCCTAAACACCATTCCCTCATATATTCTCCCTAAATCCCATTCCCACATACAAATTTCCCAAACCCTATACATTCTCCCCAAAACCCTACATACTTTATCCTACATACATCCCTAAACCCTACACTATCCCAAATCCTACTCACTCCCTAAATCCCATTCACACTCCCATTCACTCTCACCTACTCATTCATAAAATCTCTTCATACTCATCTTTCATTTATCCACCCTATCTCTTCATTCACCACAAGTGATCACAGCAATAAAAACAATGGAAAGAGACAGTGAATATGAGCTTGAAGAAGATACCCTTAGTGATAGTTCCAGGGAGAGAAACATACAGCACAGGAAGCCTCATAAAGGAGGAAGGATTATCAGAGAGGAGCCCACCAGTTTGAGGGAGTTGCAAGCTTGTCCACTTGCCATTTCTTGTTTTAAACACCAGTCATGTTTTGGTTTTTTTGAAATGGTAGAAAGAGTTAAATTTCATCATGAGTTGGCAAGGTTGTTTGTGACACATTTGCACAATAATGAAGTAAACCTTGCTGGAATTACATTCACCTTATCACCAGCTGTCATCTCAGAGGCTACAGGTATTCCAAATGTGGGTGAAAAATGGAACAAAGGTCAAGATATTGATAGGGAGTACTATGAGCCTTACATCAAGGCTAGATACAAAGACAAACTCAAGAGAGTATTCCCCTTCAAGTTTTTGGAAGACAGGTTTGCTCCATTGATGAAGATCATTATCAAGTACTTCACTTGTGAAGGTAGGTTCTCCCGGTTGTATGCCTACCACATTAGACTGCTGATGCATTTCACTAGAGTAAGAATGATGAATATCCCTTACTTCATGTTCAAAAACATTGAGAAGATGGCACTTATTGTAAAGAAGAAACCATATCCCCAGCAGTTAAATAGCATTTTCCACTACTCTTTGATTAAAATCATTGTTTTACATCAGTTGAACCTTCTTAACATGCCATGGGAGACTTTCATTTCTCATGAGATGTTCAAAGGCCCACAAATATTTTCATTAGTGCATCATGAAGAAGGTGGACCTTCAGGACATGAAAAGGTCAAAGAGACTGAAACTGTTGGAGTGCTAGTGTTTGTGACATATGAGAGGGGCACTAGGAAACTTTTTGTAGCTGCTAGGCGAGTATTATCTCCACAAGGAGTGGAAGGGGTCTCGCCTTCATCATCAGGCTACAGGAAAATGCTATCTCCATAAGGAGTGGAAGGGGCTTTGCCTTCTTCTTTAGCTAAACAGGTACAAGTTGAGCAGCAAAGCAAGGGCAAAGGTAAAGGCAAGAAAAAGATGCATAAGAAGGATCTTAGTGATGAGCAAGAAAGAGATTTTGACCTTGTTGATCATGAGGAGACACAAGGAGTTGATGTCATTGACTTGGAAACTCAGGATCCAAAGACTGCCAAAGACATGATCATAAAGGAACAAGAGGCTGAGATACAATTCTTGTCAGATAACTTAGAGAGGGCTAAGTGGGTCATCAAATATTTAGAGCAAGAAAACAAAAAATTGAGTGACAAGCAAGTCCTCATGGAGCTGCAAATGATCAAGGAAAACAGGCAAAAGGCCAAGGAGGCAAATGTCAAGTTGACTTCAATTGAACAAGAAATTGAGAATGATAAGGAAACTTGGCTTGAGAGGGTTAATATACACCTTGAGGGGCTAATTGAGAAGGCCAACAAAGACAAGAAGATGCTTCGCCACATGGCCTACCACTACATGACTCGCAACAAGATCTGTAACATAAGAATGAGGAAGCTTAAGGCTAGGTTGAGGAAGGCCTTAAGGAGCAAAAAGGAGCAAGATAAGTTGAAAATCTTGGCTGAAGCCTCACTAGCCCATCAAAGAAACTAATGGTGGTGCCTTGTGCCAAATCTGGGCAAGTTTTGATAAATTTTTGTCTTTTTCAAATTTTGGAATTTTGAAAACAAGAAATTTCTCGGTGGCGCTGCGCTTTTCCCTGGAGAAGTTTTTGGATGAATGGCTTATATATCTAGATTCAGCATGATGGGAGGATCAAACCTAAAAAATATCAGCAATTTTGGAGCAAAACTAAGTCACCAAAAGGTCATACCAAGAAATGACCTCTCTACCTCTTTTTGGACACACATAAGCAGTCTTGGGAGATTTCACTTTTGAGGGGGCAAATGACCTCCAAATACAAAAATTCAAGATTTTCTAGAAACTAGACAGGAAGACCTTTCTAATGAACTATCTTGGGCTCAATTTGGCTAAGGGAAAGGCCTCCAAAAGTGGCTGTGAAGCGGCATTGCGCACCTATCTAGTGGCGCTGCGCATAGAGCCAGTTTGTCAAAAAATCCAGTTTTCGCCTATTTTCACTGCAAGTTGACTTTTTCTCTCTTCATGGATGAATTTATGATTGTAATTAATGTCATGGTATGTAAATGTAATTTTGAAATAATCTTAGAAGGTAGATTCATCGTTTTTAGGTGGTTTTGGGGTCAATGAATCAGTTTCCATGCTTATAGAGGCACGATGTTCCACTGCCTATATCCCTGGTCCCTATTTGGAAATGGTTGTAACAACTCATTTTATCTTGGATTCGACCCGTGAAGGTCAGGATGAGTAGTTTAGATGTCTATATCATGTGTTTTCTTGGTCATTTGGTGAGGTTGGACTCTCTTGGTTGCTCTGAGCTACATTGTACACCTTTATCAACAGTTTGGCAAGGAAATAAACCAGGATTTGTAGCTATTTTTATGGGATACTTGTGGTAAAATGTTTTTGCATAGTTTCTTCTTCTGTTATTAGTTATTATCATGTGTTAGATGTGCCACAATCTAATTCATTTCTTCTAGCTAAATGATATCAAGATAGATAGGTAGAATACATTGGTTACAGTGCTCTGCCTTGGGAAACCATTTAGTTTTTTATGTTTTCTACTATTTGAGAAGGATACATGATCTTTGCATGCCCTCCTCAGCTCCTCACCAGTCTTAGACCTACCATCTCACTCAATTTCAAGTGCCAAAACACCTACCTACCTCGCCCCATAGAACACCCTGCATTCCTGACTTGATTTCCCAGACCCAAAGCTGCCTGCTCCATTTGATCCACCGAAAAACCCAATGAAATCAATAAAAAAAAACCCTAGAGCTACTATACCTAGCCTAAAATCCATATCTGATCCAGTAATCGCGACTAAGATTGAAAAGGAGAGAGCCCTCTCCTGACTTGGTAGGGCTAGCTACTAGGTTAAGCTTGGTTTGTGGTTATCCTAGGATTGCTTCCCTTCAAGCTGAGGTCAATCTAGGTTCTAAAATAGTGGTGACCATACTGGGGAACGTAGTTTTATGTTCCTCAGTAACACGTATCCAGTTTAGATCTGATTGTTGATGGTGGACAATGATCAGACATCGGAAGGCTGAAATCATTCACTTGGCGACTCGAGTGTCGAAGAATCCCAAGGTTCAGAATTTTTATGGCAACTATACTCTTCAAGAATTGGTAGCTTGAAGAATTTCTTGGTGAATTTGTTGTTATCAAAATGGATTCGCTAGATCGAAGGTATGCTCCCATGAGCCGAGATCACGTTCCATGTTTCCCAAATAAAATTACTAAGGTAGATTGGCAAAGCAATTTGCCTATGTTTAAAGATGATGATAGGAATGATGTTGCTTCACATTTGGGTAGATTTCACATGCATATTCGCAAGTTGAAGGTTGATTTTCTCAAATATTACTTGATGAATATATTCATGGCCACTTTGGAAGGTGAAGCCAGATCTTGGTGATGAGCCCCAAAAATGTACAATTATTTGGGCTCATTCAACCTCCTAATTTGGCTTAGTCCACCATTCTCATTTGTTTATTGCATGTTTTTGATTATTTTTATGTTAATAGAGTGAATTTGGTTAGTCATTATGCCAACAAGTCTAATGGGTGCTTTGTGTAGCCTTGTTGGTCAACTTGGAGACAAAATTGAAGGTCTTAATGAGCACTTGGCAGCCAAATTCGTGGGAGAACAAGCTAGAGGATTTGTAGGAAGGTGTCCCACTCATTTATGGGCCCTTACCTCGAATTCTCCAACATCAGCTCGGAGTTCAAAGGCCACCAAATCAATGAGCACAAGGGCAGCCAAGCAAGTCAAGTAGGACTGCTGTTAACTACAAGTCTTGGGCAGCCAAGTCCCTAACTTTTAGGAGGACTGTTGGGTCCTCAAATTGTATAAATAAGAAGGCTCGGGGCCTCATTTTGGTTAGCTAGTGGTTAGTCATTTTGTAGCCAGTTAGTCATTTTGTTTTAGCCATTAGTTAGCTAGTTTGTAGTTCGATTTTCATGCAGTAGATTAGCTTTGCTTTCAGCTCATGCTCAAGTTCTTCTTGTGGACAGTTTTGATGTAACTTTTCATTTCTTGATTAATAAAGATGGATCCAGCTTTGCACCAGCTCTAAATCACTCTTGGGAGGCTGTAGTTCTTGGGGTTGGGCCCATCTCAAGCGCCCAGTACCTCCCTCGTTTATCTTTATGTGTTTGCTGCGTTCTTGAAATAAAATCTGCTCTTTAGATTTAATTCGTGCTTTGTTACTTAGGTTTCTTTTGATGGTTCAAGTAGCTTCTCATGTTTATAATAGATTGGTAGGAGTTTGTATGCATTTAGATCTTTTGGCATGTTCTTTCTCATGTGATGTATATGGTTCTCTTTTCAAACAAGGCTGCTGTTTACTCATTCATTAACAGTTGGATTGAATTAGCTAGGACTTGGTTTGTTTGCAAGAATTCATTGATTTGTTGGAATAAGCATTGTGCAGGGCATCTCTATCACCTTCATCACCTCCTCGTTCATCTGAGCCTCGTTCAGGTCAGCTCCTCCATCACCAAGTCTGTTTCTTCATCTCCCATCTGCTCTTTTGCCACGTAACCCTACCTTCTTGCTTTTCCATTGCCTAAACCTTCGTTGATGCAAGTCAGCCTTCCACATCATCTCACCTCTCCATCCATCAGTTCCTAGGTCACTTCAGACCCCCATCCTACCTCCATAACCATCCATGCATCTTCCATCAACCATCCATCCTCAAAAATCCCATTTCGAACCATCCTGTAGAAGAATTACAGAACATCCTGTAGAAGACTTACAACACTTCCTGTAGAAACCCCTGCAGACTTCCTGTAGAAGTTCATGAACACGGTTGCATGTCATCCAGACTTTGTGAAACTCTCAGAAAGGATACTGGGGATCCCTTAGACTCTCTCTGTACCATCCCAACCTTTCCCAAAGCATTTCATCCCTTGATCCATCCCTGCACAGTGGAAAACTAGTTAGAAGCACATGCATGATAATTTCAACAACTTAATCAAAAATACAAAAAGATGTTTTCTTCAGATAGTGATAACGTAGACACATGCATTTTACCTTCCTAGAAGTAATGGCATCTCTTTTCGTTGTTTGCATTCTTTCCTTTGCATCAGTAGGACTAGCTGGTAGAATTAGGGTTTGCTAGGGTTTGCTAGGGTTTGTGTTTCTTTTTGGCTTTCAGTTCATTTTTGCAAAATAGATTAATTTCCTTCGAGATAGCCTTCGTCCATCATTTAGAAAGCTTCTTCTGAGAGCATATAGGAGTTGGCTTGAGCCCTAGCGGACTTGTGCCAGCTGACCAAGTGAAAGCTGCGACAAGAGCTAGTACTTGTGCATACAACACCGTCGCTTCCAAGTTTGTACGAACTACCGGGTTGATAAAATTAGAGATAGGAAGCTCCAGGAGTTGTAGCATTATTTCTACAATACTGGAGCTCACCATCTTTTTTGGCGTTGTTGCCAGGGAAGCGGTAGAGTATTGGTGATTGTCGCTATTCTTCTATTTTCTACTACAACCTTCTGCTAAGTAGTTTATTTCGTTTCCATTATGCAATTTCATTTATGCAAAGGTAGATTAGCATTTCCTGCTTTCATAGATTAGCATTTCCTGCTTTCATAGATTAGCATTTACTGCTTTCCTAGAATAGCCTTTCAATTCCGCATTTCAATTCTGCAAGCGTAGATTAGTGTTTCAATTTTGCAAACGTAGACTAGCATTTCCATTCCTGCAATTTCATTTGAGTAAGTAGATTAGTTCTTTCCTGCTTTCATTTCAATCCCGCATGTTCATTTTAGCAAGATAGTTAGTTGCAATTCAATTTATTTCAATTTTGCAAGTAGAAGTAGAAAAAAGCAAAAATCAACCAAAAAGATTTCATTTCATGCTTTGTAGGAGTAGAGATAAGTTAGAAAAATGATTGCACAACACCCCCACTGCTTCACACGGCCAACGTTCTTCTTCGATGGCTGTGATGGAAGAACCCCTGGGTGGACATCAAGGCATACTTAAAGAACCTCTAGGGGAGAAGAAGAAGAAAACATTCCTCTGGAGCAAATGGCTACAAGCAGAAATGTTGGGAGCAGTCCCTTGTCCAAAGATGAATTTGAAAATCAGATCAAAGATTTCAAGAGTGATATGAGGCAGTTCCTTGCCATGCAACTGGATACCTTGCAGATCCAAAAGAAGCAAGAAGAAGCCAAGAGGGCTTTGGCCATTTTTTGTCCTAGGTGCACTAGAAGGCATCCTAGGAACGAATGTCCATTGTACTCCATAGAAGTGTGTTTTGTCTGTGAAGAATACCATCCTACAGATCAGTGCCCTTCCTTACCCAGAATCAAAGCTGCATATCAAAGAGCCAAAGGAGCCACTGAATCACTCTACTATATGAACCAAAGGAGGCCATATGGACCTAGATCTTACCAACAAGAACTGCAAGGGACACCCGAGACCTATTATGACCCCTATCAAGCCACTTTCATGCCTTCTTGGGGTCCCCCTGCTCATCCTTCCTGGTCTACACCTCCTCCTTGGTCATATTCTCCTTGTTCCTTCACAGATCCATATTATGCCCAACCAGTGGCTCATTCGTTTCACTCTTATGCTCAGCCACAGCCTCAGTGGAATGCACCTTATCCGGAGCGGAGGCCCCAGTACAACTCTCATCCCGCTCATTTTCCTCCACCACCTGCTCATCCACAACCATCGCCTCCTCCTCCACCAAGGAAACCCCAAATTCCTACCCAACCACAATGCCATCCATCTCCATCTCAATTTCACACCTCCACTCAGCTACCCGTACCTCCATTTCCAAAACCATGCAATGGAGCAGCTCAACCCAATTGCAAATTTGAGGCACAACATGTGCAAATGACTCCTTTTGAGCTCAATGATGTTCACCAAAGCTCAGGAAGAGTGTTGCAAAAGAGAGAATCTATTGACAACATTGAAGGACCAAAGGAAAAAGAAGGTTCCAAAGAGGATATCAAAGAACCATGGGCTGCACTTGATGAAGAAAAGAGATCTAAATCAGAGATCGAGAGAGATCCCTCATGGTTACCATCAAATCCTCCATGTACTCAAGATAAAGATCAACAAAAAGAGGAAGATCAGAAGGTCATGATAGAAGGTGACATGAAGAATGATCCAGATCAGCAAAAGAACCAAGGATATCAAAGCTATATTGAGATATGGTTTCATAAGGTCACTAAGTTGCAGCAGTACTTTCTTCCTCAGCTTTGTTTGATCCCTTCAACGCCAGGTCATTTGGTCTCTGAGATCTGGATACTTGTCCAAGCATGCATTTCGAGCCTTCACATCATTCTTTCTCTAATCTCGATGTGCACATGGCTCCATTGGAAGTATTCTTATACTTGAAAATGATTTTGTTTTTCAAGTAGGGTAGGGTAGAAAAAAAAAAAGAAAAAAAGAGAAAAAAGAAAAAGAAAAAAATGAAAAAGAGGAAAATAGAAATCTAAGGTGAAAACCTCCTTGGAGGCGCCTTAGATTGGCTCATTGATTGAAAACCTCCATGAGGCGGTGAATGGGTTGGGAAAAAAAAGAGAAAAGAGAATAAGATCTTTGGGTGAAAACCTCCCTTGGAGGCGCCCAAGGCAGGCAATTAGGGTGAAAACCTCCATGAGGCGCCCTAGTTGTTTTTCAAAAGAAAAGAGAAAAAAAAAGAAAAAGAAAAATAAAGCTAATCTCCATTGAATAATTTCATGTTGCAGCAATGACATTGCAGGTTGAAAGAAGGACATTGTAGGTCAGGTGGATCACTCAAAACAAAGACAAAGGAGTTTTTGTGCCTTCTACAGGAAGTTTCGTATCTTCTACAGGAAGCTTACAAAAAAGCCAAATTGATCTCCGAGGAGGACCTGAAGGCTTGGAATATGTCCATGAGGTCTACCCACATCCATGTTTCCATCCCTCACCCCTTTTCCATCATTTTTTTCATGTCATTATGCTTCTTTCCTCAAAACTGTGTCTTCTACAGGAAGCTCTGTATTTCTACAGGAAACATCCTGTAGAACCTTTGGACGAGCCAAATCCAATTTCAAAAGTGAATCTAATGGTGGGAATCTGTTGATTAGGCCTACAAGCACTTGTGTGTCCATCCCTTTCCTTTCTCCATCATTTGTCCACCTCATTTGCTTCTCATTGTGCTTCTACAGGAACTTCCTGTAGAAATTGTGGGAAACTAGGCATGCATTTCAAAAAGTGGTTTGGCGAACATGCTAGCTTCCTCAAGGGTTCAGAAGTCCTCATGCAGTCTTCCAACTCATCCTCCATCATCTCCACACCTGCATCACAGCCAAAATTCATTTTGTCATACCATGCAACCAAAATGCAAAAGGCCTTGAAGCAAAAATACCTAGAGCCAAATTTGTTTTTGCCATAACTTGAAAACCATGCATCCATTTGACAAACCGTTTTATGGGGTATTGTACAAGGTTGATGACAACATGCCTGAGCAGTTTCATGCAATTCCGGTGCACGGTTTCCAAGGAATCAGCCTCCATCACCATCAGCCATTTTTGCCTTTTCTCCATATCCGTGCATCCGTTTCAAAACCTGTTTCATGGGGAGATGCACATGGGTGATAGTAACCTACCCAAGCAGTTTCAGCCGATTCCGATGCACGATTTCCAAGAAATCGAGCTCTGAATTCTTCAGCCATTTTCCATTTTTCTCGAAATCCGTGCATCCATTGATCACAAATTTTCTATGGGAGATGCATAATGATGGTAGGAACATGCTCACCGAGTTTCAGATCAAACCGATCTACCGTTTGGGAGAAATTGCAAAAAGAAGTTCTGGTCCTATGAAAATTCAATGGCAGCAGTTTGAGGGTGCATATCTGAACGTGGAAATGAACTCTTGTTGCATGCATCTGGCCAGAGGACACATGCACAAGGAAACCAGCCATGAATCAGCAACCAAGCCATCATGCAACCATAAAATCAAGTGCATGCAGCAATGACAGGCCACAGCAGCTCACGGCAACCATTCAACTTCGAGGTATGTGACTAATCTCATTCTTCTATTGCATAGATTTAATTGGGAACTGCATAAACGAATGGGATGAGGGATTAAGCCACGAATGTAGCAAGGCTCAACTGATTGTCTGCTTCAGAACTCCGCCGGCAGCCACACAGTGCACGTGGACAATGGACTCACGTAAAAATTAAAAAAAAATTAAAAGAAAAAAAAAGCAGAAAGTTTAACTCTAGTGCAGTTGATTAACGGGGAGAGGACATGCAGCTTCACAGCACTGCCGTTTCATGTGGCCACGTACACTTGGCCACTTCACTCTCTCATGCAAATCACGCAGCAATTCATGACGGCTCGGCTGAAGACTTGCGTTAACTGTTGATTCACTTACACTTGCATACCTCTTCAGCCGAATCCTCTGCCTCTGAATTTTGTTAAACTGACGTCCTTCGCCAAGTTTTTCAGCTTGTTAAAAATCCTCCCGCATGCCAAGATCATTCAAAGACGCAGAGACACCCTACAGGCGTTTCTACAGGAAGTCTTCTACAGGAAACGCAGAAAACTGCCCTGCAAAAAGAAAACAAGCAGAAGAGAAAGCAATTGTTCAAGACAGTTTTGAGACAGATGGTGAAGCATATGATGACCACAAACATCAGTCTGAAGTATGTGATTCAACTGCAGGCCAATCTAATGTAACTGGCGATAAAAAGAATGGAGTCTCTAAGGGTAATGGAAATATGTCTAACCAGCATTTGACAGAGTTGAAATCACATAGGCCTGGTTCAAGTGTTCTTGGTAAAGGTGGAAATTCTCAGTGAGGTAGGCCTGAACATAACTTTCCCATGCAAATAATTCAAAAGGTGGTGAATTCGATGTGTTGAGGGGGTAAGGAAAATGTGAATGGGAGTCTGTCTACGAATTCAAAAGTTGTTTTTATTATCGCTGCCTGGAATTGTCTTCATGGTCTGCATGTGAGATTTTCTCCAGGGTCTTGAATTAAAATCTCTCATGTAGAAAAATTGAAACCGCTGTAAGGCTCACCTGTGCACATATACATGTTTTTCTTTTGTGACTGCTATATGGTTAGTATGAAAATTAGCTCTGCACTCTGTTTGTGAGAGCCATATTTCAGTTTAACCGTCAAGTTTTGGGGCAGCAGCAGCAATATAACCAGACAGACCACCAAAGGAAAAGCCACAGGTAAAAGAACAAGAAAAGCTAGAGGAAAAGCAAGAAAAACGACAAGCTGCTGAGGCCAAAGCTGTGGGTGGAGTAAAAACGCAAACACCAAGGGAGAAATGGTCTCAAACATGGGCAGAGAGGACTAAAAATGTCAAAACAAGTAGGGACACACCCAAGGCAACCACAGCACAGGTCGAGGAGAAGGCACCCTCAGCCAAGCAGGCCAAAACAGCGAACTGTTTCTACAGGAAGACAGAAAAAGCCACTACAGGACTATTTCTACAGGAAGCCAGCGAACAGTTTCTACAGGAAGCTTGGAAAAAGGGCAGAAAAGGGAGAAATCGGCCGGGATTTTAGCTAAGGAGGCAGCACCTGTGTTGGCCACCCTAAGCACATCCATCCCCTCCATGAAAACTCATTTCTTTCAAAGTTCGGGCACAATTTAGTCACGGTTCGACCTTCTACAGGAAGTTCTGTATTTTTACCAAAAACATCCTGTAGAAGCCTTTTGGCAGGCCAGAATCAATTATGGAGAGGGATTTGAAGCTTGAAGTCTATTGAGGAGGCATGCAACCACTCTTTTCTTCCATCCTCCACTGGTTTCATCTCCTTTCACCACCATTTCCGCCATCAGATTGAATACACTTGCACAATCATACCCAAGCTGAGAATTCTTTAGGAAAAGGAGCAAGTAGTGGGAAGAAGCAAAGAAGCATGGTTTCATGACAGAGAAAAGGACATCACTTCAGAAGCCTGGCATGACAAGGAGGCCATCAGGGCCATCAAAGACAAGGGGAGAGATTGGTTGCTCAGAGGATGAGCAACACTTTCAGTAGGGGGGTGATGATGAGACCCAAAAATGTACAATTATTTGGGCTCATTCAACCTCCTAATTTGGCTTAGTCCACCATTCTCATTTGTTTATTGCATGTTTTTGATTATTTTTATGTTAATAGAGTGAATTTGGTTAGTCATTATGCCAACAAGTCTAATGGGTGCTTTGTGTAGCCTTGTTGGTCAACTTGGAGACAAAATTGAAGGTCTTAATGAGCACTTGGCAGCCAAATTCGTGGGAGAACAAGCTAGAGGATTTGTAGGAAGGTGTCCCACTCATTTATGGGCCCTTACCTCGAATTCTCCACCATCAGCTCGGAGTTCAAAGGCCACCAAATCAATGAGCACAAGGGCAGCCAAGCAAGTCAAGTAGGACTGCTGTTAACTACAAGTCTTGGGCAGCCAAGTCCCTAACTTTTAGGAGGATTGTTGGGTCCTCAAATTGTATAAATAAGAAGGCTTGGGGCCTCATTTTGGTTAGCTAGTGGTTAGTCATTTTGTAGCCAGTTAGTCATTTTGTTTTAGCCATTAGTTAGCTAGTTTGTAGTTCGATTTTCATGCAGTAGATTAGCTTTGCTTTCAGCTCATGCTCAAGTTCTTCTTGTGGACAGTTTTGATGTAACTTTTCATTTCTTGATTAATAAAGATGGATCCAGCTTTGCACCAGCTCTAAATCGCTCTTGGGAGGCTGTAGTTCTTGGGGTTGGGCCCATCTCAAGCGCCCAGTACCTCCCTCGTTTATCTTTATGTGTTTGCTGCGTTCTTGAAATAAAATCTGCTCTTTAGATTTAATTCGTGCTTTGTTACTTAGGTTTCTTTTGATGGTTCAAGTAGCTTCTCATGTTTATAATAGATTGGTAGGAGTTTGTATGCATTTAGATCTTTTGGCATGTTCTTTCTCATGTGATGTATATGGTTCTCTTTTCAAACAAGGCTGCTGTTTACTCATTCATTAACAGTTGGATTGAATTAGCTAGGACTTGGTTTGTTTGCAAGAATTCATTGATTTGTTGGAATAAGCATTGTGCAGGGCATCTCTATCACCTTCATCACCTCCTCGTTCATCTGAGCCTCGTTCAGGTCAGCTCCTCCATCACCAAGTCTGTTTCTTCATCTCCCATCTGCTCTTTTGCCACGTAACCCTACCTTCTTGCTTTTCCATTGCCTAAACCTTCGTTGATGCAAGTCAGCCTTCCACATCATCTCACCTCTCCATCCATCAGTTCCTAGGTCACTTCAGACCCCCATCCTACCTCCATAACCATCCATGCATCTTCCATCAACCATCCATCCTCAAAAATCCCATTTCGAACCATCCTGTAGAAGAATTACAGAACATCCTGTAGAAGACTTACAACACTTCCTGTAGAAACCCCTGCAGACTTCCTGTAGAAGTTCATGAACACGGTTGCATGTCATCCAGACTTTGTGAAACTCTCAGAAAGGATACTGGGGATCCCTTAGACTCTCTCTGTACCATACCAACCTTTCCCAAAGCATTTCATCCCTTGATCCATCCCTGCACAGTGGAAAACTAGTTAGAAGCACATGCATGATAATTTCAACAACTTAATCAAAAATACAAAAAGATGTTTTCTTCAGATAGTGATAACGTAGACACATGCATTTTACCTTCCTAGAAGTAATGGCATCTCTTTTCGTTGTTTGCATTCTTTCCTTTGCATCAGTAGGACTAGCTGGTAGAATTAGGGTTTGCTAGGGTTTGCTAGGGTTTGTGTTTCTTTTTGGCTTTCAGTTCATTTTTGCAAAATAGATTAATTTCCTTCGAGATAGCCTTCGTCCATCATTTAGAAAGCTTCTTCTGAGAGCATATAGGAGTTGGCTTGAGCCCTAGCGGACTTGTGCCAGCTGACCAAGTGACAGCTGCGACAAGAGCTAGTACTTGTGCATACAGCACCGTCGCTTCCAAGTTTGTACGAACTACCGGGTTGATAAAATTAGAGATAGGAAGCTCCAGGAGTTGTAGCATTATTGCTACAATACTGGAGCCCACCACTTGGTATGAAAGTTTACCGCCTGCTAGTATTTACTGTTTGAAGGATTTTCATACCATGTTCTTTGAAAGGTATAAAGAATCTTGTCCATCCTTAATATTAGTTCAGAACTGTTGTAGACATGCTTATAGTTTTATTGAAAATGTTATAAAGATGATGACTTCATGGACGATGATATCATGGAAGCCCTATATGAAAATCCATTTTAGCAGCATAAAGAGAGCTTAGAGGATACTTATCAAGATGCTCAAGAAAATTTGCAGTAGGATCAAGATCTTAGTACAATGGAAAATGATGAAAGAGAAGGTCTTATTTCAGATCTGCTCATAGCAGAAGACAGTATGCAGGGAAATCAAGTTTCAATTTCAGATTGTGATAAAGTCAAGTTGGCTAATTCAGATCTAGATTCAGATCATGATGATGAAGAGTACCTTGTTCTGAATCCCATGAAGGAGAGCTCTGTTGTTGAGATCGTCTGGAAAGAAGAAGACAAAGTTATTGACCCAAGTGTTCTCATTTCATTAGAACAAAGTCTTCACGAGGAGGTAATCCAGTCCTTTTATGAAAAACAAGATGAGATCTTTGTTCATGTAAGTGAAAAATCTTCTTTGGATAACTCAGTGGTAAATGATAGAAGTGTTAGTTTTGAGTTTCAAGAACTATCTGAAGTTTTCCCTCGTATGACTGATGAGTGCGATAAGAAACATGACAATTTGATTGCCATGTCATATGAAGATGATCAACAATGTTTTCAAATTTCAGAAGACCAGAGAATTGAGGACTGTCATTCAGGTTTTTCATGTTTTGAAATGTTATTTCAAGAAGACAATAATTGTTTGAGCAAAAGAAAACAAAAAGTATTATCTCCTCTGTCTGAAGATGAGATAGATCAACTCCTAAAAGGTCAGGTTACAGCCCAAGCTAATGTAGGTTTGTAGTGTTCACATCGTCAAGAAGGTGTAGGTGAAGCTTCTTCCACTTTTGAAAATGAGGATAGTCTTGAAATTAGATTTATAGATCAACGAACAGATATTGTTTTCCTTCATGAAAATGATAAGGCTGTCATGTTTGATAATCTTGAAGATTGTTTTCTATTTAAGAAAGGATTAGACTATGAAATTGAGGAGTATGAGCCTGAGAGAGATAGTATGCCAGAATTCGAGTCAGAATTTCTCATGGTTGAGGAATTTACAGCCAACACTCAGATAGCATAAGCTTATACTGCTCTATGCCTTCCTATGAATCAGCGACCAACTATTCTTTCAGATCAGAATGAAGGGAGTACTTGTATTTTTTCTACTAGATCTCAAGACAATCTAGTGCTTTAGGATTTTCAAGATCCCTTCGGCATTATTTTGAAAGCATTAGAAAAGATGAATGTTGCCTGGTTCGTTAGCATAAGCCTTGGTTTCAGTTGTTATTGTGAGTTGCTTACATGTACATCATTCTACTTACTCGGGGAAAGTGAGAGCAAAATTTCAATAAGTAGCCATCTGCTGGATTGGTTACATTGGAAGGCCCACTTCACATGATTGTATGTATTTCATCAGTAGGTAGGTGGTTGTCATCATGATTTGAAGGCCTCAAATCTCAATGGTCTACTACCATTAAAAAGCTTTGCAAGTACTTGTTTTAGTTAAGTAAATCTTGAGTCATTTTTTCAGTCAATTTCAAGATAATTTCAGAGTCAGTTTGTGTCATCAAGTCGTCAGTTTGAGTTTTTTTTTGACTCCATGCCCAATGGATAAGGCTACTTGGTCTACGGTGTTCTTGGCACCTCCAAGGAGCTACCATCCCCATTGGAGCCAATGTTAGTGTCAGTGTCTTCACACTGCCATCAGTGATCAAAATTTACTCTTTTGCATTTCATACTAGGAGTCCCATTCTGATGAGTTTCATTCCATTAGGTCATGGATCTACTGATGGTAGGGTTCATTTTAGTTTTTTCCCTCATGACATATATTTGCTGACCTCCTTTCATACTTTTCAGTCAATGATTCATGCTTATTTTCAGTTCATTTCATCAATTAGGTCTTAGGTCTTAGGGTTTCAGTCTCATTAAGTATTAGGGTTTTACCATGGTCAAATTTCAGTGACTATTGATTAATAATGGTCAGCAGACACATGAGGATGTTGATCATGATCAGAAGGTTCTAATTTCTTAATTTGTAAGCCTAATAAAGTTCTCACCTCAAAACTAGTTTTGAGGTGAAAACTAAGCATTTGTATTTTATTGTTAAATTTCATGTAATTTTATTGATTTCATATGTAATAAATGGTTCCATGCTGCTCCTGGTCACCTGGTGATATTTCCAAGTACTTTCCACTACAAAATTCAAAGAAATTGAGCATCAGTTCACCTATCCAAGCAAAAAGGTCAAAAAACAGAGTATTTGAAAAAGCAAATAGACATTACAAAATGGGTTTTCACCATCAAAAATAAAAAAGTGAAATTCATATAAAGCCATATCTCTTTGGATCACTTCATTATGCTAATGTTGAAATTCAAATGTTAAAGGAGAGCCAAAAACACAATTTCTAAGTGTCATTGAGCAAAGGTGTGCAATCGCTACGTTTTTGGAGAAAATCAGAATGGCGTTGTGCACCAAAGGCTGGCGCTGCGCACCTGGTAGGTGCTGTGCACTTGGCAGTCACTCTTAGCGTTAATTTACACGGGCGCTACGCACCTGGGAGGCACTACGCACCTAGGTGAGGCGTTGCGCACCTGGAAGCCAAGCCCAAATTGTTTCAAATCACTCCAATTTGCCTCAAATTTTCCAAGTTACCTCTTTGCAAGTAATTACATCGATCTTTCTTGTTGAAAAGGGTTTTTGCATCAAGTCTTGGTGATCCTTTCACTCATAAAGTTAAAACCCTAGTGTTCACCAAACTGTCTCATAAAATTTAAAAGCTCACTCCTTTATTGCTTTCCTATGTCATCCATTCGCTAATGTTTCCTAAACACCATTCCCTCATATATTCTCCCTAAATCCCATTCCCACATACAAATTTCCCAAACCCTATGCATTCTCCCCAAAACCCTACATAATTTATCCTACATACATCCGTAAACCCTACACTATCCCCAAACCCTACTCACTCCCTAAATCCAATTCACACTCCCATTCACTCTCACCTACTCATTCATAAAATCTCTTCACACTCATCTTTCATTTATTTGCCCTATCTCTTCATTCACCACAAGTGATCACAGCAATAAAAACAATGGAAAGAGACAATGAATATGAGCTTGAAGAATATATCCTTAGTCACAGTTCTAGGGAGAGAAACATACAACACAGGAAGCCTCATAAAGGAGGAAGGATTATCAGAGAGGATCCCACCAGTTTGAGGGAGTTGCAAGCTTGTCCACTTGCCATTTCTTGTTTTAAACACCAGTCATGTTTTGGTTTTTGTGAAATGGTAGAAAGAGTTAAATTTCATCATGAGTTGGCAAGGTTGTTTGTGACACATTTGCACAATAATGAAGTAAACCTTGCTGGAATTACATTCACCTTATCACCAGCTGTCATCTCAGAGGCTACATGTATTCCAGATGTGGGTGAAAAATGGAACAAAGGTTAGGATATTGATATGGAGTACTATGAGCCTTACATCAAGGCTAGATACAAAGACAAACTCAAGAGAGTATTCCCCTTCAAGTTTTTGGAAGACAGGTTTGCTCCATTGATGAAGATCATTATCAAGTACTTCACTTTTGAAGGTAGGTTCTCCCGGTTGTATGCCTACCACATTAAAATGCTTATGCATTTCACTAGAGTAATAATGATGAATATCCCTTACTTCATGTTCAGAAACATTGAGAAGATGAAACTTATTGTAAAGAAGAAACCATATCCCCAGCAGTTAAATAGCATTTTCCACTACTCTTTGATTAAAATCATTATTCTACATCAGTTGAACCTTCTTAACATGCCATGGGAGACTTCCATTTCTCATGAGATGTTCAAAGGCCCACAAATATTTTCATTAGTGCATCATGAAGAAGGTGGACCTTCAGGACATGAAAAGGTCAAAGAGACTGAAACTGTTGGAGTGTCAGTATTTGTGACATATGAGAGGGGAACTAGGGAACTTTTTGCAGCTGCTAGGCGAATATTATCTCCACAAGGTGTGGAAAGGGTCTCGCCTTCATCATCAGGCTACAGGAAAATGCTATCTCCACAAGGAGTGGAAGGGGCTTTACCTTCTTCTACAACTAAATAGGTACAGGTTGAGCAGCAAAGCAAGGGAAAAGGTAAAGGCAAGAAAAATATGCATAAGAAGGATCTTAGTGATGAGAAAGAAAGATATTTTGGCCTTGTTGATCATGAGGAGACACAAGGAGTTGATGTCATTGACTTGGAAACTCAGGATCCAAATACTGCCAAAAACATGATCATAAAGGAACAAGAGGTTGAGATACAATTCTTATCAGATAACTTAGAGAGGTTTAAGTGGGTCATCAAATATTTAGAGCAAGAAAACAAACAATTGAGCGACAAGCAAGTCCTCATGGAGCTACAAATGATCAAGGAAAATAGGCAAAAGGCCAAGGAGGCAAATGTCAAGTTGAGTTGAATTGAACAAGAAATTGAGAATGACAAGGAAACTTGGCTTGAGAAGGTTAATATACAAAGATAAGAAGATGCTTCGCCACATTCCCTACCACTATATGACTCGCAATAAGATCTGTAACATAAGAATGAGGAAGCTTAAGGCTAGGCTGAGGAAGGCCTTAAGGAGAAAAAAGGAGCAAGATAAGTTGAAAATCTTGGATAAAGCCTCACTATCCCATCAAAGCAACTAATGGTGGTGCCTTGTGCCAAATCTGGGCAAGTTTTGATAAATTTTTGTCTTTTTCAAATTTTGGAATTTTGAAAACAGGAAATTTCCCGCATTGCGCTTTTCCCTGGAGGAATTTTTAGAGGAATGTCTTATATATCTAGATTCATCATGATGAGAGCATCAAACCCAAAAAATCTCAACAATTTTGGAGCAAAACTAGGTCACCAAAAGGTAAAAAAACTACCAAAAAATGACCTCTTTGCCTCTTTTTGGACACATAGAAGTAGTCTTGGGAGATTTCACTTTTGAGGGGGAAAATGACCTCCAAATGTAAAAATTCAAGATTTTACAGAAACGAGACAGGAATACCTTTCCAATGAGCTATCGTGGGCTCATTTTTTCTAAGGAAAAGGCCTCCAAAAGTGGTTTTGAAGCAGTGTTGTGCACCTAGCCCGTGGCGCTGCGCATAGAGCCAGTTTGTCAAAAAATCCAGTTTTCGCCTATTTTCACTGAAATTTGACCTGTTCTCTCTTCATGGATGAATTCATGATTGTAATTAATTCCATGGTATGTAAATGTAATTGTGAAATGATCTTAGAGGGTAGATTCATCAGTTTGAGGTGGTTTGGGGGTCAATGAATCAGTTTCCATGCTTATAGAGGCAAGCTGTTCCTCTACCTATATTTATGGTCCCTGTTTGGAAATGGTTGTAACAACTCCTTTTCTCTTGGATTCAACTCCTGAAGGTCAGATGAGTAGTTTAGATGTCTATATTATGTGTTTTCTTGGTCATTTAGTGAGGTTGGACTCTCTTGGATGCTCTGAGCTACATTGTACACCTTGATCAGCTATTTGTCAAGGAAATAAACTAGGATTTGCAGCTATTTTTATGGGATACTTGTGGCAAAGTGTTTTTTCATAGTTTCTTATTCTAGTATTAGTTCTTCTCATGTGTTAGATGTGCCATAATCAAATTCATTTCTTCTAGCTAAATGATATCAAGATAGATAGGTAGAATACATTGGTTACAGTGCTCTACCTTGGGAAACCATTTAGTTTTGTATGTTTTCTACTATTTGAGGAGGATGCATGATCTTTGCATGCCATCCTCAGCTCCTCACCAGTCTTAGAACTACCATCTCACTCAATTTCAAGTGCCAAAACACCTACCTACCTCGCCCCATAGAACAACCTGCATTCGTGACTTGATTTCCCGGACCCAAAGCTGCCTGCTCCATTTGATCCAGTGAAAAATCCTACGAAATCAATAAAAAAAAACCCTAGATCTACTATACCTAGCCTAAAATCCATATTTGATCCAGTCATCTTAACTGATATTGAAAAGGAGAGAGCCCTCTCCCGACCTGGTAGGGCTAGCTACCAGGTTAAGCTTTGTTTGTGGTTATCCTAAGATTGCTTCCGTTCAGCCTGTGGTCAATCTAGGCTCTAACACCCTTGACCTTTAACAATTTATGTAGGTTTAATTTCATGGTCATACTCCTAGGGAGTTTTCATTCAATGTTCTCTTTTCTCACCGAGCTCCTTTTCGACCAACATTTTTCTCACTATTGCGTAAGGAACAATAAACTTAGTTTTAGAATTCAGTAGGTAAGATCTATAATGATCCACTACCTTAAAGACATCGAAGGCTTGTTTTTCAACTACTGAATATTTCATTTCAAATCCTTTGAAAGCAGAGTTTATAAAGGAAATATGGATTTCATCATTTTTATTATTTTTCTAGCTGAGAAAAACAACATATGCAGCATTGGAGGAGAAAGTGTACAAAATAAAATCCTTGGTAAAATTAGGGCTCATCTAGGCAGGAGTTTTGAAGATATATTTTTTTATCATATTAAATGTTTCTTTTTCCCGATCTTCCCACTTAAAGGAAATATTCCTTTTTACCATATTTTGCAAGGCTCTAACTTTTTCTAAAATACTTGAGATAAACCTTCTTACAAAATTGATCTTCCCAAGAAAAGATTGCATTGAATTTTTGGAAGTATGGTGAGACAATCTGGCAATGGATTGGGTTCTCTAATTATCTATCATCATTCCATTCTTAAACACAACAAAACTTAGAAGTTTACAATTAGTAACAACAAAAATATATTTTTTGGGGTTGAGGGAAATGCCAAATTTTCTACCTTTCAAATACATTCCTCAAGTGAGATAAGTGGTCAGATATGTTTTTTAAATAAAAGGTGACATCGTCTAGATAGATGACAATTGATTCATTAATTAAGCCAGAAAATTTAGTGTCCATCTCTCTTTGGAAAGTTTCCCCGATATTGATCAATCTAAAAGGCATCTTCCTATAAGTGAATGTGCATCATGGGTTCAGAAAAGTGTTTTTAAGATGATCAATATGGGAAATTAAGACTTGGTTGTAGCCTGATAAACCATCCAATAGGGACATCATTTCAGAACTAGACACATGCTACAATATCTGCTCCATGGGAGGAACTAAGTAATTATCCTTATTAGAGTCTTTATTGAGATTGTAGAAATCAACACATAACTGGATGTCTTTGTTCATTTTCCTCATAGGAACCAGATTAGTCACCCATTAAGTATAATGGATAGGAAAAATTATTTTGGCTACTAGAAGCTTGTTTAATTCACTTTTAACAATAGGTTCTAGAGATGGGTGCATCTTTCTCAATTTTTGTTGAAAGGGTTTAGTGTGAGGTTTCATCCGGATGACATCTTGTATGATATTAGGGTCAAATTTTTTTAGATCATCATATGTCCATGTGAATACATATTTGTATTCTCTGAATAAGTGAATGAAATTTGATTTCTCTTGTGGGGTGATCCAAGTGGATATTGGTGGCCACCCAACAATTCCACTTGGACCCCCACCATTGTTTCTTTCATTTTTTCAGTTTCCTTAATTGTATCACAATTTACTATTTTTAGTAGTTATTTCGGGTCCTAAACTTCCAGACCCGTTTTGAGGCCCTAAATGACATATTTTTGGAAATCTACCGCCAACAATATTTTAATAAAATCGCCTTTTCTGTCGTATTCCTCAGAGAGATATTTCTAATGGGGTATCATGCGCATCAAATGGAGATAATATGACCAAGTCACGACCCCAAGAAGTTGGTTGTCCAACTAACCCCAACGGGCCCATAAAATCTTGGTGTTACATCTCTTTGAGTTAGGGTTTTAGTTGTTTAGGATTTTATCTTATTGTTCAATAATAAAAAGGCCCTTGAGCCTCATTGTAATGAAGTTCAGAGGCATGTAGTCGACACATCTCTTCTCAGAGATAAGCTACCATCGCCCGAGCTAGTTTATTTCCACTTCTGTTTGTAAGCATATTTGGGTATTTTACATTAATGAAATGAAGTATTATTTCTGCTACATCTATGTATTTATGGTTATGTTTGTAATTTTTTGCGTTCCTGTTTAAATCTGGAGCAGTGGTATCAGAGCAGTCTGATCTTTCTCTGTTTTTATTTTCATGTCCCCAACGAGGTCGGGATATAAGGAGTTAGGGCTTGAACTGGTCAAACCTTTGCAAGACCAGCCTCGCAAATCCCGACGGCCTCCCATGGCAGATGAAAAGAAAGACGAGGGGGTAGGAGATCTTATCAAAATATTGCTCGAAGAGGACCTCGAGCGACAAAGGAATGCGATGATGGACAACTTTGCCCAGATCCTTCAGTGACTACCCAGGGGCGACACATCTACTTCCAGCACCTACTCTGGAAGCGCCACACCCTTTAAGGTACAATTTAATTTTGACATTCCCATATTTGAGGGTCAGATAGATGTAGACGCTGTAGATAAATGGTTAAATCTGCTAGAACAATATTTTTCTGTTCTTGATTTTTCCGGGCTGGAAAAGATTACTTTTGCTCTTATCAAAGCCACCCCCCACGTCAAGGACTGGTGGGAAACGTACTGTGAGCAGAAGGATGAAAGTACAACCTCACTGTTTCCAGCCGCACCCACTTGGAATTCATTCCAGGATGCCATTAAGGAGTAGTACTACCCTGTCAGAAGCTATGAGGATAAATACATAAATTGGACCATGCTACGGCGGGGAAGGGACCAAGACGTGCCAGAGTTTACCAATATTTTTCATACCCTTCACACAAAGTCGGTTATGAAGGATTCTGAGCAACATTTGGTACTCAAATACCGTGGATGCCTACATAGGTACATCCAGGACGAGATGGAGTTCCTGGACATCTCATCGCTTGGCATGGTGTACCGATACACTGTCAAGATCAAGAAGAAGTTTTAAACAGAAGAAGTGAGACTTTGGACTTGTGAATCCGAAGCAAGGGAAATGTGCCTCCAAACCACAGAACAAAGGACAAAGCCAAGGCGGGGTGGCCTAGGACAATCCACCAAAGCCGCAAGCAAAGAATAACACTACAAAGCTGAAGAAGGACACGGAAACATGGTGTGAGTTCCATAAGAGCTCCACTCAGAACACAAATGAGTGTTAGGCCAAGTAGTCACTGTTGGTCGAGCTAAAGGCTTCCGAATCAGATGCATGTTTTGACTCCGAGTCAGAACCCAACAAGGGGAATTACAAAGGGAAGCAAATTATCAATGTGGAGCCCAATGCCATTGTCGCCACCACGAAGATCCAAAAGGAGGAACCCGATGATCCAAAGGAGGAGGAGCGCCTCTTCCACTCCCAGATGTGGGTAAAGGGTTCCCCGCTATAGTTCATTGTCGATAGTCGAAGCCAAAAGAACCTCATTTCGACAGAGGTCGTGAAGCGGCTAGGCTTACCGACCACAGAACATCCCCAACCGTACACCATCGAGTGGCTTCACCAAGGACGGGATCTTCGCGTGAGCCAACAGTGTCGCCTTCCATACAACATCAAGCCCTTCATGGATGAGGTATTATGTGACATTGCTCCCCTTGATGTTTGTGATGTATTATTAGGCCAACCATACTTGTGGAAGCGACATGCTGTGTATGATTCAAGGCCTCGTGTTGTTATTGTTACTTTGGGAAATAAGTTGTACAGGATACCAGAGGTAGTACTACCTACCGCCATCTCTTTTGTTACCGCAAAACAATATAGTAATCTCATTTCCAAAACCGGGAAATTTGTTTTCCTAATGATACGCCCTCAGGGAAAGAAGAAGCAATGGCCACGAACTCTAGACAGGGCTCCTTTGCACGACAACAACAGATGGAAAAGGTCATGGAGGAGTACGAGGACATCTTCACCTCCCCCACAGGAGTGCCTCTGCACTGTCAGGTCAAGCACTCCAATGATCTGATCCTAGGTGCATCACTACCCAATGGACCAATCTATCGGTGCTTCGTTCTGGAGAACAACGAAATCAAGAGGCAGATTCAGGAGTTGTTGCAGAAAGGTCACATCTGACCGAGTTCATTGCCCTGTAGGAGCCTGATCATGTTGGTATAGAAGAAGGATGGGACTTGGAGACTCTGTATTGACTATTGGGCACTGAACAAGATCACTGTCTGGAATAGGTACTCGATCCCATGGATTGATGACCTTCTGGACCAACTGAAGGGGGAAAAATATGTCAGCAAGATCGAATTAAAGTTAGGATATCACCAGGTACCAATCAAACCCTCCGATGTGTGGAAGAATGCCTTCAAAGCCAAGGAGGGCCTTTTTGAATGGTTGGTTATGCCTTTTGGGTTGACGAATGCTCTTGCAACCTTCATGAGGCCGATGGATGACATCTTACAGCCATTCACCAACTCATTTGTAGTGGCATACTTGGATGACATCATGATATTTAATTAGAGTTGGGAAGAGCACCTCCACCACATCCGATAGGTTCTCCAAACACGCACCTCCACCACATCCGATAGGTTCTCCAAACACTGCGGCAACACAAGCTATGTGCTAATTTGGAGAAATGCACTTTTGGCGTGACCCAAGTTCAGTATCTGGGATACATTATTGATGAACGGGGGGTGCATGTGGTTCCAACCAAGATCAAAGTCATTCAGGATTGACCATCTCCAACCACTCTAACAGAGCTCCGTAGCTTTCTTGGTCTTGCCAATTTCTACCGCAGGTTCATATTGTGATTCTCTCATATCACTTGGCCCTTGAGTCAAGTCACCAAGGGAGGAGCGAAAGGAAAATTCTTCTGTTCTGAATCTCAACAGAAGGCATTCACAGAGTTGAAACATTGCATGTGCTTGACACCATTGCTCGCATTACCAGACTTGCAACAACCATTTGAGATCGAGACAGATGCCTCTGACTATGCTATTGGGGTTGTCCTTACTCAACATGGGCATCCAGTGGCATATCACAATGAGACACTTTCAGACACCTTCCGGAAGTATCCCACTTATGACAAAGAGATGTATTCCATTGTGCAAGCTTGCCGAAAATGGAAGCATTACATTTTGTCGAAGGAAACGGTCATCCACACAAACCACTGACCCCTGCAGTTCATACAGATGCAAGGGAAGTTGCAGAATGATCGCCATTAGAAGTGGTCCACATACTTGCAATAGTTCCATTTGAATATCAAGTATAAGAAGGGAAACACCAATAATGTTGTAGATTGCCTTAGTCGACCACCGATCATGGCATTAACCACCGTGCTCAACTCTTGTGGGCATGAGACTTTTGATTGGCCACTTCTCTACAAAAGCGACCCAAAATTTGGCCACACATACCCGACGCTCTTGGAGGGTCGGCATGTTCCATATTTTCACCTCCAGGATGCCTTGTTATTCCCCCTGAGTCACCTTTGTGTTCCTTCAAGCGAGTGTGCCAAGATGATTTGGGAAGCGCACTACAGTCAGGCTGATGGGCATTTCAGGGTCGACAAAATGGTGGTAGTACTGCAAAAGTATTTCTATTGGCCGAATCTTCGATAGGATGTCAGGAAGTACGTCAGATCCTTCACTGCCTGCGCCATTACCAAACCGACCATCACGAAGTAAGGCCTCTATACTCTGCTACTTACCCCTAGTTGACCTTGGAATCCATCTGCATGGATTAAATGTCGGGCCTTCCTTCTACTAAGCATGGAAACGACTGTGTTTTTGTGGTCGTCGACAGATTCTTGAAGATGGCCATTATGGCAGCCTACAAGAAGAATATCACAGCAAAAGCCACTACTAAACTCTTCTTTGAATGAGTGTGGGTACACTTTGAGATCCCACAGTCTATCATCTCAAATTGGGACAATAGGTTCCTCAGTACATTTTAGTCCAGTCTCTGGTCGATGCTGGACACCAAAGTCACTAAGTCCACAAATTTCCATCCCCAAACTGATGGCCAGACATAGGTCAATAGGATGATTGTACACATTTTGCACATGTACAACTCAAAGCATCCACGCACATGGGATGAAAGCCTCCCCTATGTTCAGCACAACTATAAATGGGCTCTCCACAGCTTGACTGGCCACAACCCTTTTCAGGTGGGTTTGGGATTCCAGCCACTATGTCCCATTGATATGGCCATGCCATTTGAAGCTACTCAGGCAGATTCAACTCATGTCCAGTCCAAAACCGATAAGGCAAACAACTTCATTAAGCACATCCAACATGTCAACCAGCAGGTCCATGACATTATGGAGAAATCAAATGCCAAGTACAAGTAGCAACATGATCAACATCGGGTGCCACACAATTTTCATGTGGGCGACAAAGTCTGGTTGCATTTGCAAAAGGAATGTCTTACCGGATCCTATCAGAAACTCATACCAGTCCAATATGGTCCTTACACCATTACCAAGGTTCTGGGAGATAATGCATTTGAGCTCAGCATTCCCCCATTCCTTGGCTTGCACCCAGTGTTCAATGTGGACCGCCTTCGACCACACTTTCCACCATTACTAGACACATCCAACATTATAGAACAACTCACACCAACAGAGTTAAATCCAGATTGCATGGAACAAGTTGCAACTGATCAGATCATGGACATGCAAATCAAGCACACTCGCCAGCAGAAGATCCAACTGTATCGAGTTGTCAAAGCAGGCCAACTCCTTCACCAGGGCAAGTGGCTCACCAGGGACCAAGTTCAGCAGAAGTTTCCTCATCTCATGGAGGAACTCAACGCAATGGGGACCATTGCTTCCTAAGGGGGGAGGAATGATCTAGGTGGATATTGGTGGCCAATCACCAATTCCACATGGACCTCCACCATTGTTTCTTTCAGTTTTTAAGTTTCCTTAATTGTAGCACAATTTACTATTTTTAGTAGTTTTTTCGGGTCCTAAACTTCCGAAGCCATTTTGAGGCCCTAAACGACGTTTTTTTGGAAATATATTGCCAAAGATTTGTTTACAAAACCATATTTTTTGTCCTAGTCCTCGGAGAGATCTTTCCAACGGGGTATCATGCGCGTCAAACAGAGACCCTGGGAAGTTGGCTGTCCAACTAACCCCAACGGGGTCCATAAACTCTTGGTGTTACATCTCCTCGGGTTAGGGTTTTGGTTGTTTAGGGTTTTCTCTTATTGTTCAATAATAAAAAGGCCCTTGAGCCTCATTGTAATGTAGTTCAGAGGCATGTAGTTGCCACATCTCTTCTCAGAGATAAGCTACCATCGCCTAAGCTAGTTTATTTCCACTTCTGTTTGTAAGCATATTTCAGTTTTTGCATTAATGAAATGAAGTATTATTTCTGCTGCATCTCTGTATTTATCGTTATGTCTGTACTTTGTTGCATTAATGTTTAAATCTAGATCATGGGGTACAGTCAATCCCTAGATTAATTTTCTATAGATTATCTGGGTTTCCCAAATTGATAATTTCATAACACAGATGAGATATGTGTTTTGCAATTAACTACCCGCACGAATTTATCACACAAATTGTAAAATTTCTCCAACTTGACAACATATTTGGGTGAATAGTTTACTAGATTGAACACTTCTTCAACTGGCCATGTTTTATGAATTTCTGAAAATTGACAAAGATTTTCTTCATGAGTGACTTTTTCGATTACATCATCTTGAAAGTTGTCTTCCATATGGAGGAAATCCATGATCTGTTGGTCATCATTAAAGACTCACCAATTAGTAATATTATCAATAATAGATTGTCTAAAAATTAACTCAATAGAAAATCATTTAGGTTCAAAGCCATCAACAAGAATCAACCTAGAAGCAACATTTTCTAGTAAATCTACTTATTGATTACTAGATCTAGGGATGGAAGTAATGTTAAACGCTGAAAAAATCAAAATTAAATTTCATGCCTTAGATTGGTAGTTTTTTAAGTGAGTAGAAAGACAATGAATGGTATTTCTTACCTTCTGAACAATGATCTTAGAATCCAAACACAATCAAAATTTTAAAATTCAAATCAATAGATTTTCTGAGCCCTTGTATGATAACTTTACTCTGCAATGTTATTAGTACAATTAAATTCTAACGTACATGTAATAAACAATTTATTTCCCTTTGGGGCAAGTAATAAGAAACCAACACCAACACCTTCCTTCAATTTTGATTAATCGAAATACAATAATCATACTTCATTATCGTTACTTTTAATGGTTATAGGATCAATTAGATTTTTATTTGCTATAAACATTTTTAGTACAAGATACTAGTTTAGATTGATTTTTAGAATTCACAAAAGTGGAAATATCAGTAGAAAAACTACCAAAAAATCTATCAAAACTTTCCACAACAAAATCATTCACCAGGATTAGATCGTTAGGGTCATTAAGGTCAGTAACATTGTGTTGCATATATGTTCTCTATTGATCCTAATTTTATTTGGCTGCCCTTTCTAGGGTAACCATAAATGCAAACAATCAGTGGCGAAATAACCATTGAGACATTGTGACCAATATCTTCTCAAAAATTGACCATAACCCTCAGGAATATCAACAACAATAATATAAATAAACTAATGCACTCTATGGTTAGAAGAAAGTCTAATAAGAACATCATTTAACTCCCCAACTATTTAACTATTTGCATGGTCAAGTTGTATAATTTTTACCTCGGATTGCTTCATGTCACATTCAAATTTTTACAAACAGAAAGAGGCATCACATTAGAAGAAGAACCATAATCAATCATGCAATTTTGTACATTTTTGTTGTAAATTTCAAAAGTGAGGAGGAAAGGAGGGGCACTAGCCTTCCTAGCTTGAGTAGGGGAATTATCTGAAGTACGTTTCTTTATAGTGGCTAAACCTGTCCTATTTGTATCGAAATTTGCCACTTCATTGTTTGGGGTTGTTTTCTTACCAAAAAATATAGCTAAAGTAAGTTGAGCCTTTTGTTGCATCATGGGTAATTTTAGCAACTCAAACACTAAAATATTGGTTTTGAGCCTCTTAAGATCTTCATTCATATCATACTCCAAATCTAGGATAACAAGATTCTTAGAGGTTTCTACCTGTTTTTTTTCACATTTTTACTTTTAACAGAGGTAGATGGACTAGAGTCGTCAACAACAGTTTCATTGTGAGTGTTACACAGTAATTTGTCACCATCCCTGTTACTCCTCTTGTCGTACCTTGGAGGACCCATCCCGGGAGTTATAAGAAGTGACAAAGTCTAAAAACACTTGCATTATGTTCCCCTGAGTATGTACTCCATGTTCCCTGAAGACACCTTCTGCAGATCATCCCTAAAAAGTGCTCTTTTTCCATTGGCGCAAGTCCACAATATCTTACCCGCGCCAATGATGGAGATACTCAAAAGGGGGCGCGACCATTGGCGCTCTGTCTTAGAGCAACGGTCGCGCCAACCAAATTTAGTCGTGCTTTTTGCCTTAATGCACGTCCGACTGTTGTTTCCTTCATTACATGGAGCTTTTCTGAGGATAAAAAATCAGTCTTTTGTCGAGCTTTATCCATCTTTATGGCTTTTGCTAATCCGCGAAAGGTGTCCAGGTTCATTGCATCCTCCTCCCTTCTCCATCTATATAAGCTTGTCAATATGCATTGGACAAGCTAGAGTGTTGGTGTTAGTGTTATGCTAGTGATTTGGTGATTGAGTTATAGTAGTGATGATTATTGGTCATGGAGTGTTAGATGTTGAGTTCTTGGAGGAATGCTAATGAGTGCTAGAGAGGTTATGCTGCCGGAGAGGAGATGCATGTCAAGACACATATAGTTACTCACCTAGCCAGGAGAAGGGTCGACGTCAGAACAAGGGTTGTAACTTTTCCTGTTTATTAATTGATGGGCGACTGCTATTATAGTTCCAATCTCATTATCTGTCATAGTGATATGTTGATTTATTTCCTTTCTGACTGAAATATAGTTGTGCCTTGGTAGTTTCTATGTTGGTATCTGTCTCTTCCTTTGCATGTGCAGGTGTTCGTTTATGATCTGTTGGAGCAAGGGAGTGAGGATATCAACTCTGCTTTAATCATAGCGTTGGACTCCAGGTTAGTCTTCTTGATTCACCCTTGATGCATAACTAGGAACTTGCGTAGTAGCGTGGTTTGTTTGTGGCTAGTTTTGTGATAGGCTAGTGGGATCGCCTCTGTCCGCAGAGGGGATTTACCTTACCAACAAATTGGCGACTCCGTTGGGGAGTAACTCTTTGATTTCTGTCTTACATGTTAATTTTCTTCTGCTTGCTTGAGTGCATGAGCTTCCTGAGTCAGCTTTGAGTTGATTCTTTACTGTTCGACCCATCTGAGCACTGTCAACCTGACCTGAGGTCGTATCTTTTATCTTTTTAGTTGGCAAGCTTAATTGGCGCGGTTATTTCTCTGATAGTCGCGCCAGTTGGCGCATGTTGCTCAAAAGCGACTCGCGCCAATTCTGTGGTAGCGCAAGTTGCAAGCTGACAGTCGCACCAGCTCTGTAAATTTTGCCTGTGTGTGGGTGGAAAGCTCATTCAGTCTCTTTATATATCTCTTTCAGCCTCTGGAACTGTGTTGAACCTCTGCTTGACTGGTCTTAGCCTGTATCCCTCAGCTGTGTGCTTATTTCCAGTGACTTTGCATGTCTAGCCTTCTGTGGGAAGTTTCGGTCTCTTGATTATCCAGTCAGCTTGTTGATTGTTCTACACTTATCCAGTGATTTGTTAAAGCTTGATCTTCTATACTCTGAATACTTCACTTCTAGCTTCTTTGGATTTCACTAGTCTTTGTGTTTTTCCTTGTTTGCATGGTTCATTTTGTGTTTTAGTATTGGTTCTATCTTATTGACTGAACTTGGATTGTGCATATCTCTTAGAATTTGTTTACATGCATCATGCATCATAGTAGTTAGCATTTATTGTTATTTGTTGCTATTAAAAAGAAAAAGACAAAATTTCGTTTCTTGTTATTAGCTGCATTAGGATCTTTGTTGAAGTGATCATTTCGTTTGTGAAAAAGATCTCAACCCTCTTGTAGATAGAATTCATCGAATCAAATGATTTAATTTCGGCATATAGTTTGCATGTAAAAAGCTTTCGAGATATCACATACGGTAGGACCAAAAAAAAAAAAACTGATACATAATCAAAGATAAACTTTAAAATGAACCAAATGAACATAACAACGCATTGGAACATAACGCAAACACTCTAGAGGTCTAGGTTAGAGACGTGTTCCGGCGTCGTTAAACCTGGTAGTTTATCGTCGAGTGGTTGGGTGATTCCTCCACGGTGAAACGGTAGCTGCCAATACGGACTGTGCTCCCACGTACCGTCGAGTATATATTGGGAGACCCCTATAGGAATAAAGCCTGTATCCATAGGAAGCCGTGTCAGCCGCCCTACCATTCGCAATGCAGTGAACACAGCATTCACGAAGATCGACCACCCGTACCCTAAAAAGTATTCTGTGGTTTTGCGAAAAGTTTGGCACACCCTCTACCTAGAATTCCAGAGCAGTCACTTTTGATCCTTTTTGGACTCCCTAAACGAAAAGGTGCCTGTGAGCGTCTTGTCACTTCGTGCTCATTAAATATTCGAAGGAGACTAGAGTCATCTTTTACCCTTTTCTCGACTCTTAAAAAATGAAAAGGTTAAGTTCAGTGTCTTAAAAAATATTGGCCACGATAACATTTACCCAATTAGCTTTCGTTTGTGTCAGTCCGAAGTAGGAGTTATCTCGATAAACTTCTCAAGTTTCATCCTGGCAGAATTACCAGTTTCGTCTTCTACCGAAACACCGGTGGTGAGTCTTCCTGTGGTTCTAAGTATACAACCACTTAGCTCTCGTGCCCCGGGTGACGAGACTTACCAGTTTCATTGGAACCCTACGTGGGAACCTTTTGAGGGCGGTATCCCTTTTTGGGACCATCCTTCTCCTCGTGGGTCAGTCCCACCAGTTTCATCCGACATGGATGATTTGTCTCCTACAACGACCGATGAGTCCGTTGCAACGAGCGGTGACATTCCCACCTCAACGGACCCTATGCATGTTAGTAGTACGCCTACTACTACAAATTTACCACTGGGCTATAAAGCTTTGAGAGATGCTACGCCTTCTGGAACTTCGTTCACAGGTCCCATTTGGTCATCACACACTTTTCCTACTACGGAGCCTTTTACTCCACCAAGTCGCAGTCTATCTGTTACCTTCGTCACAACCGCTCCAACGGTATGTGCAACCCCCTTGACTTCTATTTATAGTCGTCCCTCAGCCTCTTTGTTTGGAGTTTTTGACCCTATGACAAATGTCCCAATGCAGGAGCCATATGATCCATATTTTTCATCTCAACCGGTTGTTGAGGTATCGGTCCCATTGTCAATTGATTGGACCTCCACCTCTTTCCATGGTGGTCAAGTTTTATCCGCGCAATCTCCAATACAACCCCCTCAAGACCAACTAGGGCAATCCGTTTATGGAAACCCTTTCGTTACTGCCGCTCCTTTTTCCTCTTCTTATATGCAACCTTCTGGTAGCTCAGGTCAGTCGTCTTTTCAACAAGTCCAACCTGGTATCCAGCAAGGCTATCCCGCTGGACAAAGTGGTCAACAAACTGTTAACCCGAACCAATCCAATGTCCAGTATAGTCCAATGTCTGGACAAGGTACTCAACCACCCGGTCAACCTACTGTCCAGTATTCACAACCCTCTGGGCAGATTGGTCAGCCTCAAACACAGTTGGGCCAACCAACTGCCCAGCCTCCTCAACCATCTAGTCTGCTAGGACAACCTTCAACTGCGCAACAACAGTTCCAGCAGGTAGGCCAACCTCAGTATCAGCAGGTACAACCTTCTGGACAGATCGGCCAACCTCACCATCAACAAGGTTTTCCTTTTGGCCAAATAGCCCACCCTATAGGACAGTCTATTGGCACTGCTCAATCTGGTCCGTGGCCCCAAATGGGACCCCAATACCCATCTGGTCTTCAAATGCAGGCCGGGTCTCAATCACAAACTTTTTATCCAACCCAGCTCGGTCCTTCAACTCAATTCGGAGCCCCACCACTCTATGGCTACCAACAACCTCAAGGGCAATTTTCGTTTGCCCCGTACCAGAACTACCAGCAACCACAAGCAAATCCCTCGCAACCTTATCAACAACAATACGGCACAACTGCAGCATCATTTGGTAATCCTTATGCTGGGGGGCACTATACAAATCCCTATGGCCAATCCACTATAGGGGTAAATCCTTCCGGACAAACTCTATGGGGGCAACCACCACCTGGTTGGAATCCTGGTGCTTCACCCTACCAACAACCCCAGATGTCTTTCAATCCTCAATTACCATTCTTAGCGACTTTAGAATTACCAGATGTATCCAAATTAACCAATGATCCTATTCTTCATAATCCTTATTGGCCTCCAGTTCCAACTAAAATACCTGGTGACTGTCCAAAATTCGATGGTAAAGCCAATGAAGACCCACAAGCCCATGTTATGACCTATCACTTGTGGTGTTCATCTAATTCATGGCTTGACGATTCAATTCGGCTTCGCCTTTTTCAAAGGACTCTCACTGGCTCTGCCGCTAAGTGGTATATCGAACTTCATCGCGGGTCTTTTCAAGATTTCAATTCCTTGGCTATGGCATTTCTCACTCACTTCCAGTTACCCGTTCGATACGAAACGGGTACTCACCTCCTCACTTCCTTAAGACAAACGACGGCTACGCATATCTCTGATCATATCCATGAATGGAGACGGCGTAGACGTATGATCAAATTTTTGATTCCCGACCAGCTTCTTACCGATTGGTTTACGACTTCATTCGTGCCTCCGATAGCTCGGGATATCGCCATGGGGGCGTGTGTCACCGAAGAGCAAGCTATTGCTCGGGCTCAGTACCTTGACTTGGTTTATTCTCAGTCAGGTACATTATATGATTATCTGCCTGATGTCCCAAGACAAGGACCATCTAAAGCCCCGCCAACACCCACTGTTGACGGTATCATTGGTTCGGTTAATTCATCCTCAAAGAAAAGTTCGACGAACCCTGCGAAGAAAAAAACATCTGCTTCGAATGGACAACCTTCCTAGGCATCGCCAGGTTCGAATGTTACTTCTGAGGTTAATGCCGTCCAATCTAATACGGCAAGCAAGGCTTCGAAAGAGAAGAAAAGAGGGAAAGCGAAAAATAAGACGGAGCAACCTAAGCAGGAAACCCCGAAACCTCAACCTGAGAACGGCGCTAAACGCAAACCCAAATATCCTTGTCTTATTTGCGATGAAAATCAATTTACCAAGGATTGCCCGAGGCGGTCCGAAGTTAGTCATTTATTAAAAGGCACCTCTGGGACTCCTGCGGTGCTCAAGGAGCCCTTTCCCACCCAACACACTCAAAAAAATCAAATGGTGGCTGACCTATCTCAGCCTCCCTCTTCCTTTGGTTCTCAAGTGTTTATGGCTGGAACGATACCCATCAATATCAGTACTCGAACAAAAGATTACCCGCCATCTACCGGGAAGGAGCCTGAGATACCCTCTAGTGCTCCTCCGTTCAGTTCGGGTCCAACACCACCTCCTCCACCCGAACAACGTCTTGCTGATTCCAAGGTGGACCGTTCCCCTTCTTCGCCTATTGCTGCGTCCTCATCTTCTACTTCGCCTGGTGAACCTCTAGATTCAAGTAACTAGGTGCCTAAGAAGAAAAAGAAGAAGAAGACAAAGAAGAAGAAGACCCCTAAACCAGAGGTTAAAGGTATAACCCAAGTCGAGCCACCTTGTGCTCCTCCGCGGAAGGTCAAATTTCCTTGTAAGTTGTGCAAGGAAGACCACCTTCTCCGCGATTGTCCTGGCATTCCCATGGTTTTAGAAGTATGGCCTCATGATCCGGACCGCCCTGCATCGTCCTCTGTCGATCATGGCGATGTTACCTTATCACCTGGCAACGGTAAGGGAAAAGAGAAGATTCGAATCCCTTGTAAACTTTGTGAAGGCAATCATCCCCTTCACCTTTGTCCATTCATGGATAGAGCCTCTATTGTATTGGAAAGTCTTACAGCTCCCTCAACCCAACTTCCTACTGGTTATCAACGTCTTTCTGCAATTGCAGAACGTTCCCCTGCTGACAAAGAAATCAACCAAGATTCCTCTCTTGTCCAGCCTCCTCTTCCTGAATCTGGCTCTGCCAAGCCTGTTCCAGACCAACCATTGGTCGGAAAGAGTGTCGACTCGAGTTCACCACCCGCCGACCACTCTATTTCGGAAGAGCATCATTCTCATGTTCTTCTCGTCTCCTCAGATTCTCCTACATCTGGAAATACCCCTACACCTGAGAGTTCTACTACGCTCTCTACCGAGCAGGGGGGCAATCATACGATTCCCCCACCAAGTAGTTCAGTCGCTTCCTTCGACTGGAGACGTTTGACTACCTTCCGCCTCCCATCTCATGTGCCTTTTTGGGTCACGGTACACGCCTATAACAAGGCAATACCTGGCACTGTTTTGGATGAGGGTGCATCTGTTAGTCTTATGTCTGCCACTACTTGGCAAGCTTTGGGTTCCCCACAGCTTGTGCCCGTAGCATCGAATCTGACTGCTTTTGACGGAGGGACTAGCCAACCATTAGGGATCCTTCCAAAGTTCCCTATTACTTTGGGAGGCAAGACCGTCTATATAGACGTATCGGTGACCCAAGGTGCTTTAGATTTCAATCTTCTCCTTGGTCGTGACTATGTTTATGCCATGGGGGCCCTTATTTCTTCACTTTTCCGTGTGGTTTGCTTTCCACACGATGGAAGAATTGTGACTATCGATCAATTATCGTTCGTTAGTCCACGGGTCCCCCCTGCGCAGTCGTCATCCCCTCCTGGTGTTTATCCACCAGTTGCATCTGCCCCACCACAGATCAACTACGTGGCCACCTATCCCATGCCTGTATCCAGCGATGCCGCCGTCGTGCACAGTGTCCTGGGGGCATTGGGTCCTGACTGCTGAGATGTTGACCTCCCACCGGGAGAGGCATTCTTGGAAGCCCTGACTTCTTATTCATTATGATGAAGTTCGGTAAGAGCATAGTTCCTTGTCTTGTGTCAAGCTCGCTAAAAAATGAAACAAGGAATCCGGAGCATAGTTCCTTGTCCTATGTCAAGCTCCTTAAAAAATGAAACTAGGCTTGGTCAGAGGATAGTTTTGATCTTGTGGCGACCTCGTTAAAAAATGAAACAAGGGTTATGAGGATAGTTCTTTTACTGCATCAACCTCATTACAAAATGAAACAACTCCCTTTCCAAATCGAGTCTTTTGATTAAGATCTCGTAAAATACAAATCGAGTCTTTCCAAGTAAACCTTCATTCCATCCACTCCGTGAATGCCATGAAGCTTGGGGGGCATGTACCTCGATTTGCATTACCATGCTGGGGGTATGCAAATTCATAACAAGCATAGTTTTTCCGATTCAAGCTTGTGTAAACATGAAACCTAATCCAAGCAAAGTTCTCCATGGGTCAAGCTTGTGTAAATTTTGCATCTTCATGCTGGGGGCATGCAACAAATTTTTTTTTTAACAAGCAAAGTTCTCCATGGGTCAAGCTTGTGTAAAAATGAACCCATTTACATCCCGTGTTTGCCTTTTATCCGCTAAATTCTGCTAGATGAGCCTTGGTTGTTTCATTCCATCGCCACCATCTTTTTGGCCGATCATATGCTTTCACTTGGTTGTTTCTCCTTTCCTGAGGAACCGCAGCGATGAGTGGTTTTATTAGCCAGCCTCTTAACCTTTACATGTTTCGAGTAAGTTCCACCATTACCGGAACCAGTTGCTATCCTTTATACCACTCGTTCCTTCAGGACGAGTCGCCTTTACGCTCTTTTCTGACTCGTAAAATATGAAAAGATTGCCGAGTATTTTTCCTTTTTGACTCGTTAAAGAAAATAAAATGGAGGTCCGCTTTTAGCTCTTTTCTGACCATTTAAAGAGGAAAAGATTGCCGAGTCACTCCTCTTGACTCGTTAAATGGTAATAAGGGGCGGTCTTTTTAAGTTCTTTTTGACGACCGTTAAAACATAAAAAGATTACCGAGTTTTTGTCGTTTCAAACTCGTTAGTGGTTACGAAACGACGTGGTTTTGACCGCTTTTTTACTTTTTCAGGTCAAAGTCACTAATCATGAAAATTACTCCTCGATCGTAATGATCGGGCGATTCTTTCGGGTATTATTTTATACTTTTTCAGGCTCGAGAGACACAACTTTACGAAAAAGGACATCCCTGGAGTTTCCTTTTCTGCTGTCTTTTCAAACTCTCTAAACATGAAAAGACACTGAGTTCTTCCTTTGTCAGACTCGTTAAAACTTAATGACATCGGATTTTGTCACAACAAAAGCATATGCTATCCCCATCAAGCTTGTTAAAAATAACTAGGGTACTCGCCAGAAATGGCGGGGGGGAAAAGAAAAATTTGAACCATAATTATTACCGCAAAGGCAGTATGTCGCTCTTGAACATGGCACTTTTTGTTTCGTGTCCGGGGTGGGGATATCTCATCTCATATTTTTCACTTGCTTCCATGGACTTGGGTACCTTATTTGGCCTCTCGTCCATTCATTGCCTCGTCATCATGACCTTTGATACATTGATGTCAAATACTGCCAATTCCGTTAATGTGCCGCCGATATGTTCAAGAGAAGTTGACCTCTGAAAAAACAAGCTCCTTCTGATAGTTCGCACAATCTTGATTCACAACTTCATCTCTCTGTCTCGTGTCGATGATGTGGGAAACATTATGGCCCACCTTCGATCAAGGTCACTCCCTGTCGACTTCAACTCATTATCCAGGGAATTGATCTAGAGACTCATTTCCGGTGCCTTGGAGCCTGCATGCGTCAATGGCAGGTTCTTCGTGTTCGACGTGAGGTTTTCATCATTGGCCTCCGATCGAATGATTCTACGGGTGTTCGACTTCAGCTCATTGATTCACACGCCGTAGATTGTACCTATAGTACCTTGAGGGCCATTGTCATTATTGGTGGTACCTCTCGCGTCTGTTAACAGTTTCCATTATTGACTGGTAATCAGGCGATGTTCATGCATGTTCGACTTCAGCTCATATATTCACATGCTTGGACCTGTACTCTTGTTCGGGTCGAGATGGAGCGCAAGACCCTGGATTGTGTCTGTTGTAATCCAGGCGTGATTCTTGATACTTGACTCATTCACTGGATGGCTGCGACCATACCTGAGTCAAATCATTGATCCTAACCAGATGGCTGCATCCATACTATGGATCCAGATTATTTATGTACTCTCTTATGGATGGCTGCGACCACACCATGTACATCATGTAATTGAACTATCAGTCATGTCTCTTAATACAGCTCCTCGGCGGCAGTAACTATATGTGCTCTTGTGTGCTCTTATGAGTGTGTTCTTGTAAAGCATTTCACCCCTCTCCACCTCTCGGACTTCATGCTTTAGGGGGCATCTGTTACACACTAATTTGTCACCATCCCTGTTACTCCTCTTGTCGTACCTTGGAGGACCCATCCCGGGAGTTTTAAGAAGTGACAAAGTCTAAAAACACTTGAATTATGTTCCCCTGAGTATGTACTCCATGTTCCCTGAAGACACCTTCTGCAGATCATCCCTAAAAAGTGCTCTTTTTCCATTGGCGCAAGTCCAAAATATCTTACCCGCGCCAATGATGGAGATCCTCAAAAGGGGGCGCGACCATTGGCGCTCTGTCTTAGAGCAATGGTCGCGCCAACCAAATTTAGTCGTGCTTTTTGCCTTAATGCACGTCCGACTGTTGTTTCCTTCATTACATGGAGCTTTTGTGAGGATAAAAAATCAGTCTTTTGTCGAGCTTTATCCATCTTTATGGCTTTTGCTAATCCGCGAAAGGTGTCCAGGTTCATTGCATCCTCCTCCCTTCTCCATCTATATAAGCTTGTCATTATGCATTGGACAAGCTAGAGTGTTGGTGTTAGTGTTATGCTAGTGATTTGGTGATTGAGTTATAGTAGTGATGATTATTGGTCATGGAGTGTTAGATGTTGAGTTCTTGGAGGAATGCTAATGAGTGCTAGAGAGGTTATGCTGCCGGAGAGGATATGCATGTCAAGACACATATAGTTACTCACCCAGCCAGGAGAAGGGTCGACGTCAGAACAATGGTTGTAACTTTTCCTGTTTATTAATTGATGAGCGACTGCTATTATAGTTCCAATCTCATTATCTGTCATAGTGATATGTTGATTTATTTCCTTTCTGACTGAAATATAGTTGTGCCTTGGTAGTTTCTATGTTGGTATCTGTCTCTTCCTTTGCATGTGCAGGTGTTCGTTTATGATCTGTTGGAGCAAGGGAGCGAGGATATCAACTCTGCTTCAATCATAGCGTTGGACTCCAAGTTAGTCTTCTTGATTCACCCTTGATGCATAACTAGGAACTTGCGTAGCAGCGTGGTTTGTTTGTGGCTAGTTCTGTGATAGGCTAGTGGGATCGCCTCTGTCCGCAGAGGGGATTTACCTTACCAACAGTGAGTGTTATATGGGTTATGGTTTGTGAATATAGTTTCATGGTCTTCTTCAAACATGTCATAAGCTAAGTCAAAAAAGTAACCCATAGTAGGAGGATGTTCATCTTCATTACGAATGACATCAGTTTCTTCCTCACCCTCATCTGGTTCTTCATTGTTATCAATAGAGGATGAAATAACTACTAGTATTAGTGCTTGAGGAATATTATCAAGTCCCTCAGCAATTAACCCTTTAGCTGAAGGAGTAGATTTAGGTGGAAATTTTTTCTTCAAGATTCTGATATTACCTCTATTTGATGGCGCTTATCTTGAGTTCTTCTCCAAGTTAGTAATTTCATTGGATAATTTTTTGAGGACCTTTTAAAGAATCTCCATATCTAGAGCTCCTTGTTCCTTCTTAGTTATGGGTGGTTTGAAGGATGACTCAAATTTCTTCCATGAGGATAAATCCTGATCACCTTGGACATTAGGATTAGCTTTGAGGTTGAGAATATTTTTTTCAATATAGCTTGGAGAGTGGCTTTCTGGGCTTGATTTACTCACATGGAAATATCAGTAGGTAAGGCCATAACATAATAAGAAACTACCACGTTCTCAACAGACATTGACTTAAAAGGAATTTTATTTTTAAAATCAATAAATATGATATTGAAGTCTTTAATCCTTTCCTTCCACTCCATTTTCATATTGGATAACACCAAGACTAGAACAATGGGTGTTTTATTATCCCCATTTTTTTCTTAAAATGTAATTTCGAATTGAATCCATGAAGTGATACTTTAGGGTTTCTGGGAAAAGTACCATGTTGAGGCCTTACCCTCAATAGTATATGGGAACAACCTATAGACAACATTTTCATGACGCACACTTTTCTGTGAATATTTTTATGTGATCATCTGCGAGGTATTTGGAGTCAGGATCAAATTTTGGGAGAATGTTTTGGGGATTTTTGGGTAAAGGGTGTTATACACCTAGAAAAAAAATGTGTCTTGGTCAATCCATGGGGTTGTAGGTTTGTTTCCTTGGTTATTGCCTTGATTATTTCACTGATTATTTTCCATACAAGGCGAACCTTGTGAATTAGCTTATTTGGTTAATTAGGAGATTTCCTCACCAGAGGAATCATAATCGAAGGAAGATGAAGAGCAACTAGGTGGTGAGGGTTGTGGAACATATCCTCCTAAAAGAGTAGGATGATATTTTATATATTCACCAATAGAAATTCCAAACTCTAGTTTATTAGGGTCAATTTGCCCAACCACAATGTCATGCAATCTATCATTAAACGTACTATTAGTTTGAGAGTTTCCTTGTTGCAGATCAATCATTATGGGTTCATCTAAATGTAAATATATATGTTTGATAAGGCATTTGGATAGTTTACACTTAACATATATGACCCTTGCCAATATTTATTTAGTTCTATTCAATAAATTGCAGGATTTCTAAAGAAAATCTTCAATCTGAAATGTGACTCGCGAATGTGGAGGTGAAACAAGCTCACTAGTGATTTTAGGATGAGTAGGTGATGTGGAAGTTTGATCTATGTGAGAAGTAGTGGTAATTTCACCCATCAGTGACTATGAGTTACTATTGGAGAATGATTGGTAAGAGGTTTCTTATGGAGAAATACAACTTTTTAAACATAAATCAAAAGGATCAGTAAATATGAATAGACAAATATCATAAATTCATATTGAATCCTTGAAACAAGGTCAGAAGAGAAATATTGTTTAACCTTATGATTTTTGTTGAAACAAGGTTGAAGAAAATACTGAAAACCCACAAGGTAACAATGAAGTTTTAAATTAGAAGCTAAGTTCATATATTAAAATAGTTCAACATAAAAACTTACAGCATCAAGTTCTAGTCTCCAATGTCACCAAGTACAAAAATTGTCAATATCCCACCCCCATATTCCAAGTCTGAAGCTCTATTTATAAGTTAAAGAGTTATCAAAATACAAAATCAAAATTTCAAAAATAATAGGGGGCTTCCCAGAGAATTCAAATCATAACCTATACAATCTACATGACTAGCTAGGTCATATCAAAGTCATCTGAAATAAAAACAAGAAAATAATTGATAGGACATGACAAGAGCTTTGGAAGTTGTCCATTTGTATCTATTGCAACTGTCCTTGTCAATTCCCATGCTAGGATGGACACCTGTAACAATTCCAACAAATAAAATCAATAATCAATATTTTTTTTTAAATATAGCAGCTATAAAATCTTTGATTCTTTAGTAGCTATCAAACTAATAAATAAATTAAGTAACATCCATACCTTGTAAAGATTCTATTGCAAAAATAGACAAACTCGTAAGTGCTACTTGGTAGAAGTTTCATTGTTCAAATAAGATGTAATCACAACTTTAACCAAGTTTGTAGAATTAATAATAACTTAACTATCTGATGATTATGGTTTCTCATCTAATCCAGGAGCCCTTTTATCATTTTGGTTGGCGCTAAACCTATCTAGCATCCTTAGTTGCCGATTTTACTGTTGGAGTTGGCAAATTTTGTGCTCGAGGCAGGGGATTATAAAAAAATATTTTTGCTGGCAATACATACTCTATACTCATATTCAAGAATTAGCTTTGTATTGAACATGTTCATCAGTGTTAAGATCATCATCATCGACTCGACTGAAGTCATTATCATCCATAACATCATGCACAAGATTATACTCTTGTTTATTATTTTTCAATACTAATTCCTTGGGAGGGTCGATATAGATCAAAAAATACCTGGAAGGACCTTTCTTAAATTTATTTCGTTGAGCATGGGATATTCTATGGGCTATGTGTTTACTCTTAATTTGAGATAACAGTTCTGGATTATGCGAACCCTTTTCTTTCTTGTGTGCAGGTTGAAATTTGCCACAGTACTCTGATAGACTTGGCTTGAGTTCAAACTTAACATCTGGTTCTAACATAACGTGTTGGTACTTGAGCTTCTTTGACATGCTACGAGTAAATCGATCAGCCACATAATCGATAGATTCACCAATTTTTGATTCATATATACCAATCTTAACTAAATGAAAAGGGTTTTTGATACCTTAATCATCATGACCTTGAGAAACATACAATTTTGGTGCATTTTGAGAATTCTTTTGATTTCTTGTAACCTTGGGAGAGAGCTTCTCCTTGTTATAACCCCAGTGATTTTCAAACTTGTTATGAAGGAGAAAATAATTACAGACATCTCCCAGTTGGGCTAAATGAAACTTAAACATGAAACAAATTAACCTGTGATGAAATAGACTTTGCTGAGGGTTTTTCTGGTCTTTGTAATAAAATTTGGACATCTTGGAGAGACTTTTATGTAAATAGAATGGAAGGTTCAATCCATGACCCAAAAACACCATCAACAGATAGATATAATAAAGAAATATGAGCCCATATCTACCTTCATAGGTAATAAAGCACCTTATAAAATAAACTAGATTTTTTTATTTTTTCGTTAACAAATGTACATGAATACCTTTAACACTATATGTTGTCTCCTTTGAGGTGAGAAATTTGTGCCAAGGGATGTTTTGTACAAGAAAATTCTTCAACCACTTGTCACCCTGGGTGGACAAGTGGGTCACTTCAGCTATGAAACCCTCATTGATTGATATTTCTCTGTCTCCTACTATGGCAATGCCATTATAAGTCGAGCTGAAAGACTTGACCAATTCATCGTTATGCCCCTGAAAATATTGTATAAAACTCCACCATCCTACCTCCTTGAACAGGGTGAGGTATTCATCGTATGCCTCTAAAATTTCACCATCGAGAGGCTCAAATCTGACTATAGGAACCATGGAAAAGATGATGTGGAGATACATAATAAGTTTCACAAAAAGAGAAGGAAAATAAGAGAGGTATGATTTCACATAGCCAAACCCTAATCCTTCAAAGTGAAATACACAGGCATAATCATGAACTTGAATGTAGAATAGGGAAAAAATGGAAACACAATGTTGGAAATGATACAAGGGAAGGATAGTACTTTGAGAGTATCGAATCAGATTGATGGCAAGTTAGAGCAATAATAAAACACAACCTTGAGATTTTGATCCATATAGTCATAATCCATTTGTTAAACATTCCACAAGTGAAGCCATCCATTATAACACCTCATGAATACACTATATCAACCTTTGAATTTAGGTCTTAAATCCTGACACTTGTGACAATACTATCAATGTTTCGTAATGGGTAAGAAACATAGCGTATGATGCTTGATAACACATTGGCTGCAAACATAACATACGATATCATATACTAAGTTGTTATACTTAACATATGGTGTATTTATTTGAATCACAATTCTTGATATATGGTATTTCATTCAAATCACAATATTGGTTAGTTAAAAGTTTATATGAAAAATGGTTTTTTTTCCATATGATAAAACATAAAGTTAGATGTTAAACCAATATGTGAAGAACTCATAATCACCATCTAGGGATTACTAGTCAAGTCTTGATAAGAGAATTATAACATTGGACTATAAAGCATCAAAACTTGTCATTATGAAATCACAAGTCAATTTCAAAAAATCCACAAGGTGAAATACATTCGCATGACAAGGTAAAACAACTAAAGTCATGACATGAAATAAACAATGAAAAAATCATAATAAAAAAATAACTGCACAAGCTTATAAAAGATAGCATATAGAAGGATATTCATACCAATCAAATAAAAAAGAAATTAATAAAAAATTGTGTATGCACATGTGGCGACCCATTTTGTCTTAAAAAGAAAAAGGGGGTTGTCGGATAGCCAACACCAACTCATACACAAGTGGTTTAAGTTGAAATATTTGGGAATGAGAAAATCTACAACCATTTTTCTTAATTATGATATTTTTCTCTATTATGAAATAATTATTATTTCATAATTATGAAATTTTGACAAGAAATTACTCAATTATGTAATTTCACCCTTTTAACATGGAATAACTCCCACATAGGTAAAAGAAAAGGTGAAAGGAGATGCATTATATCTAATAAGTTGAACTTGAGTTTCTCTCATTATGGGGGAGTGGAAAATAGGGTGATAAAATTAATTCCTTTCATTGTTATCTTGAGCTTCTAATAGTTTTTTTACCCTCACAACCCTTATACATGCACTTTAGCAATGGAGACTTGAATTCTCTGTGATTAGGGTGGAAGAGCATTCAAATATCTGTTCTAGGTCTCCAGGGTGTTGGAACTCATTTTTCCATTGTCCAGGCAGTGTTGAAGAGGAAAAAATGATTTTTTTAGTGTTTCAATGAAGCTTTTTCTACATATCATCCTTCTTCATGTATATCTTCTCTTTTAGACTCAGGGGAGTGTCATTTTAACCTATAAAAACAATACATCATGGATAAGTTGACTAGCGATGTGATACTTCAATTTAGTTACTTATGGGTAATGAGTATGTCTAATGGAAGTTTCATAGTGTGGTGAGATGTAGCTGGAAATTCATGCTTCCAATGATAAATCTCCTGAATACTATGTTTCATAATGATGCATGTCACTAGAAGTTCATACTTTTAATGATGTGTTTATTAGCTAATCATCTTTGGATTGATACATGCAATGAAGATGGTAAACACTTAGTTCATTGTTGGGTAGAGGAAGGCCAAAGCATTTTATTGCACAGGAAGGGAACTCCTCATCATTGTATCACACATGAATTAGGCTTCTTCATACCGTAGCACATGGTAAAGGGACTTTTATCACCCAAAAAATCTCAAAACATCATTGTGTCAACTCTGCTTTTGGTCATGATTTCAAGGAGGTCTAAAGGTCAATTTAGTCTTGATAAAAGGGTAAGTGATAGGGTTTGAAGTCTTAAAATGTCATATTCATTTCCAAATAAAGTCCTTTAGGTTCACTTCATGGTCAAATAGGTCACATTTTCCATTTAGAAGTCATTCCATTAAGTTTAGGGTTAAATTTTTGCAATCACACAGGAATCCACAATTTCGTAGCGCAACTAGTTCAAAAAAGGTGATTTGCGCTACGAAACTGCTGTGTATGCTCTTTTTTCTATTTTTAGAAGTCAACTTCCAAGGGGGTTCTTGAGCAATCTAAAACTCATTTTTGAAAACTGAAAGAGGTTTTTCTTCCTAACATACTTAAATACAAAAAAATCTCTCAGTTTCTTTAAATTCATTATGAGGTGGGAGAAATTGATGACCCAACTTGCGCTACAAAACTGCTGAAAGTCATTGAGAGAAAAACTCTGTTTTCTGGTTTTAGTAGTTCACTTCATGATCAGTTTCTGGCCAAATGCAAAAGTATTTTAGAATTATGAAAGAGGTTTCTCTTCATAAAATCTCCAGCTACAATAACCTCTCACTTTCCACAAAAGTGTTACCAGTTGAGAGAAACAAGGCTTTCTTTGAAGCCATATTTTCAGAAATTAGAATTTTCCAGTTTTACACATGTTGTTCAAAGACAGTTTCTGGACAGTTAGGTCATGGATCAGCAGGGTTGGTAACAATGTTGGAGGCATCATAAAGGTTGAAGACATGGATTAGCAGCTATCAAAGAATGTATTTAAATATTAGATAAGGTTGTTGAAACAGGTTTTAGGAGTTTCACTCCTATTTGTATTAAGACTCCTAAAAGACAATTCGTTGTCAGCTTGTAATTAAGAGTTTGTTTTATGAGTAGATAGGTGTCAATTTTAGAAATTCAAATTCTCCTGAGGATGGATCATAGAATCCAAGGTGTTAAAGACTCTATATGAAGCATGAGGTCGAATTCCTCATGGTTGGCATTTGTATTAGCAAAAGAAGTTGTGTTATGGGAGCAGACTGTGTTTTTCAACTTAATACAGAGATCAGTTTTACTACTCAAGATTCACAAGGGGTTTATGTGTTAGATGTTTCTATGGCCTTTTCCAATTACTTGTTTGCAGTGGTATGAACATGTGTTACTTATAATTCATTGGAAAATTATCTAACTTCCTTCACATGCTTGTAGACTGTGTTTATTCACTGTGTTACTGTTTCACTTATAAACCTAAACTCTAAGTGCCTTGACTTCCATGTTTAGCTGATTATGATGTTTTGTTGAAGATTACTTTGAATCCATGGCCCAATAGATGTTTGCTATTCTGTAATTCAACCAGTTATACATTTTTGTCAAATTTTATGTAAATGCTAGGAAGGCACTGATATATACAAAGGCGATGTAACTTTTCTGAAGTTGAGATTCTTAGTGTACTTCAGTGAGCTTCATCTTTTATCTTTGATATGTTTTACTTCCATAGTCTTAACACTTATTACTCAGAATTCATGGAGGAACATGCTCTGACTTCCTTTAAGTGTTAAACTATGGTGAATTGAGTTCTTGGGTCCTATATTTGGATGTTTTTCTTCAATGTTTTAATACTTATTACTCAGAATTCATGGTTATTCATGCTCTGACTTCCTTTAAGTATTAAACTTTGATGAATCACTTTTAATACTTTCCTTTTGAATACCTTGATGTATCATTACTCAGAATTCATGCCCACATGCTCTGACTTCTATGAACTTCAAGTTATTGAGACTTTCCTGAATGTGTTACTCTTTCATTGAAGTATATACAAGCCTCAGTTTTATAAGAAGAGCTATTTGTTATCTTTATCTCTGTCACTGACTCCATAGCCCAATGGTAGCAAGTCTCCATCTTTCAACCTATAAACATATAAAATCACAAACCATAGAGTTAGCCATCTATCTATATCTTTAATCAATATCATTAACCCTTAAGAGAGCCCTCTCAGGTTGAGGAGGCTAAGCCTCAGCCAAAAGATTGGTTTGAAATAGTTACATTGAGATTGACTTGATGAGCAGCCTATCAGGGTCTTATTTTGGTGATAACATTTTGGTGCGTTTGCCAGGAGCCTGAAGATTACTCATTCCCGAAATCAAGAAGCTGAACTTCTGAAGGTAGCAGGAGCTCAGGAAGCTGTTCGAGGCTGCATCTACCTTGGTGACTCCACACATCAAATAACAAATTGGAAGGTGACTCCACTGCTAGAAGATCAGTAGCTTGATGAAGTTTCAAGATGAGTGCCATTGCAAGAATGAATGCCAGGTATGCCCCTATGAATTGGTCTCATATCCCTGGTTTTCCAAATCCTATGCCAAAGGTCAAATGGTTAGATGATCTTCCAATATTCAAATATGAAAAGAAAGACAATGCTACTCTTCATTTGGTTAGGTTCCATATGCATGTACATAGTCTTAAGGTTCAGTTCCCTGAAGATTGTCTCATGAAGATGTTTATGACCACTTTAGAAGGAAAATCATGGTCTTGATATAAAGGCTCAGAAAATGGTTCATTATATTCTCTTGCTAATTTCCATGATGTATTCTATGAGATGTATAAAGAGTGTCATCCCTCCTTATTGCTGGTCAAAGATTGTTGTAAACATTCTGTGAGTTTTATTCAATATTTGGAGGATTGTTATGATGATGATGAATTCATAGATGAATAAATTTTAGAGGCTCTTCATAACAATACATTTCAACACCAAGAAGAATGGATAACATCCCATAAAATGCAACATGAAAATCAACAGGGGTTTACTTCTAAAGACCATGTTATATCCTCTGAGATTAATGTAAAGATGCAGCAAACTTGCCAGTCTTTTGATCATAAAGAGTATGAAAATCATTGCAAACACCAAGAAGAAATACTGGAAGATAACTTTTATAACCCTCAGGCAGAGGAAAAGGTTGATTTTTTATGTCATACTTTGCAGCAGCTTACATCAAAGAATGATCATAATAATGAGGAAAATTACATTGTTTGTGGGAATCATTTAGAAAAGCAGTTGGATAGCATATCAAAGGAATTTTGTGTGGCTGAGAATCAGTTGTCTGAAGATATAGAATGTTATGAGAATCATCAAACTAATCATGTATTTTTTGACCCTATAGCTGATTACATGGAAAAGATTTACTGTTCAGATTTCCAGTTATATTTTCATCTTGAAGATCAGTTACATCTCATGCTGACTCGGTTATTTCAGTATCATGTTTATTTTTGCTTCAAGCACAGTCAAGAGATTCAAGTGTCAGATCAGATCAATGACTGGCTTCATTGGAAGTTTCATGTTCCTTGAGCTACAAATGGAGGTTGCAGCTGATAGGGTAGGTAGGAGTGTGTGAATAAGCTCAAAGTTGACTGAGCATCTTTTCAGTAGATACAGATTTGTTTCTTCTGCAGTGATCATCAAGCTTGAGCCTGAGGTGAAGGCCATTAAAGCTTGGGGAGCAGATTGGGCAGAATTTCAGAGTTTTATTCTAAAGGATGGATAGCAGCACTAGAGCTACCGGTTCTTAGTGTACCACTGGGGCACACTATCCCTAGTGGAGCCACTGTTATCACCCAAAAATTCTCAAAACATCATTGTGTCAACTCTGCTTTTGGTCATGATTTCAAGGAGGTCTAAAGGTCATTTTAGTCTTGATAAAAGGGTAAGTGATAGGGTTTGAAGTCTTAAAATGTCATCTTTCATTTCCAAATAAAGTCCTTTAGGTTCACTTCATGGTAAAATAGGTCACATTTTCCATTTAGAAGTCATTCCATTAAGTTTAGGGTTAAATTTTTGCAATCACACAGGAATCCACAATTTCGTAGCGCAGCTAGTTCAAAAAAGGTGATTTGCGCTACGAAACTGTTGTGTATGCTCTTTTTTCTATTTTTAGAAGTAAACTTCCAAGGGGGTTCCTGAGCAATATAAAACTCATTTTTGAAAAATGAAAGAGGTTTTTCTTCCTAACATACTTAACTACAAAAACCTCTCTCAGTTCTATTAAACTCATTATGAGGTGGGATAAATTGATGACTCAACTTGTGCTACAAAATTGCTAAAAGTCATTGAGAGAAAAACTCTGTTTTCTGGTTTTAGTAGTTCACTTCATGATCCATTTTTGGCCAAATGAAAAAGTATTTTAGAATTATGAAAGAGTTTTCTCTTCATAAAATCTCCAGCTACAATAACCTCTCTCACTTTCTGCAAAAGTGTTACCAGTTGAGAGAAACAAGGCTTTCTTTGAAGCCATATTTTTAGAAATCAGAATTTTCTAGTTTTACACATGTTGTTCAAAGACAGTTTCTGGACAGTTAGGTCACGGATCAGCAGGGTTGGTAACAATGTTGGAGGCATCATAAAGGTTGAAGACATGGATTAGCAGCTATCAAAGAATGTATTTAAGTCTTAGATAAGGTTGTTGAAACATGTTTTAGGAGTTTCACTCCTATTTGTATTAGGACTCCTAAAAGACAGTTAGCTGTCAACTTGTAATTAAGAGTTTGTTTTATGAGTAGATAGGTGTCAATTTTAGAAATTCAAATTCTCCTAAGGATGGATCATAGAATCCAAGGTTGTAAAGACTCTATATGAATCATGAGGTTGAATTCCTCATGGTTGGCATTTGTATTAGTAAAAGAAGTTGTGTTATGGGAGCAGACTGTGTGTTTTTCAACTTAATATAGAGATCAGTTTTACTACTCAAGATTCACAAGGGGTTTATGTGTTATATGTTTCTATGGCCTTTTCCAATTACTTATTTGTAGTGGTATGAACATGTGTCACTTAGAATTCATTGGAAAATGATCTAACTTCCTTTACATGCTTGTAGAGTGTGTTTATTCACTGTGTTATTGTTTCACTTATAAACCTAAACTCTAAGTGCCTTGACTTCCATGTTTTGCTGATTATGATGTTTTGTTGAAGATTAATTTGACTCCATGGCCTAATAGATGTTTGCTAATATGTAATTCAACCAGTTATAAATTTTTGTCCATTTTTATGTAAATGCTAGGAAGGGACTGATATATACAAAGGCAGTTTAACTTTTCTGAAGCTAAGATTCTTAGTGTACTTCAGTGAGCTTCATCTTTTATCTTTGATATGTTTTACTTCCATAGACTTAACACTTATTACTCAGAATTCATGTAGGAACATGCTCTGACTTCCTTTAAGTTTTAAACTATGGTGAATTGAGTTCTTGGGTCCTATCTTTGGATGTTTTTCTTCAATGTTTTAATACTTATTACTCAGAATTCATGGTTATTCATGCTCTGACTTCCTTTAAGTATTAAACTTTGATGAATCACTTTTAATACTTTCCTTTTGAATATATTGATGTATCATTACTCAGAATTCATGCCCACATGCTCTGACTTCTATGAACTTCAAGTTATTGAGACTTTCCTGAATGTGTTACTCTTTCATTGAAGTATATACAAGCCTCAGTTTTATAAGAAGAGCTATTTGTTATCTTTATCTCTGTCACTGACTCCATAGCCCAATGGTAGCAAGTCTCCATCTTTCAACCTATAAACATATAAAATCACAAACCATAGAGTTAGCCATCTATCTATATCTTTAATCAATATCATTAACCCTTGAGAGAGCCCTCTCAGGTTGAGGAGGCTAAGCCTCAGCCAAAAGATTGGTTTGAAATAGTTACACTGAGATTGACTTGATGAGCAACTTATCAGGGTCCTATTTTGGTGATAACAGGGACTTCCAAAAATCCTCATTAAACTTTATCTGATTGCTGAAACAACAATTGAAGGATAGATGAAGCTTTGAAATAGAGAGAAGGAGGTGTTGTGGTGGGGAGAAGAAGCCTTGGCAATGAGGGAACCCTTGTTTTCTCCTAAGTGTTAGAAATATTTAGAAAAAAATAAGGGGACCATTGCTTTAGTTGTTACAATATGTCATTAATCATCTGAAATTTACAACAACAACCCCATAGTTCCAAAAGCAAGTACAAAAGGAAATTGTCAAAATATCCTTAACCCTCAATTAATGGTATTCAAATCACAAGTCAACATTGGGTAACATGGTAACCCCTTTCATCTAGTTAAATAAGTAATTAATATTATACAAATAATATTAATTTATGACCATGGACTTATTTAACTAAACGCAATCAATGCATACTATTAAGTATCCATACTTCTTCTTCACAAATATGATAAGTGCACCCATAATTAAATGTTGTGTCTAATCATCCTTGGGTCTAATACTTCATAAAGTTACACTTTAAACTCAAATAATTCACGTGTAGACATGAAATTTTTCCTTGGATATTTGCTCAATCCAAGGATTTAAATCAATAAAAACTCAAGCTCTCATTACATAACATAACCACCCCTCCCATATCTAGCCAGTTTCACCAGCCTGTCGAGGTAGACATGAGAGGAGGAGCTACTATGACATGATATGACCTCCTAGGTCCCATTAAGGAAGTGGGGCCAACTGCGGAAGACAAAATGACAACTCAACACATCCTACAGGGGCTACAGGTCACTTAGAGGTTGAGTAACCACCCTGGGTGGCCAAAACCTAAGATGGCCGCCCTTTTCCTTGCTCTAATCCCTCAACCACTCCCACAACAAGGCATACATGCATTTGGAAGCCTCCAACAATAGCCACAAGCCTGTATCCATGCCATTGCAACCTAAAATGTCCATTTCATAACATGTGGTCCCAGATTTCGAGCCTAATTTCCAGATAAACCTCCATACCACTACCCAGAACTCTGCGGGACTTTCCAAAATAATTTCTACTAGGATGAAAAATCCATTCGGCCAAAATTGAATCAAAACATTTACCTAAACATGCCTAACCATGATAGTCATTTCATCAAACTTATGGAAAACATGTAATCTACAGGTCAGGAATGCATATTTTAAACATAAGGGTTTGATATTTATATGAGAATTGTCAAGAAGGTCTAGTGCCCTCTCATAATAAATGAAATAACATATATTAACTCATGCATTCATTAACCATTCATCAAAAAATCAAAACACATAAAGGGGCATAGCCAAGATACATCCTATAACCAGCAAATGAACAAAATATAAACCATGATAGGACAACCATCAATGTCACATAATAAAAAGTACAATTTCTCAGGAAATTACAAGAGGAAAAGAGGTGTTATTAACATATGCAAAATCCAACCAAGTCAGGGACTTCCACATACCGCCCGACCATAGACTGGGATGAACCAAATCTTTCTTTCTGCTAATCACCCCCGTGCCATACTCTAAGCATGAATGTGGGATTTCATGGAATAATCCAAACAAAACCAAACTAGGGATTCCAGAGGCCAAACCACCTCAACCCTCAACCAGTGATTCCCCCTCACGGTTGGACATCACTAACAAGAGCCAGATCAATATCTACCCAAGTTTTCCAAGGCTCCAAGGAATTTGTCCCAATGTGACTCTGGGAAATAATAACTCAACTCACAACCTTTCAGGGCTCCAGATCGTTTTTCCAACCAAGGCTCCAAGACTAGTAACTCAACCCAATAAGGGATCCAAAGCATTTGTCCAACCAAGGCTCTATGACTAATAACTCAACTCAAGTTTTCTAGGGCTCCAGAGCATTTGTTCTAACCAATAGCTCCAGGAACTAGTAACTCAACCTACAGCCATAAGGAACCTAAGCACCAATAAAAAACAACAAGTGGAAAAACCCACAACGCCATGGATATCTAGGAGATGGTAAGGATAGGCAAAACAACTGTCAATCTTGACAATCCTCCATGCCAATGATAGATCATAACTAAATAACCACATTCATATACCATGCATGCCAAACTAGCGAGGAAATCATACATGCAACTCGGTACCTACAAAGAAATTGAACTGTAGTTATTGATCTGGTTGTCCCCTTGCACTTTCCTGCTTTTCCTTTTCCTTCTTTCCCAAATCCAATGAAAAATAGAGTGTTCCAACCTGCTCCAACAATGCTCTAAGATTTATCTAAGTGTATAAGAGTATGAGAGAGAGAATAGAATGAGAGCGCCAAATATTGAATTGACAAAATCTTGTATTGACAAAATTTGTGAATTGATCCTCAAAAGCCTTTTATTATTAAGGCCTATATTTTATTCATTTTCCTCTATTTTTCCTTCAATTTCCTTCTCATGAAAACCTGTGACCTTTCACCTTCCTTTTCTCCTATTTTCCTTTATTTTCGTAAATAAATGTGAATTAATGCCACTTTCCTTTTCCAATTTCCATAGCCATTTATTAATCACTAGTGATCCCTATCACTATGTTTTTTCCCAACATTTAGCTTGGAATATGTGTCCCATGACCTTGGTTATTATTTTATTTATTTACATAGGAAATCAACTAGGGGTTGTTACAAACCCCTCCCACCTTGAGGGAACACCATCCTCGGTGTTCAATGACACTTATAAACAACAAAAACATGTTGCCTATGGAGCTTTATAACACAACTCGATGAAAAATTTAGATCATATTCATCTGCTGAAGACATAACCAACACATCATGAACACCATACCGCTCATTGGAGCTTTATAACATGGCGTGGTATTTACGTACATATGCATATATAGACATAAGAAAAACACAACATCAAAACATATATCAAAGCACATCCACTCAACCGGCAAATAGATAAGGATACATAGCCCACATTTTACCAGCCGTCTCCCATGTAGCCTCATTGGGCCTAAAGTGCTTCCACTACACTTTAACTTGCTCGACTGCTCAATTCCGAAGCATGAGCATCTTTTGTTGCAAAATGCACTGAGGTTTTGGATGGAATTCTCCTTTGGGATCCACCTGCAATACAAACCATTCAATCATATGATCATTATCTGTCACATACTTCTTAAGAAATGACACACATAAAACATCATGGACTTTTATTGTTGGAGGTAGTGCAAGTTAGTAGGCTATTGGCCAAATCCTCTTAAGAATATTGAAGGGTCCACAATACCGAGGTGTCAGCTTGGCACATGATCCAATCCTCAAGGAAATCTTCTTAGGCTTGATGCGCAAGTAAACATGTTCCCCAACCTGAAACTCAAACACCGTGTGCTGATACGCATAACTCTTCTTCTTGTCCTATGCTACCTTTAAATTATTCTTGATTACCTACATTTCATATTCCATCTCTCCCAACATGTTTGGTCCAATCAACACCATGTTCACTGGATCACTCCACCTAATAGGAGTATTACAACTCAACCCATTAAGTGCCTCAAATGGACTTATCCCTAGTGACTCCTGATACCCATTATTGTACGCAAACTCCACCATTGGAAGATACTCTTCCCACTTTCACTATTGATGCATAACATATATTCTCAACATGTCCTACAAAATCCTATTGACCCTCTTTGTCTATCCATCTGTTTGTGGATGATAAGTTGTAACGAAGACCAACTCTATACCCAAACCTGCAAATAACTCTTTCCAAAACCTGGAAGTGAACTTGGCATCTCTGTTTGACACAATCTTCCTAGGAATACCATGTAACCGCACTCTCTCTTTGATGAATACCTGTGCTACCTCACTATATGAATAAGTATACTTAATTGCTATCAAGTGAGCTACCTTGGTCAACCTATCAAGCAAAACCATAATAGAACCATGTTGTCTAGATGTCCTCGGAAAACCTATAATGAAGTCCATGGAAATGACCTTCCATTTCCACTCTGGAATTAGAATTGGTTGCAATAAACCACTTGGATGCTTACACTTTGATTTTACCTGTTGAAAATCCATACATCTCACAACAAACTCTGCCACCTCTTTCTTCAAATTCAACCAATGGTGGAACTTCTTAACCATTGTTAATGTCCTCTGATACCCCAAGTGGCTTGAATACGACTTAACATGAAATTCCTACAAGATAAGCTTTTTGAGCTCATTGTTTTCTGACACATAGATACTTTCCATAAATCTTACTAAACCATATGTTATGAGATGATAGTCCACATCCTATTCACCCATACCTCTCTACTGTAACTATTTCCTGTGACTACACTTTGCCTGCATAGTTGTAACCATCATGACTAATGTCATATTCTTCTTGCCCTATAAGATTCATTGTTCCCCATTGTCATACAAGCACTCAATATCATTTTCATAACAATCCACCTTAGTCCTATGAATATTCAACCAATCCATACCCAGTAGCATACTATATGATCCTAATGGAAGAACATTTAGATGTGTTGATGTAGACATACCCTTCATCTCAAATGCACAAGCTCTTACCCAATGACGAACTCTTTTCTTAGTACCTATAGCCAAATGAACTAACCAAAACTTTGCATGCACTTATTTTTTGAAACCGCACTTATGCACCATGTTAGGATTAACATAACTATAATTAGATCTAGGGTCAATCAAAATATAAAAAACTTGATCACAAATATTACCTTCCATCTCGATAATAGATTCATGATGATCAACCTGCCTATTATCCAACACTGCATAAATTTGAGGAATAATATGTCCAACATCCCCCATAGTTTATGCCTCCTAAGAACTATAAAACTACGTTCTGCCACATTGATGTTGTGGAGAATCTCTCCTGCGATGATCCTTGCCACAAATCCAACACTATAATGGCTACCCGCCATCACCCTTTTTCAACCCCTTAGATTGGAATCCCTATCCTCTATCAGATGCATTGAACTTCTTTTGCAGTGTTTCATTCTCCTTGTCATTTTTCTAATGTTCCTTTCCTCTCTTCTTAACCCACTCTCCCTTATTCTTCTCGTTACCTTTCCAATCCCACTTAGTCTCAAACCTATGCTTTGATTGCTCATAACAATGTTTCAAATTTTTGATGACTTCCTCCAACGATCTAGGCTCATTAAAATCAATCATGTATTTGAATGATACCAACAACCCACTGATGAATCTATGAATCTTTGCTTTCTCCTCCTTAAGATAAGGCAAATACCTCAACAAATCCAAGAATCTACTAGTATACTCCTCATCAATCATAGATCCCATTTTTAACTCATAGAATTGTTTTTCCCTATCATCATAGTATCTCTCAGATAGATACTTCTTCCTGAAAAGTCTCTCGAACTCAATCCAATTCAACTCCTCTTCCTGAATGCTTTTGATATTCTTCGCATCTTTCCACCAAATGTTTTCCTGTCCTTTAAGTATGGAAGTAGTTATTCTGAACTTCATGTTCTCTGAGTAATCATGCAATTAGAAGAACTTATTCATCCCAAGCAACAACGCTTTTGCATCTTGTGACTTCTTCAATTATCCATCAAATTTAGGAGGCTTTACTTTCTTGAATTCCTCTGTAAAGTACTGCTTCTCACTCCTCCTATATAGATGGTGACAGTGATGATGATGTTACCTTTCTGAACTAGAACTAAAATAGAACCCACAATCATTACCCCTTCTATTAGGTGTATCCAAGAACTTACCATCTTTCACTGTGTCATCCCTGTCAAACCCGTATCCTAATTGAGACCTGCTGCCATATGCCCCATTGGTCCTTTCCTCTTATCCATGACTGATCCTAAGTGGTCCCTATCTATAAAAATCTAATAAACTATGAAGGATGATTACATTAACCTATGCTTGTTTCTCATGTGCCCTAGCAAGTCTTTCCTATGACTAAATGATCTTGTCATTATCTACCTTACAACTCCTTATCTCTACTTTCAAACTTCTCAATGTGTCTACTATGTCAGGGGAGTACTCATCACCATGTTGTTCATCTGATCTGTAGGGAGAATCACATGAACTTTATTCCACCATTTTTCTTTTCATCTTTGATCCTCTATTTCCTACAAACATACCATGTCTGATAAACCAAATACAAACGTAATCAACATACCTTAGTGAAGTCTAGGGGAGGCTATATCGTTTGAAAAATCAATCCAGATTAGTATGATACATGTATATATACATAATCGTATCAATATGCTAACATCATGCATGGAAACACCAATTGCATACCATGACCTCATGCATGACAATCATAACCATGATAATGCATGCATAAATACCACATACACACTGACATGCATGCATGACAAACACATTCGACCCATCCAGTCCAAGTGTTGAACCTGGGAGCTCTTATCCATTCTATAACCAACCCTCCCATATATACCTAGTTTCACCGGCCTGTCAGCGTAAAAAAGAGAAGAGGATCTACTATGACATGACCCAACCTCCTAGGTCCCAGTAAGGAAGTGGGGCTAATTGCGAAAGACAAACTAACAACTCAACGTATCCTACAGGGGCAACAAGTAACTCAGAGGTTGAATAACCACCCGAGGTGGCCAAATCCTGAGTTGGACACCCTTTTCCTTGCCCTGACCCCTCAACGACTCCCAAAACAAGGCAGATATGCTTTTGGAAGCCTCTAACCGCTCCCACAAGCCTGTATCCATGGGGTTGCAACTTAAAATGATCAGTTTAGAGCTTGTAGTCCCAGATTCTGAGCCTAATTTCCAGGTCAACCTCTAGAACACTAGCCAGAAATTAGTGGGACCTTTTAGAATCATTTCTAACATGATGAAAAATCCATTCAATCAAAATTGAATAAAAAACTAGACCTAACCAGGCCTAACCATGATAGTCATTTTGTCAAACATATGGTGAATATGTAATCTACAGGTCACGAAAGCATATTTAAACATAGGGGTCTGATACTTATCTGACAATCGTTAAGAAGGTATAATGCCCTCTCATAATAGCTGCAATAACATCTATTAGCTCATGCATTCATTAACCATTCATCAACAAATCAAAACACATCAAGGGCCATAGCCAATATACATCTTATAACCAACATATAACCAAAAAATGAACAACATATACACCATGATAGAACATCCATCAAAGCCACATAATAACAAGTACAATTACTCATGAAATTACAAGAGGAAAATAACTCTTATTAACTTATGCAAAATCCAACCAAGTCACGAACTTCCACATACCACTTGACCATAGATTGGGCTTAACCAAATCATTCTTTCAACCAATCACCCCCATGCCATATTCCAAGAATGAATGTGGGATTTGATGGAATAATCCAAAAAAACCAAATTAGGGCTTCTAGAGGCAAAACCGCCACAACCCTCAACCAATGATTCCACCTCATGGTCGGACATCACTAACACCAACCAAATCGGTCTCTACCTAAGTTTTTCAGTGTTCTAGAGCTTTTTTCCCAACTATGACTACAGGAACTAATAACTCAACCCACAACCTTCCAGGGCTCCAGAGTGTTTGTCCAACCAAGGCTCCAAGACTAGAAAATCAACCCACCAAGGGCTCGAGAGTGTTTGTCCAACCAAGGCTCCAGGACTAGTAGCTCAACTCAAGTTGTTCCAAGGCTCTAGAGCGATTGTTCCTAGAAACGACTCTAGGTACTAGTAACTCAACCCACAACCATAAGGAACTTGAGCACCAATCAGAAACAAGTAGTGGAAAATCCCACAACACCATGGCTATCCAAGAAATGGCAAGGCTAGGCAAAACCACTGTCAATCCAGGAAATTATCCATACAAATGACAGATCATAACCAAATAACCACATGCATATATCATGCATGCCAAAAATAGCAAGGAAATCATACATGTAGCTCAGTACTTGCAAAGCAATCTAGATGTAGTTGTTGATCCTATTGTCCCCTTGTGATTTCTTGCTTTTCCTATGCCTTCCTTCCCAAATCCAATGAAAATTAGAGTGCTCCAAGCCTGCTCCAACAATGCTCCAAGATTTCTCTAAGTGTGCAAAAGTATGAGAGAGAGAGAGAGAGAATAGAATGAGAGTGCCAAAGACTAAACTGACAAAAGCTTGTACTAACAATAGTTGTGAATTGATCCTCAGAAGCCTTTTTTATTATTGATACCTCTATTTTCTTCATTTTCCTCTATTTTTCCTTCAATTTCTTTCTCATTCAAATCTGTGACCTTTCATCTTCCTTTTCTTCTATTTTCCTTATTTTCATAAATAAATGTCAATTAATGCCACTTGGCTTTTCCAATTTCCATAGCCATTTATTAATCACCAGTGATCCCCATCACTATGTTTTTTCCCAACATTCAACTTGGAATACCTGTCCCATGACCTTAGTTATTATTTTATTTATTTACATAGGAAATCAACAAGGGTATGTTAAACATAGAATTCTAGGTAACTCACTCCATTAGGAAACAATGAAAAAATAGATTACTAGTTGAAAGATAAGTGATGAGTCACAAAATTACCATCTTTTGACATTCCTTTTCCCTTATTTTTAATTCCTTTTCAGTTATACATAATCCTATATTAGTCCATTTTAATGCTCATATGCATGATATAGGGTCAAGGTGTCTTCCATTTGTACTTCTTTAGTATTTTGATTGAATTTATTATTAAACATTAGAAAAATAATGTATTCGCACTTATCTTTCAAAAAGTGGGTTAGTTTGTTGCTGTGAAATAAATTGAAACTTGTAAAGAGCCATATCAAATATTTACGAACAAAGATTTCGTTATTTTTGGTGTGAGGCATCATCATTTGGTAACCTTTTGTCAGTTCAGTTTTGGAGCTCTCTCATTATTCTCTTTCTCTCACACTCTTGGAGACTTAGAGTTTTCTTGGAGCCCTCTTGGAGGGTGTGGCATACTTTGATTCTTAGAGCAAAAAGGAAAAGGAAGAGCAAGAAAGTGCAAGAGGACATCGGGATCAACAACTACAACGAGATTTTCTTGCAGGTACCGAGTTGCATGTATGTTTTCCTCACTAGTTTCGACATGCATGGAACATGCATGTGGTTTCTTGGTTTATGATCTATCATTGGCATGAAGGATAGTCAGGATAGATAGTGGATTTCCTAGCCTTTCCATTTCCTAGATAGGCATGGTGTTGTGGGTTTATTTATTTGTTTTTATGGTGGGTTCTCATGTTTCCTTAGCTCGGGTTAAGTTATTAGGTCCTAGAGCCTTGGTTAGAAAAATTACCTGGAAGCCCTGTAAAGGCTTGGGTTGAGTTATTAGTCATAGAGCCTTGGTTGGACAAATGCTCTGGAGCCCTATAACAACTTGGGCAGAGTTACTAGTCATAGAGCCTTAGTTGGGCAAATGCTATGGAGCCTTGTATAAGATGTGGGTTGAGTTACTAGTCCTAGAGCCTTGTATAAGCTCTAGGTTGAGTTACTAGTCTTGGAAGCCGGGTTGGAACAAACACTCTAGAGCCATGGAAGGCTTGGACAAAGACCTATCCGATGATGGTTTTGTGATGTTCGACCATGAGGCAGAATCACTATGTGATGGGTTGAGGTTGATGGATCTGGAAGCCATGGATGAGTTTTGATTGATGTGTTCTATAAGATCCCACATTCATGCTTGGAATATGGCATAGGGGTGAATGGCTGAAGAGAGATTTTGCTCAGCCATTCTACGATCAGGTGGAACGTGGAAGTCCCATCCCAGTTTTGGTTTTTGCATCATTAATGAAAGGTTTTTTCTCCTTGTATTTCTACGAGTATTATGATGGATTATATGTGGTGTATATGGCTATGATTTCATTTATATTTTTGTCCCTACAATGTTAGCTATGTATATGTTTTATGACATCAACTATGTATGGATCTCATCATGTTTTTACTTGTAATTGAATGATGAATATATCTATGGACTAATGGGTGGAATGATGGTTAATGCGATAAGGCATCAATGCATCATGGTGAATCTTAGATAAGTATAAGACCCCTATCCTCAAATATTTTATTTACACCTGTAGTTTACATATTCATGATATGTTGGAAGAAATGCCTGCCATGGCTAGTAGGGGTCTAGGCAAGGTCTTAAACAAGTATTTTCTTTAGTATTGTAATTTCAATGTTATTTTATTGTTCTAAAGAGATGGTTCAAATTTGGGTAGTGACCTAGGATCTGGGCCTGAAAAGTGGCTCAAACCCTGGGGACGTTGGCACAGGTCTGTTAAAAAGAGTCCAGGGAAGCTGGCACATAGGCCTGTGAGAGCGAATTTGGCTTTTGGACACTGTCATGCCTATAGCATGAGAGTGAATGAGGCTTAAGTTGTCAAAAGGCTCAGTGGGACCCAAGGGCAAGCTGTCTAAAGTGTTGGATTGGTTCCTGAGGATCCTGAAACTGATGTTAAATGTTTGTATGGTGTGTTTCCGTCAGTTCCACTTCCTTAACGTGACTTAGGAGGTCGAATCATATCATGGTGGCCTCTCGTTGACCCTGGCTGTCGAGTTGCTATGGTAGATGTTGGAGGAGGGTGTTACAGAGTGGTATCAAATTATGGTTCACCCCTCGGACTGGATGGGTTGTGTGTTGGTCATGCATTCATGTAAATTGCATGTGTGTTCCTCATGTTTGTAGTCCATGTGCTTGTTGCATTTTCATGGTGTTGATCATGGTTGTAGTGATGTCGCCATGTGAAGGTTGATGATGTTATTGTTAGGATGTGCCATCATGAGTGTATGGTTGATTATGAATTGTTATGCATGTTAGTGTTCACATGTTATCAAGTGCACGTGATGTGGTTATTGTTGTCATGCATGAGGTCATGGTTTGCGTAGTTGATATGGTCATGCATTGATGACTGGACTCTAGCTAGAATGATGTGTATATGGTTTTGTACTAATGTGTTATATGTCTATATGCAGTTGTTATGCATCTATGGTCTTGGTTATAATTATGCATGAATAGTGGGTCAGGCATGCCTTGTGAATTCATTGTATGCAATTTAGGCCATCATGGTGATATTGGTTGTTATGATGCTAATGTCTTGGATGAGATAGAGTAGGAGATGCAGATCATCATAATGAGGTTGCAACATTAGGCTTTGGGGTAAGAGAAAATTGCCATACAAGTATTGTATGTGGGCATGCATGTATGTAAGTTAAGGATTGTTATATGCATTAGGGTTATATACATTAGGTTTATGTACATGTATTTTGATGTTATGGTTACATACATGATAGATGATAGTTGATTAGTATAGTCATATGTGCATTTGTTGGATAGTCAAGAATGATAGTAACTTGTGGTTGTATGCATTGCTATTGTTATGTTGTGTTAGATAACTTGATGATTATGTTATATGTTGTTGTTGAGCATGTTATATAGCTTATTGTTGTTATATTTTAGTAAATTGGTGATTATGGTTATTACATTAAGCTCTTGATTTTATATGTATCATACTAAGTTGGATTGGTCTATGCAAATGGTTAGGGTTATGACATTCAAGTAAGAGTTAATATGTTGCGATATTATGTCATACTAATCTAGACTGACTGTGCAGATGTGATTATTATGTATGAACGACAAATGTTTATGAGATTATGATGTGAACATGTTAGATAGTGATTATTATGGATATCATGATCTTATTTGTGTTTGAGATGATGTGTTGTAAAGTTGTATCATGCTAACTAGATTGATTATGCATACAAGATAGCCTCCCCTGAGATACATCAAGGTATGAGTTCGCTTATTTCATATATTTGGTTCTTCATTGTTTTATTATGTCATCTATTTGGTGTTCGAGTGGTGGATGTCTATTATGTCATCTAGTTTATTTATTTAGCATGGCATGGTTGCAAGTTGTTTGAATGTTTGATTAATTGCATGATATGAGTATGTGTTGCATGAAGAAATGATCTTGTTTCAAGATGATTGTACTAACACACATGTGTTGAGACAGTTGATATGTACTTGAGTGTAAGTAGGTGACAATTGTAGCATTATGTCTAATGACTATGAGTTGACTATGGATTATTACATGATTGTTAGTCTTGGTAAAGATTGATTTCAAATTGATAAATATGATTGTCTTGATATTTGGAACATGTGGTTGACATGTGTGATCAGTTGTAGGAAATATGTGTGGTATTAGCGTGACAAGGTAATACTTGATGTGTTTATATAACTAACAATTGGGTGATGTGACAATACATAGTAAGCCTTGATTGCAACAAGGTAAAAATGTAAAGGAAAGGAATTGGGAAAGAATTCCTTTGGCTATGTTTGGAAACCTTAATTCCAAATGAATAAGTGCCTTGCATACAAGAAGTCTTATTAACCTTGATTTTGTCATACATTACGTGGATATGTGCTATAGTCATGAACCTGTACTTGAAATGTATATTAGCTAGTCTGTAGTTATAGGTGGATCTGTCAAGGGAATTGGAGTCCCTTGAGAGATGGTGTGGATGTGTTCAGTTGCAAGCAAAGTTCTTGGCGCAACAAGGTAAGGTAACTGGTGTATTGTTATATTTATTTATGCATTGACAGTTATGTTTTCATGGAAATATGATGTAGGGCATTGCATCGCAAAGATACTGCCATTAAATCTTGAAGAAGGCTTAGGTTGAGCTTTCCTTGGAAGCACCGGGAAGCATGGAGATTGAGTCATCGTGTTTGTTGCCAGTCTTGTGCTTTTGGTCTTTCATGATTTTTTGTGCTTGATTGCCAGCTTTGTTTATGTCTAGTGCATGGCCATACCACTTTGTTTAAGGAGTCATGTTGTTATTGGTTTTCATGGTTTTCTTCTTGTTTTTTTTTGTGTGCTTGCATTTTAAGTTTGAATCTTGGGAATTAGTTGAGAAAGAGGAAAGTTAATGGAGCTTGGGGAGAGCTATATGGCACCCAAAAGGTAATGTAAGATTTAGATGAATCTTGGTACATGAGTAAGTGAAGCAAAAGGTAAGACTATGATAGTGGGTAGGACTGGTTGGGTCCATTGTGGTAAGTGGATGGTGGCAATATAGACATGAGAAGGGTAACCAGAAAAGGTAAAGTAAATGGACCTGAGGTGTCGGATGGTTTGACCAAGTTGGGAATAGTGGTTCGCAATGTTGTGCATGTTGTGCACAAATAAGGAAGTTATCTTAACCTAGACGTAATGTTATCTGGTAATTATGTTATGATCATGATTATGCTGATGTTTATATATATGTATACATGTATGTATGTATCTCGTTGTCTGATAGGATAATGATTGTTTTATGCTAATGATTATATATGTATGTATGTATGTCATTGTCTGACAGGGTTTTTAGGGATCATTCGTGTGGAGGAATGATTTCTTATGCAGGTGAATGGCATGAAGAGATTCTTGGTTCATGAGGAATTAAGCAGGAAGAGTAGTTTGACACATCTATGAGGACAATATCATGTGGTTATGAGTTGATATTATGTGATTATATTATGTCTATGTTATGGTCTGTGGCATGCTAGGATAAGCATAGATGGCAGAGAGGCACTAGAAGCAAGGTTACCTAGTAGAGATAGCATGGTTTGGATGTGTGGTACTATGGTTGTGCATATGTTGTATATGTTGTACATGTTGCATCTGTGATGTTGTGCACATGCAGTGTTGTGTATATATAGAGTGTGTACATGTTGTTTATGTAACTCTATGTACATGGTGGTACAAATGGTGTTGTGTGAATGTTGCATATGCATTGTTGGGTATAGACAGTGCTATGTACATGATGGACATGCAGTGTTGTGTGCATATGTTGTTGTGCACATGTTAGATATGCAATGTTGTGTATGGTGCTATGTACATGTTGTATATGCAATGATATCTACATATGGCATTGTGTGCATGTTGTACATATGGTGCTGTATGCATGATTGTACAAGTTGTGGTGTGAGCATGTGGTGTCGTGTACATGTGGTACAAGTGGCGATGTGTGCAGGTGGTGTTGTGTACATGTTGTGCATGTGGTGTTGTGTACATGTGGTGTTGTGTATATGTGGTGTCGTGTACATGTAGTGCATGTGGTACTGTGTACATGTGGTATTGTGTACACGTTTTACAGGTGGTACGATGTAGATGTGGCGTTTTGTACACATTGTACAGTTGGTGTCGTGTACATGTGACACTGAGCACACATTGTGTAGGTGGTGCTTTGTATAGGTGGTACTATGTACGTGTTGTACATATGGTACTGGTCTACATGTGGTATTGTGTGTGTCTTACATGTTGTGTTGTGTACATGCAGTACTATGTGTGTGTATTTTGTAGTTGTGGTATCATGACATGTGTACTCATTGTGTTGTACTCTTTGTAGTAAATGTATTTTGTTGTGTTGTACGCCAGGTATAGGTACATGTATTGTGGGGTGTTGTACATCGAGTATAAATGTATGAGTTGTGTTGTATATCGGGTGTATGTGTATGCATTTTTGGTGTTGCACGTTGTATGCGGATGCATGTCTTGTGATGTACATTATGTACGTATACGTGTTGTTTTGTGTTGTCCACAGGGTGCAGGAATATGTATTGTGTTGTGTTGTACACTGGGTGTATGTGTATGTGTTGTATTCCTGGTGTGGATGCATGTATTTCCTAGTGTGGTATGTCGTGTGTGGTTGTATGTGTGGGATGTACACTATGTGTGTGTGCACATGATTGAGGAGAAGACATTGGGTGTTTGTCAGGTGCATAAACCAATCTAGAGTGCATACGAAATAAGGACAAAGGTGGAAACCAAGGATTGATTAAAGGATAAGTATCAATATTTTATTTCAGTTTTATTATGCATGTGATTTATGATTTTGGTTTATGATGATTACATGTGATCTATGATTCTGGTTTATGATGGTTATGTGTGATTTATGATTTTGACCTATGATGGTTATGTTTCGAGCTAACCTGATGTGATATGTTATACATGATGATTTGGTCAAAGATGTTATTTTGACTTTTTGTGACAGGTAGCGAACATAATTGCAAATGTACCTTATTAATGAGCTACCAATGAGGTATGATTTGAAGTTTTTTCAATTTATTTTGAATCTAATGGAAATTATGTGATTGGTACAGGAATGCATGAACATGCTTGGTTGGGTCGTTGAAATTGATTGCAAGAATTAGCATCATCAACAAAAGGAATTGGAAAATGCAACAGTATGTTGGTAAAGAACTTCAAGAGCAGGGTCATTGTGGGACACTGGTACCCAATAGTGTCCATTGATTTCCATCAACATGCTATGACTAGTATGATAGTTTTGAGGCATGTATATGCCTTGGTTTTTGTATCTTTTGATGCGAGGAAGCCTTGACAAGGGATGGACTACCCAGAATGGGGGTGCCAGTAGAACTTGGGAGGTGAGTGACTACACGGAAGGGGTGACTGGATTTCTCGAGGGACTATGTAGTAGAGAAGGGAAGGTCGCAGATATGTTTGTTTTGGTCATTAACATTTCCATATGGAATCAGATGCACATTGGGAGTGCGCCTTGGAACAATGAGCCAATAACTGTTCACTAAGAGGAAAAGTGGCGCAGGATTACAGCGTTGGACATTGGATGCAGATTTGATGTTGCAGTGAATTCTAGACTTCCTGGGAAGGAGGTGAATCCTGGTATTACTTTGAGGGTGGAGGTGTAAGCCTCTAGATTCCCTTGTTGCGGATGCAGACATAATATCATTTTATTTGTTGGTTGAGCAAATGTGCATATGTGTATATGTGTGTATTACTGTAAATACTGTATCGAGCTGGTTTATAAAGCTCCACAGACAGTATGGTTATTTGTTGGTTGAAGTAAATGTGTATGTGTATATGTGGTTATTGTAGATACTGTAATGAGCTATGTTATAAAGCTCCAGTAAATGGTATGTTCGTCATGTTTCAGTAGTGGTCATTTTAAATAATGCAACGAGCTATGTTATAAAGCTCAATGGGTAGTATGTTTTTTTTTCCAGTAGTGTTGTTGGTTATAGGTGTCATTGAACACTGAGGACGATGTTCCCCCAAGGGGGAGGGTTCTGTAATAGCCCTGGTGAATATTCCATGTAAAAATATATATAAGGCCACGGTCGATGGACACATATTCCAAGCTAAATGGTGGGGGAAACATCCTAGTGGGTGTTGATTCGGTTTATTATGGCTAAGGTAATGGCTAAGGCTTTGGAAAGGCAAAAAGGCATTTTGACACATTTATTTATGAAAATAATGGAAATTAGGAGAAAAGGAAGGTGAAAGGTCACAAGTTGCATGCGAGGAGGAAAATGAAGAAAATAGAGGCCTCATTAATAAAAAGGCTTCTAAGTATCGGTTGGTAACCTTTTGTCAGTTCAGTTTTGGAGCTCTCTCATTATTCTCTCTCCCTTGCATACTCTTGGAGACTTAGAGGTTTCTTGGATCCCTCTTGGAGGGTGTGGCATACTTGGATTCTTGGAGCAAGAAGGAAAATGAAGAGAAGGGAAGTGCAAGAGGACATTGGGGTCAGAAGATACAACGAGATTTTTTTGCAGGTACCGAGTTGCATGTATGTTTTCCTCACTAGTTCCGACATGCATGGAACATGCATGTGGTTTCTTGGTTATGATCTGTCATTGGCATGGAGGATGGATGAGATTGATAGTGGATTTCCTAATGTTACACTAAAAAATGTCACCTTGACTACTTACAGTTAGTATGGCTCAAATCAACAGTCATGCTACCCTCTTAGGCAAGTCTCATGCCTCTGTTATCCATCTCAAACTCAAAGAAGAGAGAAAGTCTTGTAAAAACTATGTTTATCTCTGGGGTCGCAGGTTCTCTCTAGCCTTACCTGCGGGGACGCTGCCCATGTTCACAAAATCTGCGTCCATGGACGCTCTGTATGTTAAGGGACAGGTGCGTCCCTCTGTAAAAGGCAAAATGCGCGAGTTTTATCTTGAAAAAGTTACTTGTGGTTACTTCTAGAACATTCTAGAGGTCGATTTGATGAAATGGATGCGCCTCCAGTTGGTTCATGTATCTCTATTAAGGGGGAACTTATCCCATCAATAAGGGAGCTATCCCACCCAAAGAGGGGGATGATCCCATTGATAGTGGACCTGAATAACCTCTTTACAGCACTATAAATAAAGGCATTGAGCCAGAAGGAGAAGAGGTTGGAGCTATACATTTTCTTTGGGTAAATGCTGCAGGATTTAGGTCTTCCATTAGAGCCCTTGTGAGGAGAGATTGTCTTCACTTGATTCTACTTGGGAGAGGGTGAGCTTTGTCAAAGTAGAGGAAAACCCTTGATGGACCCTGGGAGGAACTTGCACAACACCAAGGCCAGGTTGTAAGAGTTTCTTTGTTTCGTTATTAATACAAACTGGTTTATTTTTCTCAATAGCTTGTGTTAATGAGTTATTTCATGTGTTCCTTGGTCTGCATGTTGAATATATGTTTTATTATATGAAATGCAAGTGCTTGGTAATTGTTTGATTGTTTGTGGTTGCAGGAATTGACTTGAAGGAGGAGCTCATCCGGATCGTCAAGAACGGACTTCAACAACAGCGTTTTGGAATAAGGTAAGCCTAAACACTTGTAGTTTTCATGTTGTAAAAGGTGTATTTAGAGAAAGATCACTCCATTTTGTCTTGTTTGTCATTAGAATGTCTTAGACTTCTAGGAAGGTCAGTCGTGTCCGCACCCTTGACAGATTCCGTGTGACAAATTGGCGACTCCACTGGGGATAGATTCCATTAATGAGAAAAGTCTTTTCCTTTGAATGAACTTTGCTTTGAGAAAATTGGTTTATTTTTCTGGTTTTGGCTCTGTGACCTTGTTTCTGGGTGGGTTAGCTTAGGATTAGTTTTATTTTGGTTTTTCTTGAGTTTTTTAGAAGGACGCACCCTCTGAGTGCTGCACAGTGCGTCCCTGGACGCACTTTCGCAGCGTGCACAGTGCGGGCCCGCGCCTGTGATAACGGGTTGCCTGCGTCTTCCTGTAAAATTTAGGAAAATTCCATTTTTTGCATTTTTTGCTCTTAGATTTTGTTTTTTCTTAGTTTTTACTGCCCAGATCCACTGGTTACCTGCCATAAATCTTCACCTAGGCTTGTTTCCTTGGCATTCCTACTTTAGCTTTCATCAATTGGGTGTTTTGAGTCTCTTTTTTGAGAAATTCTTGATTTGATTTCCTTTGGTCATTACTTGGAGGTTTGTCTCAGTCTTTTCACAATTTTGCATCTTTTTGCTTGTGTTTTTGCAAAAAAATTTCCCCCTCATTCGCCGGGGGGGGCTAAATTGTGTATGAGTGTTAATCGCCTTTGAGTGTTTTTATTTTATGATCTTTGGAACTCTCACCCAATTTTCTCGACTTGCACTTGATTGGTTCTTAGATTACATTAGAATCATCTTGTGTTTGAGAATTCTCTTGCATAGATCACATTTGCATAATTAGAATTCTCATTTTCAGAATATTAATGAAAAATGTGCATAGATTACATTTGCATACTTTTCAAGTGAATTGTGCATAGATTACAATTGCATAGTTTACATTCTGAAAAATCAATTGTAGATTTAGATCAGCTTTCTTTGATTTGAATTTACACAGAAATAAAATAAAATAAAATGGTTTGGAATTGATTTGCATTAGTTCTTCTTGATAAAATTAGTGCATCAATTTTTTGCATTGTCGGAAGTGAATGGAAACTCTCTCCTTACTTTAGTTAGGATTCATCGAATTGAAAAGATTACATTATCATATTCGATTGCATTGAGTTGAGTCGGGTCATAACACCATTGGTTTCATCTCCATTTACCCATTTGAGTAATAACAGCCTTAATAACACAGCGCTTAATTAAAATTCATCTAGTAATTTTTACATTTCTAGGGCTCTGAAACACCAACATAGCTTAGGCTAGGGTCTTGGAGTAGGTAAGTACTTAACTCTCCAAGACTACAAAACCAAACAGATAGTTTATCTTGAGTAGAATAAATCCAATTGTTTCAATTGCACTCTGGGAAAGCTCCTCTTAAAGGAGAAGCACGAGCTCGTGTCCGAACCAGTGAGGGGATCATTCCCCCCTCGTTGGGAACGACGCCAGACAGTACGTATTACAAACGGTAAACCTCGGATTAACCATTGTCGAGGAGCCAGGGGTCACTTATCGGTAAACCTTGGATTGTTGTCAAGGAGCCGGTAAGGGGATTGAGCTTGCTACTCTGCCCTTGCGTGCTGTCGGAGTTTAGACTGTTCCCCCAGGTGTATTTGTTACTGTTGGTGACCTTAGTGACCATAATCTTTAGGGTTCTACCGAGGTGACGGTGGAGGGAAGGTCCCACTGTACCTGGAGCAGACGTCGGTTATACTCACTTGGATTTTCCGGGGGGTTCACTTCACTTCGAGACGGTTAAAGTGGAGGAACTTGTGCCGGTCTATTCATTAAGCAGGTTGCCGGGGTAACTGTTCCACCCACCACTTCTGTACTGAATTCGGCGATGTTGGGCTTCATCACCAACTAGTGTTTTCGGTCCGGAAGGCTACTGTTTGTGTATGGTTTGACTCCTAGATTTGATAGCGCGTGTTAATTTGTTTGTTTTTACTTTTAGAGACCATAGGTGTGAATTGTGAATTTTAATTGTTAGGTGTGATTTGTGAATTGTTAATTTTAGTTTTAAATTTCTAATAAAATTCACAGAAGTTGAATATAATGGCAAATGTTCCGGAATTTATCAACCTAGGAACCCCTCCTAATGAGAATCCTAGTACTTTTCCTTACTTTGGAAATGTTGGTCCTCCTTATATGGCTACTTTGTCATTACCTGGATTTACAATAGGTTTACCGATATGGTTATTTTCAACTTCGTTGGCCCAAAATACTCCAATTGTTCCACCTCAACCGGATGCTTCACCTCAACAGAGTTCACCATCTCAACATCACCAACCTTCTGTTGACCCTTTACCTTCTTCGCCTAATTTTTCTTCCTCCATTTCTTCCTCTTCGCCTGGTAAAAGCCTTGATGCTAGTAACCAGGAGGCTAAGAAGAAGAAGAAAGGGAAGAAGAAGAAGAAGAAGAAGAAGCAAGATAAGAAAGAAGTCAACCAACCAACCATGGTTGTAAGTGTTAGTTGTGTTGAGGAAAATTCTGACATGCATCGTAAACCCAAATACCCTTGCAGGCTTTGTAAGGGTGACCACTTCCTTGTCAATTGTCCTGGTATTCCAAAGGTCTTGGAAGTATGGTCAGAAAAATCTTATCAACTTTCCGTTGATCCATCAACCAGTGATAGTCAGGTTCCTGGGAAAAAGGGTAAAGTTAGGTTTCCTTGTAAGTTATGCAAAGGGAGTCATCAAACTCACATTTGCCCTCACATGGATGAAGCCTCAACATTGTTGGAAAACCTTACTGTTCCACAGCAAGAATTTCCAACTGGTTACCGTAAACTTTCTCCCAACCTGCCGTCAACTGACGGAGTGATTGATCTAAATTCAAGTACAGTCGATCACACTCTCCCATTGGAGAGTGAAACTCATTTCACTCAGATTGATGATCAATTAGTTGATCAAGTGGTCGATTCAATTTCACATTCGGTCGATCACACTCTCCTTTTCGAGAGTAAATTTCATACCGCTGATGTTCTTCTTGTTACATCGGATTCTTCTATGCCGGGGGGCATTTCACCTGTTTCTACAGAACCCCCTCCAAGCACTGAGGTCTTTTCCTTTGATTGGAATAGACTGACAGAACCTCGTCTTCCTTCCTCCATCCCTTTCCAAATCATTGTCAAGGCTGGTGGTAGGGACATACATCGTACTCAGGTAGATGAGGGTGCTTCTGTTAGTATTTTATCCTCAACTGTTTGGAAAGCTTTGGGTTCCCCTCAGCTTGCGCCTATTACGCAGAATCTAAAAGCTTTTAACAGAACAATTAGTGAACCTTTAGGGATCCTTCCTAAGTTTTCTATTACCTTGGAAGGTAAAACTGTCTGTATTGATCTTATGGTAGTTCCAGGTCCCTTGGATTTCAATTTACTCCTTGGGCGAGACTATGTTTATGCAATGAAAGCTGTCGTATCGACACTCTTTCGCGTGATGTCTTTCCCTCACAATGGTAGTATTGTGACTGTAGACCAGCTTTCGTTCCCTAGTCTTGTTTCAACTACCAATAATATGACACCCCTAACTGTTCCTGATTCTAAAGTGGTATCTACCCTGCCACGGGTTAATTATGTGGCAACTGATCCCATGTTTTCAGTTACCAATGAAAGTGAGCCTCTCACTGTTGATTTAGATCCGGTAATTGACATGGAAAACTCTATGGGATTACTTGAACACGATGTTCTTATCCCTTTTGAGTCCCTTGACATGTGTTCCTTCCCAAGAAGTATTCTTCCTTCGGATGAAGACCTCTTGGAAGCCATGATCAAGGTGTGTCCATTGACATGTCTTTCCTCCAGTTGGAAACCATGATCAATGTTACGAGGATAGTTTTTTCCTGTATCAACCTCGTTAAAAAATGAAATAGGCTAGCATGAGGACAGTTCTTTTACTGAGTCAACCTCATTAAAAAATGAATCAGCTAGATTTTCGGATATGTAGGTAGATTGTAGAAAGTAGGATTGTGAGGAAAGTTCCTTTTACTGTGTCAACCTCATTAAAAAATGAATCAGTGTGTGTGAGGAAAGTTCCTTTTACTGTGTCAACCTCATTAAAAAATGAATCAATGTGTGTGAGGAAAGTTCCTTTTACTGTGTCAACCTCATTAAAAAATGAATCAGTGTGTATGAGGACAGTTCTTTTACTGAGTCAACCTCATTAAAAAATGAATCAGCTAGTTTTTAGGTCATATAGATAGTTATAAAGTAGGATTGTGAGGAAAGTTCCTTTTACTGTGTCAACCTCATTAAAAAATGAATCAGTGTGTGTGAGGACAGTTCCTGTTACTGAGTCAACCTCATTAAAAAATGAATCAGGTTTGAGGACAGTTCCTGTTACTGAGTCAACCTCGTTAAAAAATGAATCAGGTATGAGGATAGTTCTTTTCTTGTGTCAACCTCTTTAAAAATGAAACAACTCCCTTTTCAAGTTAAATATTGAAAGTAAACCTTCATTTCATCCAGCCGGTTGAATGCAATGAAGCCTGGGGGGCATGTACCTCATTTCGCATCATTATGCTGGGGGCATGCGAACATTTTGAGCATAGTTCCTTGTCTTGTGTCAAGCTCGTTAAAAAATGAAACAAGGGTAGGTTAAGTAGGTAGATTGTAGAGTAGTCATGAGCATAGTTCCTTGTCTTGTGTCAAGCTCATTAAAAAATGAATCAAGGATTTTAGAGCATAGTTCCTTGTCTTGTGTCAAGCTCGTTAAAAAATGAATCAAGGTTTTTAGAGCATAGTTCCTTGTCTTGTGTCAAGCTCATTAAAAAATGAATCAAGGTTTTTAGAGCACAGTTCCTTGTCTTGTGTCAAGCTCGTTAAAAAATGAATCAAGGTTTTTAGAGCACAGTTCCTTGTCTTGTGTCAAGCTCGTTAAAAAATGAATCAAGGTTTTTAGAGTAAAGTTTTTGTTAGGTAGATTGTAGAGAGTAGTTATGAGCATAGTTCCTTGTCTTGTGTCAAGCTCACTAAAAAATGAAAAAACTCCCACAATTCTTTCCAAGATCTTGAAAGTAAAGCTTCATCTCATCCAACCCATTGAATGCAATGAAGCTTGGGGGGCATGTACCTCGTTTTGCGTCATTATGCTGGGGGCATGTAAATTATAACAAGCATAGTTTTTCGTTTCAAGCTTGCGTAAACATGAAACCGAATCCGAGCATAGTTCTTTTCCTGTGTCAAGCTCGTTAAAAAATGAAACAAATCCTCCTCTACTTGAGTCGAGAGATTGACTAGATCTTATAGATGTTAAGTGTTTAGGTTAGTTATTTCAGTTTTTTGCATAATTTTCTTATAGTTTTAGGTCAAGTCTTTCAAATGATCTCGTACTTGAACCTTCATTTCATCCACCTTAGTTGAATGAAATGAAGCTGGGGGGCATGCGCTCTAGCAGTTACGCTTAGGGGGCATCAAGCACAATTTTCTCTCTGTTTCAAGCTTGTGAAAAAATGAAACTACTTTAAAGCACAATTTTTATCTGTTTCAAGCTTTTGTAAAAATGAAACCTATCTCGAGTCAATTTCAGTTATTTTCAAGACTCGTTAAACTCATGAAAATCCCGAGATTATTTTGCTATTTTTCATTCTCGTAAAACAAATGAAAATGCCGAGTTCTTTCCGTATTTTCCTGCTCGTAAATTAAATTGAAAGTCGGCCATATGAGTACATTTTTATCATTTTTTCGAACTCATTAAAACTTACGAAAAAGTGAGAACCATGAGTACATTTTTATCCCTTTTTCGAACTCGTTAAAACTTACGAAAAAGTGAAACCTTAGAGTTCTCTTTTAAGCCCTTTTCAGACTCCTAAAACATGAAAAGATTGCCGAGCGTTTCTTTTACACTCGTTAAAACGGAATTAAAAGACGGTCCCCTTATAGCTCTTTTCTGACCGTAAAATCAGGAAAAGATTGCCGGGTTTTTGTCGTTTCAAACTCGATACGGAAATAAAACAACGTGTCTTTGATCGCTTTTTACTTTTCAGGTCAGTGGCACTAATTATGAAAGTACTCCTTGGTCGCAAAATCAAGCGGTTCCCCCAGGTATTATTTTATACTTTTTCGGGCTTGAGGGACACAAATATACGAAAAAGTTCAACGTGGAGTCTCCTTTAGTTTTTTCAGACTCTCTAAAATTGAAAAACGCCGAGTTTCTCCTATACTGGGCTCGTTAAACTTTTACAGTAGAGGACCTGTTCAATTACAAACAGGAACGAACCACTCCTTCCTAGGGTTCGAATTTAAACTAGGTTGGACTCGTCCGAAGGATGAGCTTATAATCAAGCATATGTTATCCTCCTCAAGCTTGTTAAAAATAAAGAGGTACTTGCCAGAAATGGTGGGGGAAAAGAGAGAAGAATGAACCTGTTTGTCACCTTTTGTCTCAGAAGAAACTTTATTACCACTCTTGAACACGACACTTTTCATTCACCTGGGTTGGGAAATCTTTTACCTCACAGTTGACCAAATCACTTTGAAAGTCTTTAACCGGGTTCCAGGGGTTAACTTTGAGTTATACGTCACCAAGCCATCTGTTGTGTCATTATGTGTTCAAGAGGTCTGCAAGCAAAAAATTTCATCTGCAAAATACTTGTCATCCATTTGACCATCCCTGAGTCAGTCCTTACAGCAACATTTCTTCAACTTGAACAATGATTTCGTGTTGCGGGCTTGCCTGCAACGGGTCGCTTTCTATCGACATCGACACATTATCTAGAAAGATGACTTAGGAATCGACAGTACCTTGAAGTCTGCATGCATCAATGGCAGGTTTCTCGCCTTTGACGTCAGTTTACATCATTGACTTTCGATCAAAGGATTCCGTGAAGTGTTCGACATCAAAACATCTATTCACATTTCACGGGTTGTGCTTGGTACTTTGAGAACCATTGACATTACTGGTGGTCTCTCTCATGCTTGTTAACAGTTTACATCATCGACTGGTAATCAAGTGGTTTCTAACATGTTCGACATCGAATCATTTAATCACATGGCTAGAATCGTACCAATTCGGGAAGTAGAAGTGAAGACCCTGGATCTAGTTTCTACCATCCAGGCTGCGAGGAGTTTTGTATTCATTATCTATGTAGACTAATCATAAACAGATGGCTGCGTCCATACTGTGTCTACAAAAGTCTATTAAAATGATGTACTGCAAGATCATTCCTGTATCAGAATAGTTAGTCCATTAGTTAAAGTTTTGAATCTGAGTATGGGAATGCCTACCTCAGTGATGATATAATCTTATCCATGTATTTTGTGTTGAAAATTGCAGGTTCCAACCAGGCCATCCACAAGACAATCCTTGAAATGATAAAGCGCTTCACCCTTCCTAGAATTACAAAACCCTACTCTATTCCAGGCTTCGCACTTTAGGGGGCAATCTGTTACACTAAAAAATGTCACCTTGACTACTTACAGTTAGTATGGCTCAAATCAACAGTCATGCTACCCTCTTAGGCAAGTCTCATGCCTCTGTTATCCATCTCAAACTCAAAGAAGAGAGAAAGTCTTGTAAAAACTATGTTTATCTCTGGGGTCGCAGGTTCTCTCTAGCCTTACCTGCGGGGACGCTGCCCATGTTCACAAAATCTGCGTCCATGGACGCTCTGTATGTTAAGGGACAGGTGCGTCCCTCTGTAAAAGGCAAAATGCGCGAGTTTTATCTTGAAAAAGTTACTTGTGGTTACTTCTAGAACATTCTAGAGGTCGGTTTGATGAAATGGATGCGCCTCCAGTTGGTTCATGTATCTCTATTAAGGGGGAACTTATCCCATCAATAAGGGAGCTATCCCACCCAAAGAGGGGGATGATCCCATTGATAGTGGACCTGAATAACCTCTTTACAGCACTATAAATAAAGGCATTGAGCCAGAAGGAGAAGAGGTTGGAGCTATACATTTTCTTTGGGTAAATGCTGCAGGATTTAGGTCTTCCATTAGAGCCCTTGTGAGGAGAGATTGTCTTCACTTGATTCTACTTGGGAGAGGGTGAGCTTTGTCAAAGTAGAGGAAAACCCTTGATGGACCCTGGGAGGAACTTGCACAACACCAAGGCCAGGTTGTAAGAGTTTCTTTGTTTCGTTATTAATACAAACTGGTTTATTTTTCTCAATAGCTTGTGTTAATGAGTTATTTCATGTGTTCCTTGGTCTGCATGTTGAATATATGTTTTATTATATGAAATGCAAGTGCTTGGTAATTGTTTGATTGTTTGTGGTTGCAGGAATTGACTTGAAGGAGGAGCTCATCCGGATCGTCAAGAACGGACTTCAACAACAGCGTTTTGGAATAAGGTAAGCCTAAACACTTGTAGTTTTCATGTTGTAAAAGGTGTATTTAGAGAAAGATCACTCCATTTTGTCTTGTTTGTCATTAGAATGTCTTAGACTTCTAGGAAGGTCAGTCGTGTCCGCACCCTTGACAGATTCCGTGTGACACCTAACCTTGCCATTTCTTGGATAGTTATGATGTTGTGGGTTTATTCATTTGTTTTTCTGGTGGGTTCTCATGTTTCCTTAGCTTGGGTTGAGTTATTAGTTCCTGGAGCCTTGGTTGGACAAATGATTTGGAAGCCCTGTAACGACTTAGGTTGAGTTATTAGTCCTAGAGCCTTGGTTGGACAAATGCTCTAGAGCCCTATAACAACTTGGGTTGAGTTACTAGTCCTAGAGCCTTGGCTGGAAAAACGCTTTGGAGCCCTGTATAAGTTGTGGGTTGAGTTACTAGTCCTTGAGCCTTAGTTGGACAAATTCTCTAGAGCCCGGTATAAGCTATGGCTTGAAATACTAGTCATGGGAAATAGGTTAGAACAAACACTTTGGAGACCTGGAAGGCTTGGAAAGAGACCGGCCTAATGATGGTTTCGTGATGTCCGTTCATGAGGTGGAATCATTGTTTTATGGGTTGAAGTGGATGGCCTCTGGAAGCCTTGGATGAGTTTTGATTGATGTTTTCTATGAGATCCCAAATTCATGCTTGGAATATGGCACGAGGGTGAATGGTTGAAGAGATATTTGGCTCAACCCTCCTATGGTCAGGTGGAGCGTGGAAGTCCCATCCCAAGTTTGGTTTTTGCATCATTAATGAAAGGTTATTTCTCCTTGTATTTTTATGAGTATTATGATGGATTATATGTGGTGTATATGGTTGTGATTTCATTGATATTTTTGTCCCTATTATGCTGGTTATGTATATGTTTTATGAAAACAACTATGTATGGATCTCATCATGTTTTTACTTGTATTTGAATGATCAATGTATCTATGGACTAATTGATGGAATGGTAGTTAATGTGACAAGGCATCAATGCTTTATGGAAAATCTCAGATAAGTATGAGACCCCTATTCTCAGATATGTTATTTACACCTGTAGTTTACATATTTGTGATATGTTTAACGAAATACCTGTCATGGCTAGTAGGGGTCCAGTCAAGGTCTTAAACAGTTATTTGCTTTAGTACTTCCATTTCCATGTTATTTTGCTGTTATGAAGAGATGGTTCAATTTTGGGTAGTGACCTGGGCTCTGGGCCTGAAGAGTGACTCAAATACTGGGAACATTGGCACAAGTATGCTAAAAAGAGTCTAGGGATCTTGGCACATAGGCCTGTGAGAGTGACTTTGGCTTATGGACATTGTCATGCCTATAGTATGAGAGCGATTGAGGCTTAAGTTGTCCAAAAGCTCAGTGGGACCCAAGGGCAAGCTGTCTAAAGTGTTGGATTGGTTCCTGAGGGTCCTGAAGCTGATGTTGAATGTTTTTATGATGTGTTTCCATCATTTCCACTTCCTTAATGTGATGTAGGAGGTCAAATCATATCATAGTGGCCTTTCGTCGCATGTTTATCCATGGGGGCTTCACTAGGGGAGCAATATCATACCACATGCATTCATATTGGGGGGTATATATTGAGGAAAAAATGACATAATATATTGGGGGATATATAGGGGGCAAACGATTTTTACATTAGCAGGTATAAAAAATGAAGCTCAATGTTAATGAAAAAATATAAAAGGGTATAAAAATTGTTAATGAAAAAATGAATACCTACAATATCTAGTGAAAGTAGGGGTTTTTTAAATTGGGAAGGTGTATTAGGTTTGTATTGGCATGGCATTAAATAATGTGATTTTTAGAGGTATTTTCCAATATGTAGTCAAATTAAGGGTATTGTTTAATATGCCACAAACGCATGTGATATGTTAGAGGTTCATTAAATGAAGTCCCCATGTGTTTACCCCGGTTGGCCAGTTGCTTGGGTAGATGTGGGAGGAGGGTGTCATAAGAGTATTTATCAAAGCATCACACTTTTAAAACATATTTCTAAATGAGATAAGTCTTGGAGTCTAGTTTAAATCACAACTTTAACTACTTCATTACTATGTTGAATAAAAAAATTATGGCTAAATTAGTAATTTCCTATCTTAAAAACATGTAATGAAAATTCTACCTCCTAACCCATTCATCACCAATTTTGAGATATCAAAGAAAATCACTTTGCAAAATATTTATAGTGAGCATATATATATGAGTCTAATTTAATCTCCCACTAGAATCATGACTATTACACTTTGAAGAAGAGTTGGATTACAAAGAGTCACCATTGTTCCAAGTTGAAAATTCGAAAACAACTCTGGCCTACAAATTGTTCCTTATCATATTTGACATATAAATTTTTGTTATTTTTGAATTTTTTTTCTATTGGAAATAGTCAAATGAATCACTGTCCAAGGAAAAATATGGGTTAAAAATAATAATGCTATCAAATAAATAATTCGTTAACATGCTTGACACATAATTTCAAATAATTTTACAAACATTTGTATGTTGGAGATATCCATATGAATCCAATTTATTCTAGATTTTAATTCACTCCAATTGGATCTCAATGATTTTTTTATCTACAAAGCATCACCGAGTAATCTAGGCTAGCCACAACTCCTTAATAGGTAAAAAATGAATTTTTATTTGTTTGTATTTCCTTGGATTTGTTTTATATGAATTTCTTGTGTTTAGTTTTCATAATTCTTGGAAGAAGAAAGACTAGTATCTTTCTTTCTCCATCATCCCACATTTATTCTAGGAAAGTGTTCAGATTTGTAGGTATATGAAGGATTCAAAAGGTTAATTTATGAATGAGCAATTTTGAAGATTAATTTTGAAGATCTATGAATGAGGGTATGACATATAGATATGAAGATATATGAATGAGGGTAAAGTGATATGAATATTGAGGATTGAGCAATGTTCAAAGATTAAAATATTTGGGGCTTTCTACGAAATTGTTCTAGCTATTGGCCAACAACACCAAATTTTTTCAAATAGATTGAGATCAAGGCAATTGTGGAATATTATAAAGACCAAATGAAGATTAGTGCCAAAAAAAATTCAAGTTCTATTGTTTCATCTACCTGACCATCAGTGCAAATGAAACCTTTTGAAAAGCATACTATTTCACCATGGTATGCATATGCATTTCTTTATTCTTAGCTCAAAAACACGTGCATACTAAAGTCAATAAAATTTTATTTGTTCATATGGTGAATATTAAAGCCAAATATTTTTCATGACATTAGTACCACCACATCAGAACCTCAATCTAATTTCCTTCACAAATTTTCCATACCTTCCTACTCCATCCACCCACTTCTAACCCATGCAATAATGTTGTTCAACTCTTACAATGTTGAGTTACCTTAATGTATTATCATTTTCCTCAAATAAAATATGATGGTGAAACTTGTCATAGGCACCATCAAACCTTGGAGTGCTTGAAAACTAGCTTGTTGGTGGGAATTTCTAAGGCATAATAATCCATGATTTTGAAAACCCTATTGGGCACAATAAAAAAACTATTATTTGAAAACCAGCGTGCTAGCAGACAAGGTTTGCAAATAAAAACTTTTTTCAAAATTTAGGTACCATTTGTATAATATTTTCTAGTGTTTATTGTTCCATCAAAATATTGTTCTAGATCTTTATTTACAAATTATCATGTTACAAGTTCCACATTGTTCTTTTTATGATCTAGATTGGATCATTATATTATGTGTCACTAATCTCAATGCTTTCAAAATGGAGAAATTGGAGGAATCAACTTGCAAGGTCTGACTTTTACTAGCGGGCCCATTTTGGAAAATTGGGAGTGAAAAAATTTAGGATCCAATCTTAGGCCTTAAATGACCACTTTTTGTAGTCTCGAACTTAGTATGGAATTAGATTACATAATCCACACATTGATAAATTTTCAATGACACAAGAATTGCCTCAATAGGAACTCATATGAGAAAGTTATGCCTCTAGGAAGTTGACCTATTTAGATTGACCATCATAATTCAAGACGATGCCGCATCAGCTACCATTATTCATGGAAAATGGGCTAGCCACATGGAGAATATGAAGAAGACTCTAGGAGGGTCAAAGTTGTAATCTAGTTGATAATTGAAGGAGACAAACTTAACCCCTAATTGGTTATCGTGATGTGTTATAATTGAGCCACTAGGAGAAAAAGGGGTTTGATTTTATTTGTTTGCATTTTGTTCCATAATAGAGCAAAGTAATTGAGTGTGGATAGAGAGACCATAATAGAAGGGAGTTTTATTCTATAGCAGTCCACGGGCCATAGGTTTCAGGAAACTCCACAAAGAGTTCCTTCTCCTTTATACTTGCATCATTTCCATTCCAAACAAAAGTGAGTAGAGAAACCTCACTTTTCAAATGGGCTTTCTCTTGTAAGCATTTCCCATAACATATCTTAGTGTTCATTGTGGTTTGTGAGTGATCATATTTAGATGTTCTCTATTTTTTGCATATTATTTGTTGCATGCATAAACAACAAAGTAATAATAACAAATCTAGAATCTAAAGTAACTAACACTTCATAGTATAGATTTCAATTTATTTTCATATATTTGTTGTGATACACTATTTAGTAGAATATCCTTGATAGTTTACATATCTTTCTAACATAGATTTTATAAAACTATCTCCAATCTCCTACTTCCCATGATATTACAGATATTTTGTCCCTCTTAAGTAGATGCAAGTACATTTATTCTTCTTTTGTTTAATCAAATTTCATTTATTTTTTTATTATTTAATCAAAATTTATTAAATGTTTATAAGATTGTATTTGGGAAATTCATGATGCCTACTGGTTCTATTTGCTGCGCTCTTACTCCCTTATTATTTTCCATTTTTGCAAGGATGGAAAACATATTTAGTTTCAGGAGCCGGGGATGGGACACAGTGTGGGGGGATATTTATGAAACCATTTTTAGACCCTTTATGATACTTAATGCTCTCATACTTCCTTTCTAACTCTATTTCCTTGTGCCTAATGATGGTGATATGCATGATTCTCCCACATAATCATAGCAGCTTCTAGTTAATTTGGAACTCGCAGTAGTCATTTGATCTCATACCAGCACAATAGCGAGGAGGAAAAGGACAATATGGACACATTCCATATTTTTAGGAGATGGATCACAAAAGCCTCAATTCAACGATATTCAAATTCTTTATTATTATAGAGTAATATTTTAGCAGATTTGTTTTCAAAGAAAATATTATTTTTTGATGTTGTATTTATGCTAGTTTAGAATTCCCCATTAGCCTTTTAATTTGTATACTCTATTATTTTCTAATGACAAGTTAGTCTTTTAATTTTTTTTAGAACTAGAACATATATTCAAAATAAAATGTGTTTTAAAAAATCAAATCAGCTGCTATGTGAGCCAGAATTGTACTTTTCTATTTCAATTATAGAATATATAGAAAATAAAGATATACAAGCTCTAACCTAAGTATAATTCATATCTCTGGTTTCTTATGAGCAAATTCAAGATAATTTGAAACTTATGGCAGTCATTAGTTTAGTAGAGCAGTAATGAAGAAACGAACAGAATGGAATCACATGGTTCACTGCCCATATGAGAATGAACCATCATCTCTAGCTTGATTAAAGATGAAAAAAATTATCTTATGGTTTTCTTATTAGTAAAACAAAGAGGTTTTGAATTAGTAACAAATTTCCAGAGGCATCACCCATACGCTAATAGTGTAGGAGGATACAAGAAATATGAAAGCAAGTCCCATCATCAACTTTGGCCTTTGGAGTTTTGGTATTTCGAATAAATTTGCAATAATCTCACCCATATAAAACAACAAAGTTCCCGCCAAATTCCAAATGTTGACAAAATTTTTGTTCATTTGAAACCTACCAAAAACCTCTAGATTTATTGCAACATCAATGAAATTCCATATTTCATGTGATATTCTCCTATTTTTCTTAAATCACACGAGGTCTAGTGAAACAAAATTCTGCATTTCAAGTTAAAGAACGTGACTTTTTCAACATGATATGTTCTTCTTCACCCGTAGCTTAATCGTGTATCTCAACTTCATTACCATTAGTACCATCTGGACAAAATTAAAAATTATAATGAGGCTCTCCTACGAAACAAGACAAGTCACAATAATGCAAGGGAATCTGTGAAGAATACCAAGGTAGAAATGGGAAACTGTAACGACCAAAAGTTGTATACGCAACGGAAATATTAAAAATACTTTGTAAACAAAGACGTGCATCATAGGATAATAATTGTAATTGTATATTGAATAAAATAATTGATGTAGGATGAGTACAAATGAGAATGAGAGTCCTGTATATATAGCCAGGTAAGTACCCTTTCACAAACAAGCATGTCTCTAATACATGCCTTTTCATTATTAACTAACTAACCATTAGTTAATTTACTTTTATTTATTATTATATTTATATTATTATGATTATTATTTATTATCTATTTTTATTTATTTTTACATAATTTATGTTCATAACATTGCCTTCTCCTTCAAAAAGATTTATCCTCAAAGCTTACTAATGAAGAATCGAATATCTTCTGTTGTTCAGAATATCTTCTTGTTCTGAGCTTTTATCTTTATTGATACAAGACGATATGATGTTCTGAGTGATAGACAAAATTGTCGTACTAAAAACGGATCGGACCATCCTAGATTAATCTTCTGGGGAATCTTTTGATCCTTGGAGATGTGTGGTGAATAGTTATTGTATGACCAGATTGAGCTCACTTCAATATTCTTCGAAACATAAGTTTGTTTATGTTCTGCGTGATATAGATTTGTAGATTGATTAAGGTGTCTACTCTTGTGATTCAGATGTAGATAAGGAATTTTTCTTGTTTGAACTTCCTTAAATGTTTTTATGGCAGTTTCTTGATTTCCATCAGGCATTGTTGTTGTTGACTTAAGTACTGAATCCTTATTTGGTATCTCCTCTATTTGAACGACAACCTTTGAGTACTTTTTTACTTCAATAAGGTTTGGATTTTCCTGAACTACAAGATTAGTGGTATTGTTGTTTGTTTCTTCAGTTTGGACTGTTACATCTAGAGATTTTGATGCTTCCTTTGCGACAAGTTCTTTGAACATATTTGTCAATGATTTATTTTCATTCTTAAGTTTTTTAATCTATTTGAGTAGATTTTGATTATGATTTTTGAGACGTAAGAATTCCTCATTCTCCGAGTCAACTTTATTTTGGCCTTCACGCTTCTTGTCTTTTAAACACTTGATTTGTTCTACTAATGTTTGGTTAAGGTTCTTTAAATGTAAAATTTATTCTTCTTGTTCTAATAAACACTCCTTGAGTTCCTTCTTTGATGCTTGAGCTTTCTTGACTTGTTCGAGTAGTTTTTCTTGGTGAACTCTGAGGCGCAAAATTTCTTTGTCTTTGCTGCAAATGACTTCTTCAAGCTCTTTTTGCTTCTTTGATATCGTTTTTTTGTTATCTTGAAACATCAAGTCTGAGATATCCTTAAGGTCTTCTAATGAAGATTTTATTGATTTTGATTTACTTGTTATGTCTTGAAACATGACCATCTTCCCTTTATAAGGAAACATCAAAACTTGTTTCTTTATGTTTAACATGAATGTACCCAAATCCTTAAACCAGGGTTGACCGAGTATGATGTCAATTTTTTTATCTGTCCTTACAACATGAAATTGAGATATGTAGTCATAATGACCTATTGTCACTTGTAGATCACTAATTTTATACTCATTTTGGTCAAAAATAATTTTTTTTACACTAATTCTTAGCTCTGGAATTAATAGTTCATTTGCCAAGTTGATGTTGAAATAATTTTTACCTTTGCTTGGGTTGATGGCGACATTAAATTCTCTTCCTTGGATACTTCCTTTTAATGTAATTACTTTGTGATCTGTAACTAAAAGACCACTATAGGAAAACCTTTCTTCCTTAGTCATTTTAGAATTGAGCTCCATCATTTTTTTCAATGATTGGCCCCATTTGTTTTGTCGAGATGACTTAAGGTATTATATTTAAAGTTCCTTTGGACTTTGTACTTCAAACCTCCTTTAAAAGTGCCTTTTTAATGTGTGTGTGTGTGTGTGTGTAATTCTTCAAAACTCTTTTAATCCAAATTCCTATTATACTTAATATTTCAAAAATCTCTTGTATTCTTTTTATATAATTCTACTTACGCTTTTTTTCCTTTTGTATTTTAAAAATAATATATAAATATTGTTTCAATTGGCTTCTTTTAAATATCTTTTTTAAATTTCACATAACTCATTAAACTTTAATTCAACTTCACTTTAACGTAAACTCTTAACTGATATTTTCTCCTTATGTAACCTTTTATAATAATACCCGCTTTGTACTTATATATATTTTCAATAATTTTATGACTTGAACTTTTCTTTAAATACCCCTTTATAATATAATACTTCTCTTTATATATCTTTTATTTATAATATTTTTTTTTTTCTTTTTGAAAAGTTACAACCCTAGTGAAACGTGGCTATTCACCTTTGGTATATATTATAAAATATGTGTTCACTTATGTACTTTTGACTCGGTTAATGTTCTCCACATAAAAAGTAAAACTTACCATTCACATAAAGAGATTTTGTATTCCTTTTGTTTTTCTTTTACTTTTAAAATACCACGGGAAATTACCATTGGTTTCTAAAACCACGGGCTTGTAAACCACTTAATGAAGAATCAAAATAATATGATATACTCTTCACGTAAAAAGTATAACTTACCATTCACGTATAGAGATTTTGTATTCCTTTTGTTTTTCTTTTACTTTTAAAATACCATGGGCAATTAACATGGGTTTCTATAACCACGGGCTTGTAAACCACTTAATGAATAATCAAGATAATATTATCTACTCTTCCTTCTCTTACTTCTCTTAATATATTTGGAAAGATTCCCTCTTATCTTTATTATGCACTTTTTATCAATAATGTAGAACATTTTTTATATATATGAATGTTCTCTTTCAAAATTTACATTAGACTATATTTATTTATTTATTTGTAAATTTTTTTTTTTAATCTTTATATGTACTTTTTTTTCTATATTTTTTTTTAATCTTTTTTTTTTTACTTTTATTTTCTCTCCATATATAATAATTTTTTTTTTTTTGAATGGCCAAATGCTTGATAGTGAAATGGAGAAACTCCAACTTCTTGTAACGAAACGCTTCAACGACAACAATGTTGATGAATTTGACAGTCAAAGACCTAGATCGGAGAACATGCCTCTGTGTAACGGTTGAGCGATCAGAGGATCAAAAGCTCTGATACCATAACGACCAAAAGTCATATACGCAATGGAGATATTTAAAATACTTCTTAAACAAAGACATGCATCGTAGGACAGTAATTGTAATTATATGTTGAATAAAAGAATTGATGTAGGATGAGTACAATTGAGAATGAGGGTCCTATATATATAGCCAGGTAAGTACCCTTTCACAAACAGGCATGTCTCTAAGACTTGCCTTTTCATCATTAACTAATTAACCATTAGTTATTTTACTTTCATTTAGTATTATATTTATATTATTATGATTATTATTTATTATCTATTTTTATTTATTTTTACATAATTTATGTTCATAACAGAAACATTTCCATTGAAAGTAGTCAATTAGAAAACTTTTAGAGCAGTATGTGCACATAGTGATTGAATATGAAATTATCTTTACGGTACATTTAGCAGTAATTTATGAACCATTGGTTGCAGCCTTGGACAGTCTGATCTTAGTTCATTATGTTTTGTTTATGTTTGAGTTCATGAGTGGTAGTATTTTAGAAGACATGCTAGTACGTCTGTAGTATACATGTGGCAACATTAGGGCACGTTTTATGCAGTTTGAGATAAGAAGTTACTAGATTTATGATAACATATTTCAACTAGAAATATTGGAGTCTTGTAACAACATTATGACAGACCATTGGACAATATTTGGAGGAATATTAAGACAACAGTCGAATATTTTTATGGCAGCATCAAATTGCAAGTTGATAATTTTCTTATAACTTGAGATCTGTGAACTAGTTATCTGTAATTTTTGGAGGACTTGAGCATCATATTGTAGAGAACCAAAACAAAAAATCTCACCAAAAATCACACATAACCAAATTGGCATGGTAGTTTTATAGACCTGTAGCAACTTTTTCAAATTTGCATATTATGCCCAGGAAATTCATTTGCTTATAATTTGAGATCCATGAACTAGATATCTCTATTCTTTTATGGACATGAGAATTATGATAAAACAAAGTACCCACCAAAAATATGTAATAATTCTTAAATCGATGGTTTTGAAGGCCTGTTTTAGCTCCTCCTGAATTTTGTAAGAAAATGATTTGATCATATCTTGTAATATGTTAACTGGGCGTTTGATATTTTTGACAAATAGGAGTATAAAATTATGCTAAAAAAATCCTTAAAATTTTTCAAAATCCCAGTTCATAATTCTAGAGAAATTAATTAAAAATTTTGTTGTAAAGTCTGTCTACAGATTCCTTCATCTAGAGGTTTGCTACAAACCCATCAAAATTGTTGAGATTCACTACAAAGAAGCTTATTTAATAGGGATTGATAAAGTTTTTAAAGCATATCTATTTGGGATTTATCCATTTTGGCATGTTTTAGCTTAACATTCAAGGTACTTATGACAATAAAGAAGCCACGATAGTTTCAATTTCTCCTGATATTTTTTTCATCATTTTTAGAAAGCATCGTAGCACATATTTAGAGGTAGCATACCATTTACTAATGCATGGTTTCATCAACATCTTGAGAAGAGGAATGAAGATAGGTTGTATATTAGATATGTGGCTTTTTGCACATCCCTTTGGATTGTTATTATGGATGCAAGCATAGCATTGGTCACTTATATTTATTACCTTTTTATTGTTTTAGATAAATAATTTCTTTTTACTCGTGAAAAAGGGGAACACTTTCTTGTTTCAACAAAGGAAAACAATTTGACATGATTTGGTTGCATTTAGGCACATGGTTGCATGAGGACATGCAACATATTTAGTTGGGGGAAATGATTAATCATAAAATTACCATTTTTTGACAAATTTTTCCCCTTATTTTTAATCCTTTTTTGGTTATTTGTAACCCTGTATTAGTCCATTTTAATGCTCATGTGTGGGATATAAGCTCGAATTTATGGTTAAACCCCAAAAAAAGGAATATATTTGCATTTATCTTTGAAAATTGGGTTAGTTTTTTATTTGTTGTAGAATAAATTAAAACATCTTGTAGATACATATTTAGTGTGAAGCATCATCAAGTCAAAGTAAATATCTCCACAAAAATTCTCAACAACTCAAATTGTATTTTGAGAGATATTAATGACTGACCATATCAACGGATATTTGCTTTTGCTCCAAATCTATATGGTCAAAAATTCGAATTTCTAAATATACTTCGGCAGCCAGTTATGCCATGGATCTAGGAGCATGATCAACCATCTTGGGATTATTCATGACTTCACTTATGATTCAATAATCAATGACCTTGGAACCATTTATGAGTTGGTTTTGACTTACTAATAGTAGCAAATTGTTGTAACCACATGAGAAATTTGAGGTCGTATATTTAATTTATGTTTCAAGAATTTTTTAATGGTATTTGGTAAATCAATAACTTTGGAGGACTATTCTAGGAAAGACCCGGGATAGAATCACAATGACTGCCACTATTCACCTCAATATCAAGATATTCAAATTTTTTGGTCCCTTCAATCTTATAGGAATTACTTGTCACGATTTTCAACATGTTCAATTTTTTGTCACACAGGTTAACATGTCTACAGATAATAGAATTCGGGCGCAGGGGGAATTAAACCTGCTAGCTACCACTCAAGCCATTATCCTTTGATTATATTTCAAGAAATTTTGTCTATAAAAGAGAATGTCATTTCCATTTATAAAGAGGACTCTTAGAGAAACATCCAAATTATAATGGATTAAATTACATTTCATGAGATTTTCTTAATATAGATTGTGGAGTTTTAATTTTATGTGTAGTATGACCTTATTTAATTTGATGTTGTTTTAGTTTAGATTCAGTACTCTATCCATGGGAGGATAAACTCACTCAATAAAAAATAGAAATGACTTTCAATTTTTCAATAGTCTTTTATTTCATTCTACATTGTCTATTCATTTATTTCTACAAATTGATCTCCTTTACAATATTTTAATTTCTGCGATGCAATTTAATTCATGGATTATTTTTTTATTTTCAAGGGTTACCAACAAGGAGAGCTACAAATCATGGGAAAGGAAGTGCCTAATTCATGCATGATTAGTCTTCAAGTACATAGTAATTCCAAGAGTGATTGAAGCTAAACTTTGATTTATAGAGTGTGTTGTGTTTCATTTTTGCAATGTCATTTCAAAGCATAAGTTAATGATGCAATTTTCATTTCTTAGAAGCTTACTAAATAAACTAGTGAAAGTTAGGAAAGTGTAAGTATGCACATACAATGCACCACCCTTGGGTTGACAATCTAATACACACCCTCTTTAATTACCAAGGTATTTAAGTAGCCTATCAATAAGTGTTTACCTTAATTTGAAACCATCAATACATACATTTGAGAAACTTCCTACAAATTTGCTTCAATATAATATTGATATAATTATTCAACATGTAGATCTCTTTCTCTACTCAAGCACCATCAATTTCCCCATATCATCTAGAAAATGAAATATTTTTCTTTGACAATCCAAATTATCCTAATGGGATTCCAACCAAACCATGCATTCAATCAAATCATATGACCCAAATATAGTTAAGCATATATTAACCTATGAAATACACTAAGTTCTATGTTACACCCCTTAACCAAGAAACCAGCCCCATTCCTTCACCCCAAACTCCATCTCAGCAAAGTCATATTCAGTTTTCTATGTTTCCATTAGGCCACATCTACATATTCATAAAGTGGAATAAATGTTTTAGGGGCACCATGATCTATCAAAATGGAAAAAGTTATGTTGTTAATTTTATTTGCAATGTCTAGCATTAAACACTTGTGCTAAAACTATCTATTATGGAGAATTATATCAATTATATAGGTTCTCCCCATACACCCCAATAGTATTTTGGCTTTGGCTAGGAAAAACCTCTAACTATGATAAGGGTGGTGTCTCTCAAAATGTGGTCTCCCACAACCCCAATATCCTCTTTTAAGAGGTAGTGTAAGAATATTTGATTAGGAAGGTGAGGTTCAACGATAACTATGATAAGGATCCTAAAAATGTTCACTACTCTATTGAGTAATAGGCTTAGGAAATGGCCCCTATCTATGAGGTGAAATCATCTAAATATTTAAAATAATATTCGTTTGGGCTCATGTCTTAAAAGTGAATGTTTAGAACTACCACCCTAATGTCCACTCAATGTAGGCGTCCACAAAAAATAAGACACTAATGTTGTAGGTGATCTCATGGTACCTTGAGTCTATTTTCTACACAATATCTCCTCTACAATATGTGACTTCTGCACCACCTCACCCAAATTCTAACAAATCAAAACAAAACCCTTTCTTGAATCCTAGGATCTTGGCCATAAATACACTTCTTCACTTCCAACTTCTTAGTTTTGAGATACTAGGTATATCTAATCGCTCCATGAACCATGCTTCATACTTGAACACTATTTTAGTACCATATTTTAAATATGATGAAGCTCATCTAGTTATTTCTTTAAGCACTTCTCATAGAAGCACTTATTACAAAATTGTTCCTGAAATTACTTCCAAAGCAATGTGAAGGTGAGGTAACCCATATGTGGCTTTAGGGTTTTCCATTGCAAAAAGGAACTATCATTGAATTGATAAATGGACATATTAGCCTTTTGATTATGTAACACACTCCCTACTAACTCTATCCCCAACTAAGGGTAGAAGGAGGAAGTTACTATTATGACTTGAACTCCAAAGTCTAGTTACGGAAATGGGGCCTAAATTTTTCGACATTCTTTGACTTCTTCAAAATTCAAGATGGTTAACATTTTTGTGTTCTTCTCATCGAGACCTTTCCAATGAAATAATTTTTTCTTCAATCCAAAATCCTAGATTGAAATATATGGGCATTTAAAGATCGACCTATTAGATTGTGCCATGTCATCTTGACTTGCCACATGGCACCCACATGGCCATCCAAGTCATCCACCATGTCATGGCCAAGTGGTAGTTGTCGACCCACTCATACCAGGTCACACATAATCCCATTTATATGGTCCATATGGACTACCCATAACTCATATACTTTGTATACCAAATACATGGGTGTGGGCCCTCAATGGCCACGTCACCCCGAGAAATAAATCTCTACAGGTCTCAACATTGTTTCCCAATGAAACTATTGGGAACAACCTTCTGAGATACGTGGAAATGCACAAAGCACATTAAAGCTTTTACTCCCCCTTGATAGGTAAATGAACTCACTCACGCCACACAACTCTTGTCCCTACTTAACAGGCCCCATGCACTTAGTCACATTGGGGCTTAAATCCCGAGAGTTTTATTAGTCCCTCCATCCCAAATCTTCGGGGTCCAGGGTGATGTAATTAGTCCTAAATGTTGGGGAGATGTCATCCTTCATCACGTGCTCCACGTGGATTGAGTCCCACATACTCTTTGAAGCCTTGCGATTCACGACTTTCACGTTATTTAGGATTTGGGTTTTCCACTTTGTTGATGTATGTGCCCCAATAGTGGCCCACCATGCCACAACATCCTAGAAAATGAATCCTCGACAGGATTAGGCCATGCCTTCGCTTGGAACTTCTGGGGTACCAAACCTCTAGCGTACATCTGACGGTCATAAACACTAGCCCATTAAAGACCCAGGTCCCTCCTTGGTTAAGTATTGGATCACCATGCCTGGTCACATAGTCGAAGGGGGATTAAATCATTTCCTTCCATAGTCCTGTGCTTCGAGCTTAAGAATTCTAGCCCCACACCTTGTAACTATTAATTTGCATATAAGGACCTTCACCCAGGCCCCCACGATGCATAGTTTTCAAATATATAAGGGTGTATGTAGACCTTCCAGGCTCTTCCTCTTGAGATTTTCCGAGACTCAATCGTGGCTATTAGAACATTGTACACATATGTTCTGATATTTATATTTATATAAAATTACTGTATATCTTCTGAGTTTGTAAGAACTCGACCCAACTTGGCATGTAAAACATATATATGCAAATGTTAATCTTCCTGAGCTTACAATTTATAAACCAACTCCCACTGACCACATCATTTCATACAATCAACCAATTAATTAACAAAGGTTGTCTACCTCTTCAGACATAGGTTATTTATACCAATTTGTAGACTCGGGATAGATACAAGATTAAACCATTTCATAAGGAAAACATTCAAGATTACATCTATACAATAATTCACATTCCTTATTGTTAACATGAGAAATTTATCAACATAGTGACCGAATATATCGATAGGTCAATGCAAGTAATTATTCATTAACACAAATTCTTATCTCTTTATCCTCAGGAATTATTAGGTTAATTTCAAGATCATAATATCCACAATAATTGAACCATTATTTAAAATCTTTACACAAGGTATTGATAACCCTCATTCATGTAAGAAATAACACTCCTTAACATTAGCATGACATTAATTCAATACGATAAATAGAGACATGATAATCACAAGCATAGAGACATAAGTGTATACTTATCTTATAAAATATATGGAAACTAAGTTCGAGACTCTAACTCTCCAAACAACCTTAGAAAAGCTACAACCATAGTTACTTGTAGTTGTCACCCATGAGACAGATTCTAGTGCTTAAGGTGGAGTGCTTTTGAGAAGAAAATTAATTAATATTTACAACTGAAATAGGATGTCACAAGGCCACTCTACCTTCATCCTCTAGCTGTGTAAGCTTCCACTCAATCTTTCAATACTTTTCAGACATAATTAACATTAATGTCAGGATTCCATAGTATAGAGAGTCTTATCTCACTTTCAGGAGAAGGGAGTCCACAAAAGAGGAAGGTTCATCAATGGATAATATACTAATGGGTAAAGAGATTATTTCTCGAGGTAGTTAAATATGATTCAAGCATTAGAGCTTCCACCCCAAGGCAACTCTTTGTGGTTCATCAGCCCTCACAAGTACCTAAGTGTCTCTTCCCAATATAGTAGGTTCATCAATCCATAAGCTTCCAATGGGTTCTTCAACCTTCCAGGCAAGTCACTGCTCTTTATAATGTTTTCACCCAATGAGCCTCTTTAAGGATTCCTCAGCTGGTTCACTTTCTCCAATGCTCGATCATGTGGCTTTGATCATTTCTCTCCACAACACCTTTGATCCATAAAGGATTTTTCCTAGTGCTCATCCCTGTTCTCTTCTAATACATACACATGAAATAATTCTATCTCCCCTATGCATGTTGAGAGTGTTCTCTGCTCTCCTCAACTACATTTTCATTCCCTACCTAATAGACCAATCGTGTGTCATTTTACAAGGTTCCATGCATTCAACCTAATTTGGGTAGCTTAACCCATTCCATTATTTTAATGTATGTCCTACTTTCTTGCTGTTAGAGCCAAAACCGCATGGGCCCATCCTTCCTCTTTTTAGTTAATTTATAGCATAATAAACTCATTTAAGCTTCTCAACCAACCCATGGATGATGTATTTAAATCAACCAATTCCTTAAGCAATCTCCCTCCCAAAGAAACTGAAATACTTGTCCCTTTCTCTCAGCCTTTTTAAATAATTATAATTATTTACAATGAGGGAATACTAACCAAGGGATTTTATAGTCCCCTCCCCCTTGTGGGAACACCGTCCTTGGTTTTCAATAACCATATACAAACAACAAATGCTTAAAACCCAAGCACAACTAATATGGAGATTCATACATACAACTTTGTTTAACATTTACAATGTATTTACATTTTCTTTACTCAACAAATAAGAAAGGATAGGTTGCTTACATCTGATCAACCACCTCCCACATGGCTTCCTTGGGCCCAAAGTGCCTCCACTACACCTTGAATTTCTTTATTGCTCGATTCTGAAGCGTGAGCTGCCTCCGATCCAGTATGCATAGAGGTTCTTGTTACATGTTATTTTGTCACATCTAGGTAAATGATGTCAAATCTGGCTCTTTCATTATTTGAGGAACTATTTTCATCAATCTTAAAAGAATATGGAAGAAATACCTCTCCATAAAAAATAAGAATCTTGGATTACATACCTTGAAAACCCTACTTTTCAAGACTTTCGCAGGTGTTGACATTATAACATATCACATCACACCTTAAATATCTAACATCTTGTGTCGTTGTCACAATTTTCCTTTTCAAAAAGTGCATCATTTTTTTGTGTGGATAAAAAATAAAAAAAGCATGAGAAACTTCCATTCTAAAAGCCTCATAATTGTATCTACTCCAAACGGTGGGGGTTAAAGCCCAAAAACAAATCCATGAGGGCTTATGCCCAAAGTGGACAATATCATACCATTGTGGAGATATGTGGTGTCCAGAGTTCTTACAATTGGTATCAGAGCCAGATATTGGCTTCAAAGGGATTCTTTGATGCCAGGAGTTTATAGTGCCTGATGAGATCAATGTAGCATTTTTTACAGATCTGGGTCTGGAAAATAATGGTGGAACAATCGTACGCGAGGAGAATGTGAGGAAGATAGTGCCATAACTGCCAGGGATCACAGTAGGCATGGGTAGCATGCAGGTCAGCAGAAGAAAATTGTTCATGCGGCTTCGAAAATTGTTCGTTTTCTGCTACGTGAGACCACCAGTACTGGAATCTACGAGGTTCTCGTCGGGCTCGCAGTTGGAGCGGTTTGATAGAAGTTTTTGAGCAAATCAAATTGAGAGAGGATGGATCAGCATCGCAGAGCAATAAACAAAAAAAATATATTTTAATGAAGTCAAAATTATTGCATGTAAATGGGCATACTACTGTAAGACCTAGTAAGGCATGTGTACCCCTCGGTGATCACCGTAAAGTCTGGGTTAGACCTAGGTGATAGGGGGGGATGTCGGGTTAACAATACCCTGAGTAAAAACTCTAAGGGAGTTAAGGGCTAGAGTGAGCGGGATTGTCTCACTTAGCAGGTTTGGCTGGAGTTAGTCAAGGAACCCCAAGTCAAGTTTAAGGGGGGAATTGTTAGGTAAACTTGACTCAGGATAGAGTCAAAGTTGACCAGGTTAAATAGTGATGGTTTTGGGGCACATGGTATTGTGCACCCATAGTATTCTGCCCATGGTATTATATGTAATGGAGCTTATAAAAGGCTGAAAGGAATTCATTGTAATGCAAGACCTGGAGGTGAGTGGTGAAGGCTCACTTGGTCAAATTGGCCAGGCTTTTGGCCAATGATAATGAGATCTTATTAGGTTGGGTTTTTCCTCGGATTTGGGGCTTTCCCGGATAAACATTTGTGTTTATGTGTTTATGGTTGTTGGGTTATTTTTATATTTATTCCTCTCAGTAATTATTTATGTTATGCAGTGAATTTCTTAACAAGTGGTATCCAAGCCAAGTTCCGAAGTTAGCCAAGTGGATGAATCCTCGGAATGTCGAACGAAGGTGGTGTGCCCCGGTAATATCACGATGGGATTTGTGGATGAGCTTAGTTAGACAGGCGATGTGCTCCAGATTCTTCATGGCCGTGTCCTGGTCCCAACACGGTGAAGAGGAGTTGACCTGGGATAGAGCAAGCTCTCGAGGCAGGTGGTGCTCCATGTAAGGCGTGTGCTTCCAATGCATTGGAGCGGAGAATCCTGGTTGGTAGAGAGTGGACGGATGGATAATCGTTTGAGGGGAGGCTTGATGGTCCTTTGTTCGAGGGGAGGATTGTTGGGTATACGACCAAAGTCCCACATTGACTAGAAGTGGGGAGGATCATGGGTATATAAGGATGGACAAATATCTCCATTGGTAGGAGGCCTTTTGGGGGTAAAGCCCAAAAACAAAGCCATGAGGGGTTAGGCCCAAAGTGGACAATATCATACCATTGTGGAGATATGTGGTGTCCAGAGTTCTTACAGGGGTTTGGCTCGCATCCCTCATATATTGGATTTCATTCCTACCTCAATGGATCCCATCCCTATATTAATGGATCTTAACTCCCATTTTTTATACTTCACTCACCCTTTTTTGGCCTACAAATACAATGGTTTTTCATGAGGAAGGGGTTGGTTTTTATACTTTTAAAGTATACTTTCACTCTAATAAGTATCCATTGAAGGCTTTTGAATGTAAGGTTAGAATTGAGGACCTTTTGGAGGAAGCTATCAACATCAAGGCATTGGTTTTAATATCTCCTTTTCCTTATTAATACAAAATATATTTCTTTCCCACATATGTTGTTTCATTTTGCAAATATTGTAATGGAATTCCTTGGTCATTCATTTAGAATATGTTGAAGATTTCATATATCAAATGCTTTGATTTGTTGTTTGTTGGTGATATTGCAGGTTTTGGCTTTGAGGATCAAAGGTAGAATGATAGCTACAACAAATAGAGTACAAGTAAGGACAAACTTCAGATCACCATGTCTATCCAAGTTTACAATTTAAAAAACATTCTAGGGAAAGTTTGCATATTTTTGTGTGTTTTGTTATAATGTTTGTTTTATGAACCTAGGGAGATCACTCTTTTCCACAAGAGTGATTAGCCTGTCATCAATTATGGTTGGAACTCTCCCTTTGGTTCTACCTATAACAAAAACAAATCAATTATATGATCAGAATCCTACACATATATTTTAAGAAATGAAACATGAAATACATGTTGAAATCTTATTGATGGAGGAAAGGTCAACCTATAGGCCACTGGCCCTATCCTTTCAAGCACTTCAAATGGACCACAAAATTGTGGTGCCAACTTGGCACATGACCAAATCATTAGGGAACCCCTCTTGGCTCTAACTTGTAGGTAAACATGTTCCCCAACATGGAACTCTTTATGCACTCTATGCTGGTCCACATAGCTCTTCTGCCTATCTTGTGCCACCTTTAAATTCATTTTGATGGTTTGCATTTCCTATTACATGTACTTCAAGATATCGGGCTAAATAAGGACCCTATTCAATGGATCATTCTATATAATAGACTTATTACAACTCCCATAAATTGCTTCAAATGGGCTCATTTTCATTGACTCCTGATACCCATTATTGTATGCAAATTCTACATGTGGAAGTTACTCTTCCCACTTTCTTGGCTTGTGCAGTATATACATTCTTAGCATGTCCTCAAGAATTATGTTTGTTATTTATGTTTTCCCATCAACTTGTGGATGGTAAGTTGTGCTAAACACCAGCTCAATTCCCAATCGTACAAATACTTCTCTCTAGAACTTTGAAGTGAACTTGGCATCTCTATATGAGATAATCTTCTTGGGAACTCCATATAGTCTCACAATTTCCTTTACGAAAGTTTGAGCTACCACACTTGTTGAATTTCTATACTTAAAAGCTACGAAGTGAGCCACTTTCTCAACATGTCAACAACTACCACGATTGCATCATGTTGTTTAGAACTATTTGGAAGCCCTATAATAAAGTCTATAGAAATCGTTTCCCACTTTCATTTCAGGATGGGAATAGGTTGCAATAAGCTAGTTGGGTTCTTGCACTTTGCTTTCACCTGTTGGTATTCTATACATTGGGAGATGAAACCATTCACATCCCTTTCAAGTCGAGACAATAGTAAAATTTCTTGATGGTTATAAGAGTCTTTTGATAACCTTGGTGACTAGAATATGGCTTTGTATGAAATTACTTCAATATCACCTTCTTTAGATTTACCTCATTTGGCCATAGATTCTATTCTTGAATCTGGTCAACCCAGTATCCATGAGGAAATATTTCTTGTCTTCATCACCCTCATACTCTTGCTACAATTTCCCCTTAACTCCTAATATTTTTCATCTTGCTACCCTGCAATGTTTATCCTTTCTTCAAGATAAGCTCCATATGAAATTATGGTTTCTATATGATTTATTTGTACTCTCTTGCTGAGTGAATCAACCACTGTGTTCTCTTTTCCTTTTATATACTTGATTTTGAAACCAAATTCACCAAGTGTGGCCATACATCTAGCTTGCATTGCATTTAACTTAGGCTGATCAAACAAATATTGCATCCCTCCATTGTCATTCAATAGAGTAAATATTTTTCCGTGAAGGTAGTGCCTCCACAGCTTCAATGCATGGATGATGGAAACCAATTACAAGTCATGAGTTACATAGTTTTTCTCATGTTCATTTAATTTCCAAGATTCAAAACAAACCACTTCGATTTCTTGCATTAGAACTCCACCATGTCCCTCCTTGTAAGAACCCGTGTAATCCAAAAAATCCTTTCATGGGTTTTTAATTCTTAGTACTAGTGCATTGGCTAACTTCTATTTCAGTTGATCAAAGCTTGTTGTATAGTCAGTTGTCCATTCAAACTTCTTCTCATTCTTCTATAATGTAGTAAACATGTATCCAATATTAGATAAATTCTTGATGAATCTCCTATAATAGTATGCCAGTCCCATAAATGACCTAACTTCAGCCACATTCTTAGGGGTTTGCCATTCCATGATGGCCTTAACCTTTTCTGGATCAACTGTTACTCCCTCTTTTGAGACAATGTGTCCCAAATAATGGATCTATGATTGGAAGAAATCACATTTACTAAGATTTGAATAAAGATTATTTTCTCTTATCAATTGTAGTACTACAACCAAATGCTCTTCATGTTCTTCCTTCGTCTTTGAAGAGATCGAAATGTCATCAACAAAAACCACTAGAAATTTGTCCAAGTAAGTGAACAACACACTATTCAGCAAGCACATGAAAGTTGCAGGGGAATTAATAAGCCCAAAGTGCACTACCATAAACTCGTAATTCCCATGCCTAATTTTAAAGGTTGTTTTATGGGTATCCTCATCCTTAATGTGAACTTGATGATAGCCTCATCTCATACTAATCTTGGAGAAGATTTTTTCTCCCCTTAACTGATCAAATAGATCATCAATTATTGGCAAGGGATACTTGTTCTTGATGTTCACCTTGTTCATTTTTCTATAGTCAATGCATAGCCTAATTGTGCTCTCCTTCTTCTTCACAAATAAAACTGTTGCTCCCCATGGAGACACAATTGGCCCTATGTAGCCCTTATCCAACATCTCATTGAGTTGTAGCTTCAGCTCAACTAATTCTGGAGTGTTCATCCTATATGGAGCCTTGGATGTTGGAGTTGATCCTTGCATTAATTCAGTAGATAAATCTATCTCTCTACGATGAGGCAACCTCGACATCTCCTTAGGAAAGACACATGAAAATTGTTTTAAAACAAGATATTTCCTCAAAACATCATTGTTGCCCTTCCCAATGTTGCAGTTAGCTTCAACGATGTAAGATATTTTTACAGAAAATAAAAGACATCCCTTTCTGTGGCTTCACTTGGCTTGCATAGCCAAAACTAATCTCACAAAAGTAGGTTTTAGTTTTCCTTACAATATTCTATGCTCTTCGGCTTCATTAAAGAATTCATTATTATTCTCACTACCTTGGTGTGATGTGTATACAACCATTGCATCCCCAAAAACGTGTCGTATGCTTCGAGTAGTAGCACATTAAAATTAGTGATAGTCAACATTCCATTTAGCTCAATTGGGCATGACCTTACTATATGTTCAACTCTCTTATCCTCATGGCCAAATGAACTAACCAAAATCAATATGCGCTTCCTTTTTCAGTGAACATTTTTCAATAACAGTGGGAATGATATAACTGAAATTTTAACCCAGGTCAATCAAAACTGAAATATTTTAGTCACGCCTTCCATTTCTATAATTGTTTCCCGATGATTAGCTTGATGATTATCCACTAATGTTAAATTGTAGGTATATTTTGTGCCACGTCTTTGACTATTTTTTGTCGCTATGACAATGACCCTCCAAATATTTTTCCTAAGTCAATTTTGGAGCCTACATTAACTATCGTTTAAAGCCCCTTAGTTTCGTCACATTGTTTGTTTTGTGATTCTTATGTTTTATCCTAGTGTCGCATCCTCCTATGTCAATATTTCCTAAGTATTATCACCTAACCTTTAGAAGTGTTTATGTCATCTTGTCCATGGTTAGGTGAACTCATATATTTTCCTCCATGCACACGCTGAGAAACGCACTCAAAATCACATAAAAGCAAACAAAATAATGAAAAATCACTTAGAAAGGTAAAAGCACACTTAAAGTTGACGAAGACATTCTCTTGTGTTGAGCGCACTTTCTCCCTCCTTCAATGCAATCTATAATGTTGAAGACAGACACCCCTCTTTAGTGCATTCCTTCATGTCGAAGGAATGCACCCTTCTTGAATGCATGCATGAGCTTCTTGTTGCATGTGGCTGCAGTCCTAGAAAATAAGAGTCTGCATGGCTTCCATTAACTAACCCTTTCACTGGTTGAAAAGTAGTGATCATGCATGCAAATTTATTGCATCTAATCTCTATTAAGTTAACCCAGATAATCATTCATTTTTGTAATAATTCTCATCTAGGTTGGGTGCACAATTATGATTCAAGAAACTCTTCATCAACCTACATTACAAGTAAGTTTTTCATGTTGAATTCATTCATTTCCTTTCATGATTTCACTGTCGATTTTGTTGTTCTTGTTGGTGCTTCTTTGTTTTTCAGTTTATTTATTGTTGTTTCTATTCAATATTTCTTATGAAAGTGTTAATTTTATGTCACATGTTGAAACTATGCATATTCTTCAACATTCCACATTCTAATGATGATTATGGAAACATCCATAAGAGCTTACAGATCCTTCTTCTTCTCATTTTCACCATGAAATCTTGTTGTTAGAATTTTCCTTGAGCCATCCTCATGCAGAGAACACTTTTGGAGCTCGAAGCCCAATCAACCTTAAAAACTATGCCCAAAATGGCCAAGCTTCCCTCTTGAGTGCACTCCTTCATCACAAAGAACTGCACCCTTCCTTGAGTGCATCAACCTACATCAAAGGCTCAAATGATTTCCCTTCGTCCCTTCGGCATGCACCTATGTGCCTTCCTTTCACTTAAGCACATGAGCACACCTAGAAGGCTTGAATACCTGACAACATCATCCTTCATCCCTTTAGAGTGTGCCAATATGCCGTCTCTCTCCCCTTAAGCACATGAGCACATTGTGAAGGCCTGAAGGCTTAACAACTCACCCCTTTGACCCTTCAAAGTGCACCCTTGTGGTTTCCCTTCCCTTACTTGAGTGCATGAGTGCACTGTAAAGCCCTGAATGACCCTTAACCTTCCTTCATGCTTTGAAACTATAACCTCCTTGTTTGCATGCTTATTTTCTCATGCACACAAGTGTTTTTTTTATGTCATTGATAGATTTACATGATCAATTACATTTTATGGCTCTTTGAATGTGCTCTACTAAAGATATTGTTACATAGTTAGGTTGCATTAAGTTAATCTTGTCATTATGAGTGTGCTTCCACAAGCAAGTGTTCGAGTTACAAGTATTTTCACCCTTTCATCATCTGTCGGAGCCATGCCTCCCTGTAAAGTGACCTCCAAAGAAGTTGTAGAAAATCTGTGATAGGTTAACCTGATAATGAATATAAATCAAAGCAGAATACTATAACCTACTTGTACTATCAATTTGCGGAAGCTTAAAGATCGAGCTAAACAATATAACCAGAAGAAGAAGAATCAATGGCACAATACACATGAAAATACTTTGGGGAAAGCCTCAGCTAAAAACCCCACACTATTGTATTATCATACATGGTCGAAATACATAGGAATTATACAAAGCCTTAGCTCTCACAGCTAGCCAGCTCTCAGTACAATCCTCACAGATGCTCACAGGCAATCTTGGCTTCTCTCCAGCCTTCCTTTCTACCCTCCAAGCTCCTATTTCCTTGCGTTGTTCCTTGTGGATGATTAGCCTCTTACCAAGTGGAAAACGAAACCTTCAAAACTGCGCAATTATCAAGGATAAATCCTTGACTGCATGCACGAGTTTTCTCCATGAGAAAACACACATGCAACTGATTGTACACTGTCCTTGAACTTTAATCTCAACTGGGTCTTTCTCAGAATAGACATGCATGAGTTTCTGATGAGGGAATCTTCAGTTAACTGGAGTAGCAGTAGTTGAGTGCATTAATGCATCAACTGACTGTTTATTAGTTCCTCAAACAATTTGGAACTAATTTAATTGGACTTAACTCAGTAAACAGAGTTAACTAATTACAACTCAAATATAGCTTAATCTTGTCTCCTTAATTTAAGGGATAACTCTTGCATGACTTCAGAAAGACTTCTAACTTGAATTTCTCCAACTAATTAATTTAAAATAAATTAATTAATTATTTCCAAGTAGCTGTTAAGACTAAATTCCATTTTAATTCACAATTTAATTCAAGGACAAATTAAATTGTAATATTCTTGTTGCCATATTTCAACACTCCCTCTCAACAAGAAGGGGATTATCTGCCACCCCGATCCTGTCTCTATGGAACTCGAATTTACACTTTGACAATGCTTTTGTCAAAATGTCAGCATCTTTCTCCTCTATTGAAATATACTGCAGCAACATGATCCTCTCGACCTGTGAAAAGCCACGGGCAACAAATCTTGCCTTATGCTTCTCCGCACTACCATTAGCATCTTGCTTTACCTTGTAAAGCCAATGGGAACTCACAATGACTTGTTCTTCGGTCTTGGAACCATGTCCTATACACTGTTACTAACTATGGAGTCATACTCCTCCACCATAGCATCAACCCAAATCGGCTGCTACATTGCTTCCTCAAAGGAAGATGGCTCAGTCTCAACACATTCCCCAGTAAGGGCCATGTATCTAGTGTACCTCTCAAGTGACCTCCTCTGTCTGCGCTGAGAAGATGGTGCTCCCACATTCTCTCTCGCATCCTCCAACAATCTGTCAGTGTCTCTTGTGCACTTCCATTGATATTTGGAAGACTCTGCTTGAGTGGATGTCTCCACTCCTGGAACCTCTGCATGCGGCTGCTCTGCATCAGTCTAAGGCTCCTCCTCCTTAGGAACCAACAATTCCTCCATAGTTTGTAGTTGGTGCTCCCTCTCAAGGGAAACTCGCATGGCCTTCTGCTCATCAAACTTGAGATCTCTGTGAACCATTGTCCTCCGACTAGTAGGCAATTACACTCGATAGTTGTGAGGTGTATCAGTGTACCCCACAAATATCCCAACTCTGCTGTCAGCTCAAGCTTCTTCCGTGCATCCTTTGTCACATGGCAATATACCGATGAGCCAAAGATCCTGAAGTGACCCACATCTAGTCTCTTACTGGAGAAAGCTTCCTTTGGTGTCTTCATCCCAAGTATGTGATGCAGGCTTCTATTCTGCAAATAGACCATTGTGTTGCATGCCTCAGCCCACAAGTGAAGTGGTAGGCCTTGGTCATGCAGCATTGCCCGTGTTGCCCCTATAATAGTTTTGTTCTTCCTCTCGGCCACCCCATTCTACTGTGGGTTATGAGGTGCCATAAACTCTCGTTTAATTCCTTCCACTGCACAGAAGTCCTTAAACTCTTGAGAGACATATTCTCCACCATTGCCGCTTCTCAAGGCCTTGATCTTCTTCCCTGACTCTTTCTTTACCAAAGCTTTGAACTCACAAAACTTTGTGAAAATTTGGTCCTTCTTCTGCATGAAATAAATCCATCATTTACGAGAATAGTCATCAATGAAAATCACATAATACTTTTTCTTCGTTTTGGATGCCATCGAGAATGGTCCACACAAATCAGTATGAACTCACTCTAAGATAGCCTTTGCTCGACTGTCTCGATCATGAAAGGAAGACTTGGTGTACTTTCCCAAGGTACAACCTTTGCATGTGTCAACTTGCTCAAGTTTACCTTTGGGAAGTCCTGTAGATATTTGCTACATTATCTTCAAAGCCCCATGATGCAAATGGCCCAACCACCTATGCCACAACTCGCCAATGTCTTGGCTTTGCACCAATTTTGCTTTCGTACTCAATGCTGCACAATCATCTACCTCTAGTTTATAGAGATTCTTCACCCAAATCCCTATCCTCTTGGTCTGACCCATGTCTATGTGTCTTAGGAACACCTTTCCTTTACTAAAGACAACATTGTAGCCTTTGTCCTCCAACATCGCGACCGATACCAAGTTCTTCTTTAGTCCAGGCACATACATCACATTTGTCAAGGTGAGAGGAGCTCCATGCTCCCTCTGAAAAGCAACCGTGCCCACTCCTGAAACACTATACCTTCCGTCGTCACCCATCTCTCTGCGCATCTTGAGGTCTTTCCCCTGCAAGGCACTGAATAAATTTTTATCACTGGTCATGTGGAATGAGGCTCCACTGTCAAGATAACAGACATAACCCATCATCGATGACACCATGCATGCAATGAGGGTAAATTCCATTTCGAACTAAGAGGCTAATGCCTCACCTTCCGATCCTTTCGAGGATCCCTTCTTAGACTTCTTCGATGGGAAATTAGTCGCATAATGTCCCATCTTGTGACAATTAAAGCATCTTACTTTAGACATGTCACCCTTCTTCCCTCCATGAGAAGAATTCGATTTGAAATGAGAAGCCTTCCCCTTCCCTTTCCTTGCCTTACTTGCTAAGGCCATATTTTCTTCATCATCATTCTTGGATGAAGAACCATCTCGTGTGCTCCTCCTGATCTCCTCCTGCATAAGATCCGACCACAGTCGTTTCCAATCCGGTAGTTTCTCCCTTCCATTCACAGATTCCTGGTAGCTATTCCAACTCTTTGGAAGGCCAAGGAGAGCGAGGCTCACCATATCATCATCGGTAGTAGTTATTCCCACACTGCCAAGCTCATCTCTACAGGTGATGAGCTTGTTCGGATATGTGCAAATTGTATCACCATTCTCCATCTTGATTCTTCAAAGCTTATCCATGAGCGCCAATTTCCTCTGGTATTTGTTGTTTTGGTAGAGATCCTTCAATGTATTCCACATTGAAAATGGAGTATCCTTCCCATGGATACTCGAGACAATATGGCCTCAAACTCCCTCAAGGATGATCCGTCTCACCTTCGCCACACACTTCTTCCACGCAGCCAACTCTTGTGAATTAGTTGAAGCTGGCTTTGGGATTTCTTGATCAATGAATTCCTTCAAGCCATTGTCTTCTAATTCAACCTCCATTCTATCTTTCCGTGCTATGTAATTCGAGCTACCTTCCAAGGCATACTCGAGTCTCAAGCCATAGAACACCATTGGCCAACCTTGAAGTATGATATGAATTCGATTTGCACCTGCAACCCCAAACTTTAAACTTCGAATTCTCTTCTCAATATACTATTCACAACTCCGATACCATGTAGAAAAGCTATGATAGGTTAACCCAATAATGCAATATAAATCAAAGAAGAATATTATAGCCTACTTCTACTATCAATTTTCGGAAGCTTAAAGATCGATTTGAACAATATAACCAGAAGAAGAAGAATCAATGGCACAATACACATGAAAATACTTTGGGGAAAACCTTAGCTAAAAACCCCACACTATTGTATTATCATACACGGTGGAAATACATAGGAATTATACAAATCCTTAGCTCTCACAGCTAGCCATCTCTCAGTACAATCCTCACATATGCTCACAGGAAATCTTGGCTTCTCTCCAGCCTTCCTCTCTACCATCCAAGCTCCAATTTCCTTGCACTGTTCCTTGTGGATGATTAGCCTCTTACCAAGTGGAAAACCAAACCTTCAAAATTGCGCAATCCTCAAGGATAAATCCTTGACTGCATGCATGAGTTTTCTCCATGAGAAAACACACATGCAACTGATAGTACACTATCCTTGAACTTTAATCTCAACTGGGTCTTTCTTAGAATAGACATGCATGATTTTCTGATGAGGGAATCTTCAGTGAACTGGAGTAGCACTAGTTGAGTGCATTAATGCATCAACTGATTGTTAACTCACTATTAGTTCCTCAAACAGTTTGGAACTAATTTAAATGGAATTAACTCAGTAAACTGAGTTAACTAATTACAACTCAAATATAACTCAATCTTATCTCCTTAATTTAAGGGATAACTCTTGCATGACTTCAAAAAAACTTCTAATTGAATTTCTCCAACTAATTAATTTAAAATAAATTAATTAGTTATTTCCAAGTAGCTGTTAAGACTAAATTTTATTTTAATTCACAATTTAATTCAAGGACAAATTAAATTGGAATATTCTTGTTGCCATATTTCAACAGAAGTCTCAGAAGCAAGCACTGAGGAACCTATTGAATTTATCAAGCCAACCATTCCCATTTATGCAAACACACAGTGCTTTATTGATAAGTATATTGAGGTCACATGGAGTGGTATATACAACACATTCAACTAGAAAAAGTTTCCTAAGATGTTAGAAGACTTGGAAGTGTACATCAACATCAAGAAGTCTGGAATGCATAGGATCGCATGCAAATTCTCGGTCATCCCTGGTGCATAAGTGATTGAGTGGATCATTACACATATGGATGACTCTCATCTTGTGCTTCATAGTGAAAGTGGTGGTCATATCACGACCTATTATGGAGAAGAAATTCAGACGTACTACAATATGCTCAGGCCGATAGAATATGCAAATGATGAATTCTACATTCGATGGGCTGAACTCAACACAAGCGACATTATCAAATCATGGTGTTGAGAGCCTGTTAAGTTTTTCCATCGCCCATCTGTAGTGTATCTGGCCAACATTCTCAAAGATGTTTAGCGGTATCTAATTTCCCTGTATTTTTGGTTGCATAGGCAAAAGAACACTGAGGTGTTTGAGGAGAATTTGATATATATGCTCAATATGGTGGTCACCTAGGGGGAAGCTTTCAATTGGGAAGATATATTGTCATTTGAATTGTAGTGTCATGTGGGGCAAGAAAAAGAATCTTTGAGAGTGAACCAGGCACTAGAATTATACATGTCTGCATTTCTTTTAGATGGAATTTATGAATATTATGCATTTCTAGGAATACATTAGAATAGGACCCCTTAGGAGAAGTTCCCAATTTACTTTCATTGTAGAGTGTTATTAGAATCAAACTTCATAGGTGCATATCAAAGATTACCCTAACAATTCTTTGTAGTTATCTTTCAAATGATATTCAAGAGTGATCCTCCTTGCATGATTGATCAGGTGAAGCAGTCACTACAAGATACGACGAATTGGTTTGCAACACTTGAGGGTACATACATCGTATGTTTCAGTTGTCAGATATCCCCTCCTATCATGTTGTGATATGTGACCAATAAGGTGGTCATGCAGGAAGTAGAAAATTAGTTGGATAAGCGATTATCAAGATTTATTCATAGGAGGAAGAAAGCCCCTTGGCCCACCTTCCCTTTGAGGATTAGATCATATGAGTTTAAGAGCCACAAGGTGACAACGATAGAAATACAGGATTTGGATTGCATGCACTTTGCCACAAAATACTTTGATGGATATGATCCTAGGAGAGTGTGCATGCAGCATTGTGAAAGTATCGGTTTCAATATGAGGTACTCATCATTGACCACAGAAAAGGATGAGAAGGTGAAGAACCAGTATAATGTAGTAAGGAAGACGCATCCTACAATAGAGACCAGTTCACCCCAAGATTCACTAGCTCAAGTTATTCAAGTCCAAGAGAAAGAACAAATATCTCCTCAAGCCAGGAAAGTAGCTCCTAAGAAAAGGAAAAGATATGATTGGACAGGCGAGAGTAGCAAGAAGTGGAATGTTGATCCTCTGAACATAGGATCTATTCAACTAGAACAAGAGGGGAGAGAAGTAGAAGAAGAAGAAGAGGAGACGAGGCAATAGGATCAGTTGCTTCATAAGAAACAAGAAGAAGAAGAGAAGAGGAGAAGGAGAGAAGAGGAACAACAAAGGAATTCCCAAGAGGAAGAAGCATCATAGAGGCTAGAATAAGAACAATTGACTCAAGAGATAGAAGAGGAAGAGTTGGAGGAAGATAATACCATCCAACCTATGGATGATGAACCAAGTTCTCCAGAAGAACCTCCTCTCATAGGTGGTCATCTTCCATTTGGAGAAATGGGAATCACACCTCCACTAGAAAACAAATTCATGGTTGTATGCAGTGTCATGTTTGATCAACCTAAAAAGAGGATCATGTAATAGAGGCATAGATACTTCCCAAATGATCCTCAAAATCCAGTCTTAGTTTCTACAGAGAAGGTGATAACTGCCAATACAAGAAGGAATCCTAGGGAAATCATGGCGACAAATGTTTATTTTGCCACAACAACAGAGGATAACTCCGAATATCTATTGAGTGAAAATGCTAGATTGAGAAGAGAACTTGTTGTAGTGAAGCAACAAGCAAAACATCTTGCAGAGGAGAATAAAAAATTATCATCATAGAGTTTCAACACCGTAGAATGGAAGTCAACCATGCAAGAGGAATTGAGGCTAATGGAGTGTTATAGACATTTTTGGGCACTGCAACCCCAAGCATAAATGTCCATAAACCAAGGGCTCCTAAGTCCCTAAAGGTGTTGTTCCAACCCCTAAAAGAACAAGGTCAACTGATTATAGCATCTCCCAGAAGTTCTCCATGAAAAACCACTCAGAACTGGTCAAAACTGGACCATTTCACCTACTCCATAGGCAAAGTGCATTTCATCCCACCTAAATACACACAGTAGGTGCGTTGCATGTCAAAAAGCCCTTCTATGGGGTGCGATGGGCGAGAAGGGACAAATGGTAGGGTCAATCCGCGAGGTGGAGAAGCATGGAATCTTCTAGAAACTTCTCCTATGACACTTGCCTCTCTGAATTCGACCAGGGATGAGTAAGAGATCATCAATCTCCAAGTGGAATCAAGAACTATCAGAGGGGAGACACTAATCAAATCTCAAAAGCTGACTCACCTCCCTTGCAGACATCTATATATGGATCCCTCATCCCAGAGATCCGGAGGCTGGAATTTTGTATCTTGTAAGGAAGTGCTACTGGTTTATTGGTGCAATATCATAGTGTTGGGTGATCTAAGCTTTTCATGAGGTGAAGAAGGGATTCTTGCTGAGAGGATGATGCTGGGTCAGAACAATTGGTTGTAATTCTCTTGTCTCTTTCTTAATTATCAATAAAGCTATTCAAGTTTTCCTCCATACTCTTGTATGATTTATGTTTTATGCATTTGTATGGTTAATATACATCTGATCCTATATTGCTTATGATAATAGATCTTTGTTCTCGTATAGTGTTATGCTGCTTTGATTCTACAGGTACTCTGTGAAGCTGGGTATACAAGAAAGAAAGTAGCAAAGGACTATCAGAAGAGAGAGGAATCGAGCAAGGAACCAAGCGCAAGACAGAGGTTGGTCTCCTTTATTCTTCTCTCATCTATCTTTCATAAAGGAAAACGAAAGTAGTTTTAAGTTTGTTTGTTTCTAAGGTAGCTACCAGCCTTAGTGGGATTAGCAGCTCTGCATAGACACTATTCCCGATAACAAAATGGTGACTCCACTGGGGATCGAGTAGATTGTTTGTTCATCTACATTTGTTTACTTTATAAACTTACAGACGGACCCTGAAGTCAAGCCAGCTAGCCTTCGAACTGCATTTGCTATGCAAGTGCAAAGTAGATCAACGCTGCTTCAGTCAATCTTCGGGTTTTGTTTATGACTTAAACAATTGATTTACAAGCTCTCTAATTTCCCTTGTGGTGGCTCTAGTAACCTCCTTAGATCTAACCCTGTGATTGATTTACTGATTACCACTTGCTCGGCCAAAATCCCTGAACTGAACTGCAAACTGTGACCCGGAACCCAATCAAAGTCTCATCCCTGGTCCAGTGCACTGTCTGTTTTGTGAACTTCAAATGCAGCGCACTTCTCGAGTGTAGTAGGTGCGTTGCATTTCAATTTCACTGTGTTACAGGTGCACTGATCAGACAAGGCCTTGTTCCTAAATTTTGGTTTCTGTGTTCACTCTTTTCATATCTATTCAGGAGTTTTACTGCCTGTAGTCAGTACACCTCTGTTTTAAACCCCTTTCCTTGCTGTTATTCCGCCTCCATTGTGCAAAGAACTGTAAATGTTTTTATGTATTTTTTGAGTCATTTTCAGTTCTCCTTTACAAAGAAGTAGCGTAATTGTACTGTCGTTTCTTGATTTGAAAGTGTCGTAAGTGTCGTTTTCAGTCATAGAAGAGAATATGATTGTTCTTGATAGTCAATTACCCTGTTACTCTTGTATTTGATCTGAATTAGTAGTTTTTCTAGTGTCGAAAGCAAGTTTTCAATTCCAAATCGCAAAGTGTTGTCATTGTCCTCATTTTGTTTTGAAAAGAAACTTGTTAATAATTGTCGCTTTGAAAAGTAATTCCGATTTGCGCATTAGCTTTCTTTTTATCATTTACACATTAAGAAGGCTGAAAAAAAATACATGCATGTGCATTTGCATTTAGACTGTTTGTTGGTTTGATTTAGGACAGTGCATATAGTGTGTGCTCTATGCTCTTTGTTGAAAGAACGCCATCTCTCTATCCTTAGTAGCTAGGATTTTCATTTGCAGAAAAGAAGATTAAACGACTGTTTATCATCTTAGATTGCATTTTAGGAATTGTACATCTACATCACGCGATGAACTTGAAAGGAAAATTTCTTAAGCAAGATCAACTATAAAATAAATCTAATGAATCTAAAAACGCTTTGGAACATAACGCACAACATCTAGAAGTCTAGGCTAGAGACGTATTCCGGCGTCGTAAAGCCTGGTAACTGTTGTTTTCACTGTTGGTTGGGTGATTCCTCCACTTTGAGACGATAAGTGCCAGTATGGACTTGTGCTCCCACGTACTGTTGAGTATATTTTGGGAGACCACAATAGGCTTAATCCTTTATCCATAGGAAGCCGTGTCTATCGATCGCAATGCACTAAACACAGCATTCGGGAAGATTGACTGCCGTACCGTAAAAAGTATTCTGCAGTTTTGCGATTGGTTTGGTAATCCCTCTGTCTAGATTTCCAGAGCAGTCCCTTTCGTTCCTTTTCAGACTCCTTAACGGAAAAGGTCCATCTGAGCACTTGTCACTTCAGGCTCATTAAAAATTGAAAGCGACTAGAGTCATCTTTTGTTTTTTCTCGACTCTTAAAAATTGAAAAAATAAGTTGTGTTAAAGCGTCTAAAATTTATTTTAAACAGAATAATTATCACCTTTCCTACATTGGTCTTAGGTTGAGGAAAATGGAGTCCACCAACCAAGGAGTTCCCCTTGGAGGAAATCCTAGTCCCTTCTCCTCTTGGGGAGATGTTGGTGCACCCCATATGGCCATGTTGTCGCTTCCAGGATTGACAATTGGCTTGCCTGTATGGCTCTTCTCAACCTCTGTCGTTCAGAACACCACGATTCCTGAACAATCGAGTCAGCAACTAAACGATACCAGAGTTACCCCCCAACCCTCTACTTCATCCAATTCTTCCTCTCCTCCTTCCTCTTCACTTGATGGAGCTGGTAAAGCCAAAAATCAAGTACCTAAGAAGAAAAAGGAAAAGAAGAAGAAAGAGAAGAAGAAGAAGGAGCCAAAGGCGAAAAGGGGCAACCAAGCATCGTCTAGCGAAAATCCACACACTGCACCAACCAGGCCTAAATTGCCATGTGTCATTTGCAAAGGAGACCACTATCATCGAGATTGTCCTTGCATCCCTCGGATCTTAAGGGACTGGTCTCCTCGTTTGCACAACCCGGTGTCGTCAACCTCTGGTGATCATGTTGAAAATACACCGTCAACTAGTGAAAGTGAAGCCCCTGGACAAAAAGGAAAATGCAAATTTCCTTGTAAACTGTGTGAAGGCAATCACGCCATCCACCATTGTCCCTTCTTAGATGAGGCTAAAATAGTTTTGGACGACCGTCCGGTTTCACTGTTACGACTCCCTCCTGGTTATAAGAAACTCTTGCCGAGTCCATCACCAGTTGAAAATCAGGTTGACCCGCCCTTGTGGTCGGCCGAGCATCTATCACTAAAGAAAAACCATCTGAATCCATACCAGACAAAAGTCAAAAGGTCGAGGCGGCAGTTGACCCGGTCTTGCCTTCAGAGGTTCCATCTTCAGATGATACAATCATCAAAGAGAACAAGGATGACACCGTCCAAATTCTTTTCGTAAGCACAGACTCCGATGAACATGGGGGCAGTTTACCCATTCCTTTACCGCAGGAAGGAAGTTCGTCAGAGTCATACCCGGCCGTCTATTCGGTCCCACCTCCAAGTAACCTAGTTGTTTCCTTTGACTGGAATCTACTAGGCAGACCCCGTTTACCAGCTAGTGTACCATTCCGAATCATTGCTCAAGTATATAGAATGGTCATGGCCGGTACCATCATAGATGAAGGGGCTTCTGTGAGTATCCTTTTCTCAACTGCTTGGAAAGCGCTTGGTTCGCCATCGCTTTTGCCTGAAATGAGAAATCTAACAGGCTTTGACAAAGGAACCAGTCGACCGTTAGGGATCCTTCCTAATGTGCCCATAACATTGAGAGGGAAAACCATTCACATAAATGTAATGGTAGTCCAAGGACCCCTAGATTATAATCTACTCCTTGGACGAGAATATATTTATTGCATGGGAGCCATTGTCTCCTCACTCTTTAGAGTAATGTGTTTTCCGCACGAAGGAAGAGTGGTCAAGCTCGTAGACCAACTTTCATTCCCTGGTTCATGCATAGAAAATAGTCATATACCATCCCTGAATGGTCTTTTCACGAAAGGAATGTCTCATCAATCCCTAGTCCATCCTCCTGATGAGCACGAGTGATTCGAAGGATATGACTGAAACCCAGGGGGCATGCGCCCTGGCCTGTTTCGACAGGAAAACTTCAGGTATAGGGTAGGTTTCCGCGAAGGATATCTGACTAGTCTGACACTCCCGTCCGTCTAGGAAAAGGGGGTTAGACTGGAATAAGATACCCTCGTCAAAGTTATTTGAGTGGAGGCATCTGCGCCACTCGCCTTTGTCTATTTCGGTGGACATCGTCGAAGAAGTGTTTTGTTTGTGGTACGAATAGAACAATATTTGGTAACCTGGAAAAGGTAGGCCTTTCCCGATAAAACAAATGTTTTGTCTGCAAATTGAGGGTAACCTTGAAACTCTATTTCACTATACTTGGGGGCATGCAAACCTTTTGGCATGCAAGCAAAGAGCGACCATTTATCTTTTTTTTTTGGATTGGTCGTTTCCTAACTTGCATAAAGAAAGGATGCGGGGAAAAGCTTTGAAAAATGTCGTTTTTAGATGAGACATTCTTATTATACGACTGGATTGAGCAGTTTTAACGCGGACTTCATGCTCATTAGAAAATAAACTTAAGCAATGAGCAAATGTTTCCCCCAGCATTTAAGCTCATTAAAAAATGAACCAATTTCCGGTAAATAACCATCGTGAATGTAGTACTTCAGCCTCTGAAGCCTTGGTCATGTTCTCATCATCACCTCCACTTTGTATTGGCCGATCATTCACCTCCACTTGATTGTTTACCCCTTTTGAGGAACAGCTGCGAAGAGTGATCTTGTTAGCCATCCTTGTGACACTGTCGTGATTGGAAAATTCCAAACCTTACCTGGAATCAGCTGCTACCCGAATTTATCACTTGTTCCTCAAAAACGAGTCTCCTTTAAGCTCTTTTCAACTGACTCATAAAATATGAAAAGATTGTCGAGTCATTGGCCTCTCCAGCTCGTTAAAGTGACCGGAAGTGCTATCCCTCCTTCAGATTTTAATCTTTTTGGACCTGAGGGATTATTACACAAAAAGATCGAGCGCTTGTTTTGTTCGGCTCGTGAAAAGTACCGAAAATTCATCCCTTCTGTATTATTTTATACTTTTTCGGACTTAAGTGATTAGATGACGAAAAAGGATTTTTTGGAGTTTCCTTTACATCCCTTTTCAGACTCTCTAAAATTGAAAAGGACCGAGTTATCTTTGTCGTTAAACTCGTTAAAACCTAATAGCAACAAACTTGACCATAACAGACAAGAACGAGTTTCACTATCGCTAGGCTCGTTAAAACATAGCGATGGGTTTGCCCAAAGGGAAAATTATAGAACAAGCATATGTTATCCTCCTCAAGCTTGACAAAAATAAAGAGGTACTGCTCAGCAATGACTGGGGAAAAATTGGGAAGAAAACTTGAAGAAACTTTGTTGGTAGCAAGTCGCTCTTGAACATGACATTTTCACTCCGCATCCAAGTCGGGTTGGGTTGTTCCATTCACTGGTCACATCACCGTGGTTCCATCACACCATCCACATTTGGGGTTAATGCTACCAATCCATCATGTCAGTGACACCGATATGTTCAAGAGAAGTCATTCAGAGAATTCACCTGTGTCTCACCCACTGCAATACATTTACGCTCCATTCTTTCATGATCGCCACCCTGAACCGTATATCACCAGATCATTTTCACCTCCATTAAAATCATTTTCTCCATTCCGTGTCATTGTTGTGGGATTCATTAAGGCCCTCCTATGACGGATCACTTCTTGTTGACATCAGCTCATTATCCAAGAAGTCGATCTAGGAACAACCCTTTCAGTACTTTGAAGCTTGCATACCTCAATGGCAAGTTTCTCACTTCTGACGACAGGTTTACATCAATGGCCTTCGACCGAAAGATTTTGCGTGGTGTTAGACACCAAGTCCCTTATTCACACCACGTAAATTGTACTGCAGTACCTTGAGGATCATTATCATTATCGGTGATTCCTCTCGCACCTGTTAACGGCTTACATCATTGGCTGGTAATCAGGCAATGTCTTTCCATGTTCGACTCCAGAACATCTCTCACATGGATCGACTTGTACTTTGAGTGAAGATCGAACGGGATTGAAGACCCCGGATCTAGTTTCATCCATCTGGGCTGCGATATATATTCAGGAAAATAAAAACATCAAATGTACATCATTGTTTCACAAATAATCATCCAATCTAAGGGATGATGGCTCTACCAGAATCATCAGTCTACACTCAGACGATTGTCTGTCTCATGTACATGAAAAATGAATTTATAAAGCTGAGCATGGGAATGCCCATCTCAGCTATATCATGAAAATATTATGAAGATAATGTGTTGTATTGTATCTTATTACAGGTCTCCTTCTAGCTTGAAAGAACTTCGGATCCTCATGATAAAGCATTTCACCCAACATCAAAAAGATTAACAACCTCATGCTTTAGGGGGAAACTATTATAGACATTTTTGGGCACTGCAACCCCAAGCATAAATTTCCATAAACCAAGGGCTCCTAAGTCCCTAAAGGTGTTGTTCCAACCCCTAAAAGAACAAGGTCAACTGATTACAGCATCTCGCAGAAGTTCTCCATGAAAAACCACTCAGAACTGGTTAAAACTGGACCATTTCACCTGCTCCATAGGCAAAGTGCGTTGCATCCCACCTAAATACACACAGTAGGTGCGTTGCATGTCAAAAAGCCCTTCTATGGGGTGCGATGGGCGAGAAGGGACAAATGGCAGGGTCAATCCGCGAGGTGGAGAGGCATGGAATCTTCCAGAAACTTCTCCTGTGACACTTGCCTCTCTGAATTTGACCAGGGATGAGTAAGAGATCATCAATCTCCAAGTGGAATCAAGAACTATCAGAGGGGAGACACTAATCAAATCTAAAAAGCTGACTCACCTCCCTTATAGACATCTATATATGGATCTCTCATCCCAGAGATCCGGAGGCTGGAATTTTGTCTTGTAAGGAAGTGTTGTTGGTTTATTGGTGCAATATCATAGTGTTGGGTGATCTAAGCTTTTCATGAGGTGAAGAAGGGCTTCTTGCTTAGAGGATGATGCTGGGTTAGAACAATTGGTTGTAATTCTCTTGGCTCTTTCTTGATTATCAATAAAGCTATTCAAGTTTTCCTCCATACTCTTGTATGATTTATGTTTTATGCATTTATATGGTTAATATACATCTGATCCTATATTGCTTATTGGTGGGCTCCAGTATTGTAGCAATAATGCTACAACTCCTGGGGCTCCCTTCTTTACTTTTATCAACCCGGTAGTTCGTAACAAACTTGGAAGCGACGATGTTGTATGCACAAGTACTAGCTCTTGCCGCAGCTGTCACTTGGTCAGCTGGCACAAGTCCGCTAGGGGCTTAAGCCAACTTCTATGTGCTCTTATAAGAAGCTTTTTAACTGATGGACGAAAGCTAACTCAAAGGAAGCTAATCTACTTGCAGAAAGGAACTGAAAGCCAACAAGAAACACAAACCCTAGCAAACCCTAATTCTACCAGCTAGTCCTACTGATGCAAAGATGGGAATGCAAACTACTGAAAGAGATGCCATTACTTCTATGAAGGTAAGATGCATGTGTCTAGACTACTTCTACCTGAAGAAAACATATTTTTGTATTTTTGAATAAGTTATGTATAATTATCATGCATGTGCTTTTAACTGGCTTCTTACTGTGCAGAGGCGGATCATGGAGGAGAAATGCTTGGAAGAAGTCAGGAAGGCTCAGAGAGGGTCTATGGAGTCCCTAACATCCTCCCAGAGAGTTTCACAAAGTTTGGCTGCCAAGAGACCATGTTTATGAGCTTCTACAGGAAGTCTGCAAGGGTTCTACAGGATGTTTCAGAATTTCTACAGGATGTTCAGTAATTCCTACAGGATGTTCTACGATTGGATTTTGGGATGATGGGTGAGTGGAAGAGGCTGCATGGATGGATAGGGAGGTATGAGAGGGGTTTGTAATGGCTTAGTGACAAAGAGATGAGGTGATGAGAGGGTGTGTAAAGCTAGTTTGTCTTAAAGAGGGCAAAGGAAATGGAAGGCCAAAAAGGTAGGATGACGTGGGCAGTAGAGTATTTGTGAGACGAGGGGTCTAATTTGGAGATGAGCAGTTGGTCTGGACGAAGCTTAGGAGGACAAGAGAACGCTGGAGATGCACTGCACAATATAAATTGAACCAAATCATCCACGTACTGCACATAATCAAAATATTACTAATCTATCCTAACTGTTTAATGAAACCAATGAACAACAACGTTATTTCTAAAGAGAACCATGTATGGTAATGAAGCAAAGAAACATTCCAAGAGGTCTGAGCGCATGGATAACTTCTACAAATGAAAATATTGCACCAAAGATTGCATGAGGGCGTAAACCAATGTTTTTGGTGGGTAGCACTGTCTGCAATTCCAGCCCCTAGAAAGAGGTGAAAATGAGAGTGCAGGCAACCCTTTTCTAGAACTTTTATCAATTCTAATCTCTTTACTCTATTCTAAACATCTGAAGCAACTCTATCTTCTAACAATGACCTACTTAACCACACCACGAAATCTAACTCAACAAACTGCGTTTCAAATGCATGTAAAGAAAACCATAATGCTGAAAGAAAAGATATCAATACAAAAGAAGGAGGCCCTAGGCTCTCAGGTTGGGCCCAACCCCGAGAGCTATGGATCCTTTAGAAACTTAGAACTGAGATCAAATCTGACTGCTTCCCATTAAAAAATAATAATCATAAGTCAAAAGGTCTACCAATGATGGCTACAAAAGAGCAAAAATAGAGCTGGCAGCTCGTAGTGCAGAATGTGCAACAGTTTTCCAAAAGTCCTTTTCGAAGGCTAAAGCCTTATCATTTATACATCACGAGGCCCCAAGCTGGCCTCCTAAATCTGTGGGACTCGGCTGACCAAACTGGGAGTGAACAACTGCTTCCTCAAAATCCGTTTGGCTGCCTTCTAGATCCAGTTGTGGTGGCTGTTGGAGCTCGGAGTTGGGGGTGAAGATCCCGAGGAAGGCCATTTAATGCCGTGGACAACCCTCCTACGAATCCTCAACCCCATCTTGGCTGTCTCCTAGCCCTTATCTGCTCGGTTTTGCTCCAACATGTGTCAAAAAACCTGAAATGAGCACGTGTTAGCCACCTAGGAATAGTGACTGCCCTTATTCGTACAAATGACATAAACATACTAAAAAATGATGCATAAGTTATGAAAAATGAAGGATTGAGCAAGGGTAGTTAGGCCAAATGAGCCTAAAATGTTACCAAATTTGGGGCTCATCACTTATGATAATAGATCTATGTTCTCATATAGTGTTATGCTGCTTTGATTCTACAGGTACTCTGTGAAGCTGGGTATACAAGAAAGCAAGTAGCAAAGGACTATCAGAAGAGAGAGGAATCGAGAAAGGAACCAAATGCAAGACAGAGGTTGGTCTCGTTTATTCTTCTCTCATCTATCTTTCATAAAGGAAAACGAAAGTAGTTTTAAGTTTGTTTGTTTCTAAGGTAGCTACCAGCCTTAGTAGGATTAGCAGCTCTGCATAGACACTATTCCCGGTAACATGGAGGACACCATGGCATGGTTATATGACGAGATGATACTTCTACGTTATGTGGTGGCTCATCTCATTGGCATTCAGAATAAATAACAAGAGGTGGTAAAACTCCTAAAAATAACAAACACAACAGTTGACCAACTTCAAGAGTGGGCTTCCAAGTATCCAGATGCTCTGCAACATTTGGAAAAGAAAGATAATATTGTCGTAGATATAGACAGAGTTCAGTTGAGACTCCACCATTAGAATTACATGTCCATTGGAGAACAATCTATTAGTACTATTGCTTCCTAAAATCGACTGCATAATGGTTTCGAGTCTCTAAAACAAAAACATGGAATTCCCACCATAGGATCACTTGAATCAATCAGATGCAGAGAGATCATATTCTTGGAGATCAGACAATATATTGAACAAATCAAGCAAGAAACATAACGAGAAGGATTGGAGGTCACCAAAGACATTATTATGCAATACGCCATTGCACCAGTCGAAGCTCATATGAAATTTTCATGGCTATGGAATAATGTACAGTCAATCTCCAAGACTATATTAACGAAGGCACTGGAGTTGAAGATGTGGTGTAAATGGGACTTTCCAGTTATGGTTAAAGCCATCTCAACAGAGTTCAAAGCATGGAACACTTACATCACAAATGAGTTCCATGAGGAAGAAAATGATTTATAAATTTGATGAGACTTTGTCGCATTATCAATTTTGCCTTATATAACGACTGTCTCATATGTAATTTTTCTTATGTAATAAATGGTATGTAGTGACGTCCAAGAGACAGATGTGGAATGTGAATAGCCACATATGGAATGTAATAAGTCATGTATAGAATATGAAAAGTCATATGAGTTGAAGAGTCATGAGGAAGTTCAAATGTCATTATTATTTGTTATAAATAACTCTTCATAACTCAAGCTAAGGGCTTGGATTCTTGGAGTCTTACCTTAACTTCTCTTGTAGTACATAGGAGATAGATCATTCTTTGGAGAAGCAATTTGTGGCTTCATGTTCCACTACTGGATATAGTTTTTCATTCATGTAATAATGTAAGTTGGGACCTTTCACTCTTAATCAGAAGCTCTATGAGCCAACACTTCTTTATCAATGTATATTAGATATAGTAGGACTATTCTTGTTATGTTTATGATATATTTTGCTTTAATTACATACTAAGTGAATGAACTAATTCATTTCTTAGCAATTGTTGTTATTGAATGAGCGTTATTATGCTTTAATAATTGTCATTTATTATGTGGACTAATCTACAGGTATTCAACGAGTCTTTCTCTTCCTTCCCGACCCCCCTTTTAGGATAGTACTACTACTTTTCTAGCCAAAGGCTCATTTCCCTTTTACCAATCATGGATGTTCCCTCGTGAACCTTACATTGGGTGTCTCACAAATCCTACATACTTTATGCCTAAAGAGGTGTTGTAATCTCTTTTGTGTGTGTAACTAAGGCATACCTTTGAAACCTTTCCAATAGTGGCTAGACCGTATGGCCGGATGGGACTCCTACACCAAACGGTTTGAGGTCTAATTGGGAATTCACATCAGAGAGATCCCATTACATGTTAGTGGCATCCGACATTGTCAACAGTGTCTCTACTTCCTATGTGTTGTATGGTCTTGGGCCAATGCGCTTGTGTTGTGGGTAATCTTTTCTTAGGTGATTCCCTTGACAACTACAACATTTATATGGACCGTTCTCATAACTCTTGGCTTCTTCTTGAGTAAAGAGACCTCAACTGGCAGTGTTGGACCTCTGTTGATTTTCTTTATTCACATGAGTCATACTCATCCCCTTGGTTGATTTATGCCTTTTTCCTCTAAACTTGGCATTGCTTTTAAATTTCTAGTCTCATTTATACTCATGCCTATTCCAAGACTCCTCATATCCGTGCTTCAATTTTTGAATTGCATCATCTAATGTCTTGAGCTCATTTATCTCAATTATATCCTTGAAGGATTGTGGCAGTCCACTGGCATACCTATGAATATTTGATTTTTCTTCCTTAAGGTAGGGAACATACCTTAGCATCTCTAGGAATTCAGTGGTATACTCCTCATTTGACATTTATCCCAATCTGAGCTCATAGAACTCCTTAGCCTTATTATCAAAGTATCCTCAGATAGATACATTCTCTTGAAATATTCCTCAAATTCCTTCCAGGGCATCTCTTCTTCTTTTATTCCCTTCACAGTTTTCAAATCTTTCCACCAGATATTAACCTTACCTTTTAGACTGAAAGTAACTACCTTTTCTTTCGTGTTAGCTGAATAGATATGAATCCTCAAGAACTTCTTTAACCCAAGGAGCCACACCTCAACATCTTCTTATTTTTGCATTTCATCATCAAATGTAGGAGGCTTGGCCTTCTTAAACTCCTCTAGTACATATTCTCTCTCCTTTATTTTTACATGATGATGATGATAGTGATGACATCATGTGGTCTCCTATGGATTTTCTCATGTTGTTGTTCATGGGTGCTTAAATCCCTTTCAGGAGTACTTAGCAAAGTGCCCCCTTTCACAGTGTATTCACTTGAATACAAGTGCCTCTTTCTAGATCTACTCTCATTTTCTCCATTACTTATTTCTTCTTGTCCCAAATGACTTTACCTATCTTTATGACTAGTTACCAACCCATGCTTCCTCTTCCTTTATATGTTTGACAGGCTTTGAATTATGATTTCATTGATTTATACTTGTCTTGTGCTTTGATAAACCTCTCATTGTAAGCCTTACAACTCCTTATTTCAGCTCTTAAGTTCCTCAGTGTATCCATCCAATCAGGAGGGTTTTCCTCCCCTTGCTCTCCAACTGATATTTCCTCTTCATCTATCCTTACTTCTTCATATCCATGTTGTGATTGATCAGAGCTATACCACACCATTGTACCATTCATTCCTTGATCCTTCATTTCTATATTGTACCATCATTTGTTTTTCATGGAGTATTTAACCTTCACATGTTGTCATGCACACACATAACTATTAGATTTTAACAAATCTCAAATGTGTAATAAACATTATCAACTTGGCTTACCATTGGAAATATGCTAGTGCAAAGCTAGCTACATATTACACCTCAGATAGCAAACTAATATCAATAAAATCATATCAATCGTTAGTATCATGCCACATGCATACATATATCACAAGGAAGACACACTCAATTATACACAAAATCAATCCATACAACAACCAACTTTGACACATGTCACGTGTGCTATATCCTCATCTGATCTCTCAAGGTCAAAATTTGAATCCTTATCTTCATTTCATCAACAATAGAGCCCATTTAGTCTGAGTGTTGAACCTGGAAGCACTAATACCACCCTGTAACATACCCCCTACTAACCCTAGCCCCAACTAAGGGCAGAATGAGGTGGTTACTATGGTGACCCAACCTCCAAAGTTCAGTTATGGAAATGGGGTCTAAATTTTTTAACCTTCTTTGACGTCTTCAAAACTCAAGATGGATAACATCATTGTGTTCATTTCATCGGGACCTTCCCAATAATATAATATTTTCTTCAATCTGAATCTTGGATCGAAGGATATGGCCATCCAAAGATTGGCCTATCAGATAGTGCCACATCATCTTGACATGCCACATGCCACCCATGTGGTTTTCCAAGTCATACACCACATCATGGTGAAGTGGAAGCTATCACCCCATTCATACTAGGTCACATATAATCCCATTTCTATGGTAAACATGATCCAACATGTAACACATATACATTGTAGACCAAATAGTGGGTGAGGGCCCTCCATGGCAACCTCACCCTGAGAAAAAAATCCCAGTGGATCTATGTATTATTCCTCACAGAAATGACCGAGAAAAACCTTTTGGGCTATTTGGTGATGCTCACTCCACATTAAATATTTGGCTCCCCTTGACTGGTAAACAACCTCGTTTATGCCACACAGTGCTTGTCCCCAAATGTCGAGGATATGTCATCATTCATTACGTCCTTAATGTGGACTAGGTCCCACATATTCTTCGTACCCCCACAATTCATGGATTTCACGTTATCTTGGATTTTAGCTTTCCACTTTGTTAGTGTGCGTGCCCCAATAATGGCCCACCGTGCCACATCATCCCTGCAAATGAATCCATGGTAGGCTTAAACCATGCCTCTACTTGGAACTTCTGTGTCACCAAACCTCTGGGGTACATCTAACAACCATAAACGCTTTCCCATCAATGAATTGGGTACCTCCTTGGTTAAGCATTGGATCACCATGCCTGGTCATGGGGTCAAAAGGGGGGATTAAACTGTTTCCTTCCATGGTCTTGATTTTTAGGCTTAAGAATTCAAGCCCCGTGCCTTGTAACTATTAATGCACATGTAAGGACCTTTACCCAGGTCGCCCCGACGCGTAGTCTGTAAACATACAAGGGTGTATGCAAACCTTCTGGGCTATTCCTCCTAAGATTTTCCAAGATTCAATTGTGGTTATTAGACCAATGTAAACATATGTTCATATATTTATATATATATAACGTTACACTATCTCTTTTGATCTTTCAAGAACTCGGCCAAACTCAACCTATAAAACATATATATGCGAATGCTAATCCTCCTGAGCTTATAATTTATAAACCAAGGCCCACTGGCCACATCATTTCATATAGTCAACCAATTAATTAACAAAGGTTGTCTACATATTCACTCACAAGTCATTTAGACCAATTTTCAGACTCATATTAGATATAAGAATAAACCATTTCCTAAGGAAAACATTCAAGAGTGTAGGAATTTACAGGGTAAATTCCTCAGAAAGAACACCAAAAGGACACCGCTCACAACCAGATCTCAAATCAATACACCAGTATTTTTGACGTGGTTAAAACCCTCAAAGTGCAAGGAGGGAAACAGTCCACGGCCTGTCCCAACGTGGGTACTACAGGCAATTTATTAATCAAAGAATGAAAATTTACATAAGCTTCTCTCATGCACGGATTACCCGAACAATGACCCTCCATGCGCTTTAAATAGAACTCATGGACCAATCGGGTGTCAAGCCACGGATCAAGTGTCGGTAATACCGAGGAGAGAATGAACCGTCGGATCACTACATATCGTGACCGTCGGATTGTAAGTTACAAAATGTACAACGGTAAAGAAACACACTTTACCTAACTCTATACCTAACTCTACACTAGACCAAGTTGAACTTAACTATATCCTATGTGTCGGAATATCCTAACATCCCCCCTTAAGAACAACTTGGGATAGGATTGAAGGATTTACAAATATGACACAATAGGAGAAGGAAGGAGGCACTAGAGCCTATCCCCCCTTAGTGACAACTTCCTGAACTCCAAGCATATATCGAAGTTTAGTGAACTTCGCCTCTGTGAGAGCCTTTGTGAAGATGTCTGCAACCTGATCATCTGTTGGACAATATTGCACTTCAAGAACATGGTCATGAATGAGCTTTCTGATGAAGTGCATGTGTAGTTCAATGTGTTTGCTGCGCTGATGCTGGACTGGATCTTTGCATAGCTGAATGGCACTTTGATTATCACACCAAAGTGTGGTTGGATGCTGCTGCTCAAAGCCAAACTCTGATAGGATCTGACGAAGCCACAAGGCTTCCTTACTAGCTTCCACGGCACCACGATACTCTGCTTCTGCTGACGAAAGAGAAATGGCAGCCTGTTTCTTACAAGCCCATGTAATAGGTCCTGAACCAAGAGTGAAGACATAACCGGCAGTAGACTTCCGATCATCAGGGTCACCAGCCCAATCAGAATCAGTGAAACCAACTAATAGAGGAGCTGCTTTGGCACTGTAATGAATCCCAAACTGTACTGTACCTCGAACATAACGAAGTATTCTTTTAGCTGCTTTCCAATGACTTTCACGGGGGTTTTGCATAAAACGAGCAACAAGGCCAACAGCAAAGGAAAGATCAGGACGAGTATGGGTTAAATACAAGAGTTTTCCTACAAGTTGACGGTATAAGGTAGCATCAACTTCAGGAGAAGTACAAGAGACTGAAAGTTTGACTCCAGACTGAAAGGGAGAAGGGGCTGGCTTACAGTCTTCCATGTGAAAATGACGAAGAATATCACAAGCATACTTGGACTGGGAAAGGAAAATACCCTCCTTGGATTGCAAGACTTGAAGACCGAGAAAATAGTGTAAGTGTCCTAAGTCTGTCATTTCAAATTTCTTTTTAAGGCTGGACTTCACATGGTTTATAAGGTTGGGATCACTACCAGTAAGAATAAGATCATCAACATAAAGAACAAGGATGATAAGAGAGTTGCCCACTTTCTTGGTGTAGACAGTATTGTCAGAATGACACCTAGAAAAGCCAGATTCTAAAAGAAAGCTATCCATTTTGGCATACCAAGCCCGAGGAGCTTGCTTGAGGCCATAAAGGGATTTCTTAAGTCGACAAACAAGGCTGGAGTCTGTTTGTATGAAGCCAATGGGTTGTTCCATATAGATTTCTTCCTGCAAGTCCCCATGCAAGAAGGCAGATTTAACATCCATCTGATGGACTTCCCATTTTAAAGAGGCAGCAAGGGAAAGAACAAGGCGGATAGAGTTCATTTTGGCAACAGGGGAGAAGGTTTCAGTGTAGTCAATGCCTTCAACCTGTGAAAAGCCCTTAGCAACGAGACGAGCTTTATGTTTATCAACTTTCCCATCTGGTCCATACTTGGTTCTGTAAACCCATTTACATCTAACAAGTTTGCGTCCCTTTGGTAGAGGAACAAGATCCCATGTATCATTTGTCATCAATGAATGATATTCTTCATTCATAGCTGCTTCCCAATGTGGATGGCCTGAAGCTTCTGCAAAAGTGTCAGGATCATGATTTACTGGAGCTTGAGCCAGTAAAGAAGAGGCTCTTTCAAACTGAGAACGTGTACGTCGCTGATCTGTAGGATCACCGGCAAGATCACCTGCTGCATCCCGAGTAGCACGGACCCATCTTGGAAGTTGAGGATCCTGAGAAGGTGGGGGAGGATTATCATCCTCGCTTTCATCATCTGAAGAAGAAATGTTTTCAAAAGTAGAAGAGATAGGAAGAGGTGGCACATCCGCCGGACTAGGCTCGCAGGCCGATTTATTTTCATCAAATTTTACATCTCTTCTAATGATAACATTTTTGGACTTAAATGGAATAAGTCTATAACCTTTTACATCTTCAGAATATCCAACAAAAGTACATTTCTCACTCTTAGGTTCTAAAGCTTTATGCTTTTCATCTGGAATATGGGCCCATGCTTCACTTCCAAACACACGAAAGTGACTTACATCTGGTTTAATGGAACTCCAAGCTTCTTCTGGAGTGATATTCTCTAGAACCTTAGTAGGAGTGCGATTGATTATATAATTTGCACAATTAATTGCTTCGGCCCAAAAACTAAGACTGAGTCCTTTAGATTGCAGCATACAATTAGCCATTTCCTTTAAGGTGCGATTTTTCCTTTCAGCTACACCATTTTGTTGTGGAGTGTATGGAACAGTATGTTGCATTTGAATTCCATTTTCGGTGCAAAAGTTGATGAATGTGTTTTTAACATATTCTCCACCATTATCAGTTCTTAGCTTAAGAATTTGATGTCCAGATTGTTTTTCAACAAAGGCTTTGAAGGCCAAAAATGTGTTAAATACTTCGCTCTTGAGTTTTAAGAAGTATACCCAAGTGCGTCTGGAGAAATCATCAATGAAAGTTAAGAAGTACTTGCAGCCAGAGAATGAAGCAACAGGAAGAGGACCACATAAATCACTGTGCACAAGCTGTAAAGGGGCTGAGGCGTGCCAAGAGGCACGTTTGTCAAAACTGTCCCGATGATGTTTTCCGAGTACACATCCGGAACAAACACCATCTCTGCAAGATACCATAGGAAGACCTGTCACCATATTTTCTTTACATAGATGCTGAAGGGAGCGATAGTTTAAGTGACCAAATCGCTCATGCCAAAGTTTGCTCACTTCATCATTATGAGCAACAAATACTGAGGGAAGATTTGATGACCCAAAGTTGTGAAACTTATACAACCTTGTGGAATCATCAGCAAGACCAGTAGCTAGAATCTGTTTAGGATCTTTTAGATCCTTGATTACAACATCATGAGGTGAAAATTCAACAATTTTACCTTCACCTGAATGAGTTATCTGATAGACAGATAGAAGGTTGCAGGATAAGGTTGGAACACATAATACATCATTAAACTGACCATTGTCTAGATGAACAGTTCCAGTCCCTACAACATTAAGAGATCTATCATCACCAACATATATATTTTTGGTGTTACAATCATTTAAAGAAGAAAACATGGCTTGGTTTTTGGCCATGTGATAAGAGGCTCCAGAATCAATGAGCCACTCATGAGAATGAGAAGAAGAAGAAGATACATTTAATGCATAACCAGACTGAGATGATTGACAACGACATGCAGAAAGTGCCATTCCGGAAGTTGAAGTTGAAGTAGGCTCCACATGGATGTTATGTTTCTTCATTGCGGCTTCCAAGGCTTCCATCTTCTTAAAGCATTTAGATTCTAAGTGGCCATCTCGATTACAAAAGTTACAATGTCTATCAGTCTTCTTCCATTTGTTTTTATTGGTCTTATCATTTTGCTGAAATGATCTTTCATTTTGAGGCTGAGTTGGTTTAGGACCATTCTTTTGAGGATATGACTTCTTAGGATTCTTTGAATTTGGTTGCTGCTGGGCGGCTAACGCTTTCGTGGAAGAGTTTCCAAGATTAAGAAGACCAAGGTGTAAGAGTTTTTCTTGTTCTCTTATTAAGGAATCACAAAAGGAGTCAAAGGAAGGGGCCTTGTAGTCTTTTCCTTGACAAATGAAAGCTTCCCTTGTAGAATGGAAAGTGGAAACAAATACAGAGTAGGCTGGTCCCAACTTAGTAAGGATGGAATAAATAAGGTTACCATCTTCTTTCTTAACTTTAACACCTTCCAAGAGATATCTAAGGGTCTTGAATTTGGACAAGAAATCTTCAATGCAAGAAAAATTATTAGGATCCAAAGTAAGCAACTCATTTTCAAGTTGATGGGCTCTAATTTCATTTTTAATCCCAAAAACTTTAGCGAGTTTTTCTAATGCTTCATGAGGAGTCTCAAGTTCTGCAATGTGGAATCTAAGATCAGGAGAAATAGACATCCCTATCAAACCACGTGCTTGATCTTGTCTATTTTCCCATTTTGCAGCCTTGTCTTCATCTTTTGGTTTCTTCTCTTGGTCTGTGGCTATTCTGAAGAGACCTTTACTTCTAAGTAAATCTTCCATGTAGGCTACCCATTGGAAGTAGTTAGTGCTGTCAAGAATGACTTGGCATGGACTTTCCATTTTTAAAAAAAACTGAAGCTGAAGATGCTGAAAGTAAGTGTTCCAATGGATAGATCTCGAAAAAATAGGCGGTTTTAAAAAAAACGGCTCTGAAAAAGGCTTCCGGATGAAGAAGTTATGGCTTTTTAAAAAAAATTGTTGAAGTTGCCGGCAAAGTGCGCGAATGTGCGGGAATGAAAAAATCCGCCCCCACAAAATGGAGACTTGAACCCAAGACCTCTACTCTCTTAAAATAGTTTTGAACCAATTGATCTATACAAAAAATTTGAGAGAGAGAGAGAGAGAGGGGGGGGGGCCTTGGTTTGCGTGCTTGCCTTGAGAAAGCTCTTTTTCCCTACAAAACACAAAACACAAAACCCAACACGAATATGCAAAGAAAAACGAACCTTGCGGCTCGAAGTTAGCTTTAGCCAAAAAACTAGAAATTTTAAAAAAAAAATCTCAAAGTTAGCTTTAGCCGAAAAACTAAATATTTTTCTCAATGTTTCTGATTTTCCGAGATCACACTAAGGTGCAGGGAAAAGAGCATACGCATGAGAAAAATCCTTCCTTTCTGTTTCTGATTTGCCCAGATCGCACAGAGTCGCAGGGCAAAGAGCATACGCAGAAATGAAAGGTATAGATCCGGTTAAAAAAAAGGGCTAAATAAACCGAAACCGAAATAAGCAGAGAGAAAATAACAGTAAACTGCAAAAAAAACACTGTATACCTCCCGATCTGAAAAATGACGCAGCTAGGGCTACCGGAAACCTTTTCGCGTGAAACGAAAGGGGTTCCTCACTGGAACAGATGCTCCGAACGCAACAGAGCAGTCCTCTCGGCCCGAAAGCAGTCAGAAACAGCAGATCTAGGAAACGACAGCCGCATGCAGTTCTACCGGCTTCAGATTTGGATCACCAACGGACGCGGCCCTCAAATAGCTCTGATACCATGTAGGAATTTACAGGGTAAGTTCCTCAGAAAGAACACCAAAAGGACACCGCTCACAACCAGATCTCAAATCAATACACCAGTATTTTTGACGTGGTTAAAACCCTCAAAGTGCAAGGAGGGAAACAGTCCACGGCCTGTCCCAACGTGGGTACTACAGGCAATTTATTAATCAAAGAATGAAAATTTACATAAGCTTCTCTCATGCACGGATTACCCGAACAATGACCCTCCATGCGCTTTAAATAGAACTCATGGACCAATCGGGTGTCAAGCCACGGATCAAGTGTCGGTAATACCGAGGAGAGAATGAACCGTCGGATCACTACATATCGTGACCGTCGGATTGTAAGTTACAAAATGTACAACGGTAAAGAAACACACTTTACCTAACTCTATACCTAACTCTACACTAGACCAAGTTGAACTTAACTATATCCTATGTGTCGGAATATCCTAACAAAGAGCACATCTATATATGAATTCACATTCCTTATTGTTAACATGAGAAATTTATCAACACAATGACCATATATACCATTATGTTAGTGAAAGTAATAATTCATTAAAATAAATTCCCATCTCTTCATGCTTAGGCAGTCTTTGGATAATTTCAAGCTCAAAATATCCACAGTAATTGAACCATTCTTTAAACTCCTCAACATTAACATGACATTATTTTACCATAATAAATAGAGACATGATAATAACATGCCTAGAAACATAAGAGTATACTTATCTTATAAGAGATCTGGCAACTGAGTTCAGAACTCTGACTCCCCACCTAGAATTAGTAAAGTTACAACCACAGTTACTTGTAAGTGTCACCCTCGACCTAGATTCCAGTGCTTAAGGTGGGAATCTATTGAGAGGAAACTTAACCAATATTGAAAGTTGAAACAAGATGTCACAAGGTCACTTTGCCTTCATCCTCGAGCTACGTAGGTTTCCACTCAATCTTTCCAGATTTTCCAGACATGATTAACATCCATGCTAGGATACAATAGTACAGAGAATATCAACTCACTTTTAAGAGAAGAGAGTCCACAACAGAGGAAGCTTCATTAGTGGATAAGCCATTGATGGTTAATGAGATCACCTCTCAAAGTAGTTTATCAATGTGTCAAGAACTAGAGATTTATCCTAGGGGAAATTACTGGTGGTTCATTATCCCTCACAAGTACTTGAATGCCTCTTCATAATCTAGTAGGTTCATCAATCCACAAGCTTCCAGTCAGTTCTTCAACCTTAGAAACAAGCCATTGCTCTCAACAAATTTTTCACCCAGCAAGCCTCTTTGAGGGTTTATCAACTGGTTCGATTTATCCATAGCTCAATCCCATGAGTTTGATCTTTGCTCTTAACAACACCTTTGATCCTTGGAGGAGTTTTCCCAGTTCTCACCCATGTGATCTTCTAATGTGTATGCATGAAATAATTCCTTCTCCCTTTTACATGTCAAGGGTGCTCTCTCTACTCTCCTCGAGTGTCTCTTTGTTCCCTGCCTAAAAAACCAACTGTCTGTTGTTTTCCAATGATCCACATAGTCAACTTTCCTTGGGAAACATAACTCATTCTATTATTTTAATGTTTTTCCTATGTGCTTGTTGCTAGATTCAAAAACACATGGGCCTATTCTTCCTATTTTCAATTAATTTATTACATAAGTATCTCATTTAATCTTCTAATCCAACCCATGGTTGATGTATTTAGAGCAACCAATTCCTCAAGCAATCTCCCTCCCCAAGCTACTGGAATCAATGTCCCTTTCTCTCAACCTTTTTAAATAATTGCAATTATTTACAATGAGGGAATATTAACCAGTGGATGTCACAGCCCCATCCCCCTTGGGGGAACACCATCCTTGATGTTCAATAACCATATACAAACAACACATGCTTAAAAACCAAGCATAACTGATATGGATCTTTATACATACAACTCTGTATGGAATTTACAACATATTTAAATTTTATTTACTCAACAAATAAGAAAGTATATGTTACCCGCGTATGATTAGCCATCTCTGTTATAGACATTTTTGTGCCTTACAGCTCTAAGCATGAAATGTCCATAAACCAAGGGATCCTAAGTCCCTAAAAGTGTTGTTCCGACCCCTAAAGGAACAAGGTCAACAAATTACATCTTCTCCCAGAAGTTCTCCACCAGAAACTGCTCAGAATCAGTCAAATCAGGATCATTTCAGCTGCTCCACTAGCTAGCTGCGTTGCATAGCACCCAAGTACACTAGCTAGGTGCGTTGCAACCCACCTAAATGCACTACTAGGGTGCATTGAGCGGGAAATGACAAATGGCAGTGTCATTCCGCGAGGTGGACAGACAATGGAAGCTTCCAGAATCTTCCCCAATGACACTTGCCTCACTGAGTTCGACCAAGGATGAGTAAGAGGCTCTCAATCTCCAAGTGGAAGCAAGAACTGACAGAGAGAAGCCACTAGTCAGATCATAAGCTGACTCATCCTCTTTGCATACATCTATATATGGATCCCTCATCCCAGAGATCTAGGAGGCGGGAATTTTGTACATTGCAGAGAATTTCTGTTGGTTTTGAGATAGATATAAGAGTATTGGGTGATTTATGCTTTGTTGGAGGTGAAGAGGGGATTCCTTTGCTGAGAGGTTGATGCTGGATCAGGAATCATCGGTTGTAACTCCTCCTGGACCTTCTTGTTATATCAATAAAACTATTTGAGTTTCTCCTACATGCTTGTGTATCATTGATGTTTGTTATATTCACATGTTTAGCTTAAATCTGATCCTAAGCTATTTATGAATATAAATCCATGTCTTTGTGTAGTTTTCTTCTTCTGTGATCTTACAGGAACTTGGTGAAGCTGGGCAAGTAAGGGAGTAGGTAGCTGGAAGCTATCAAAGAGAAGAGAGATTGGATCAAAGGACTAGCGCAAGACACAGGTTGGTTCATCCTATTCCTCTTCGTTTATAGTTCATAAAGAAGAATACGAAAGTAGTTTTCCCTGTTTGTTTCTAAGGTCACTGTCACACCTTAGTGGGTTAGGGTCGTTCTGAATAGACACTTTTCCCATTAACAAAATGGCGACTCCGCTGGGGATTGTGTCTAGTTAGATTGTTTGTGTTTCTCTTGTTGTTTGTTTCATAAACATAGAAGTAGCAATCGAACTGCATTTGTCATTATCAAATGCAAAGTAGACATCTGCTACTTCAATCCATTCACTGGATTTGTTTATGATTTGAACAGCTAATTCACAAATGATCTGATTACCCTTCGTGATAGCTCTTAGACCTCCTTTAAATCCACCCTCTGATTGTGCATTACTGATTTCTTTTACTCGGCCAAAAACCATAGATTAAACTGCAAACCGTGACCCAGAACCCAGATAGAATTCTCGTTTCTGCCCCAGCGCAAGCTCTGTGAAGAGATTCTACATTTCAACGCAGTTCCCGAGAGGGCTACCTGCGCTGCAATCCAGTTTCTCTGTGTAACAGGTGCGCTGATCAGCCTAGCCCTGTGCAGCTGAGGTTCTTTGCTTCATTTTTCAGTTTTGTCTCTGATTTTTGCAGCCTGTGATCAATGTGTGTCTATTTAAAAACCCCTTTTCTTTGCCTTAATTCCGCCTCCTTTGTACAAAAATACTGTAGATGTTCTTTGTGTGTTTGTTACATCATTTACAGTTTTCCATTGAAAAAGTAGAATAGTCATACTGTCGTCCTTTGATTTAGATCTGTCGTAAGTGTCGATTTTGATCTTAGGAGAAAGTTTATTTGCTGTTGACAGTCGATTATGCTTTTACTTTTGCCTTTGGTTTGAATTTATGACTTTCTAGTGTCGAAACGAGTATTTATTTCAAAATCATAAAGTGTCGTAATCATCTCTACCTTTTGATTTCGAAAAGAAGCTTGTTTGTGTTTGTCACTTGAAAGCAAATTCAGATTTGTACATCAACTTTCTTTTTAGGCATCAATATTAAGAAAGTGAAAACAAATACATGCACATGTGCATTTGCATATTGATAGTCTGTTTGGCTTGATTTAGGAAAAGTGCATTTACAGTGTGCTCTTTGCTCTTTGAGAAAAGATTGTGTCTTGCTTTTCCCTTTGTAGCTAGGATTTTCATTGCTGAAAAGAGATAAAAGTTTTCTTATCATCTTTAGATTGCATTTTAGGAATTACATCTACATCTCGTGGTGATCCCAAAAGGCAAACTTCTAAGAAAGATCAAAATAAATTGAATGAATCTAACAACGCTTTGGAACTTAACGCACAACATTTAGAGGTCTAGGCTAGAGACGTATTCCGACGTCGTAAGCCTGGTAACTGTTGTCCTCACTGATGGTTGGGTGATTCCTCCACTTTGAGACGATAAGTGCCAGTACGGACTTGTGCTCCCACGTACCGTCGAGTATATATTGGGAGACCCCTATAGGCTTAAAACCTTTTATCCATAGGAAGCCGTGTCGGCCGCCCTACTGGTCGCAATGCACCGAACACAGCATTCGGGAAGATTGACTGCCGTACCGTAAAAAGTATTCTGCAGTTTTGTGATTGGTTTGGTACTCCCTCTACCTAGATCTCCAGAGCAGTCCCTTTCGTTCCTTTTCAGACTCCTTAACGGAAAAGGTCCATCTGAGCACTTGTCACTTCAGGCTCATTAAAAATTGAAGGAGACTAGAGTCATCTTTTGTTTTTTCTCGACTCTTTAAAACTGAAAAAACAAGTTGTGTCAAAGCGTCTAAAAATTTATTTTAAACGGAATATTCATACCCTTTTCCTACGTTGATCTTAGGTTGAGAAAATGGAGTCTACCAACCAAGGAATTCCCCTTGGTGGAAATCCTAGTCCCTTCTCCTCTTGGGGAGATGTTGGTGCACCCCATATGGCCACATTGTCGCTTCTAGGACTGAAAATTGGCTTGCCAGTATGGCTCTTCTCAACCAATGTCGTTCAGAACACCACTATTCCTGAACAATCGAATCAGCAATTAGACGAGTCCAGAGTTGCCCACCAACCTTCTACTTCCTCTAATTCTTCCTCTCCTCCTTCCTCTTCGCTTGATGGGGCTGGCAAAGCCAAAAATCAAGTTCCTAAGGAGAAGAAGGAGAAGAAGAAGAAAGAGAAGAAGAAGAAGGAGCCAAAGGCGAATGGGGGAAAATGAGTGTCGTCTAACGAAAATCCACACACTGCACCGACCAGGCCTAAATCGCCATGTGTCATTTGCAAAGGATACCACTTTCACAGAGATTGTCCTTGCATCCCTCAGATACTAAGGGACTAGTCTCCTCGTTTGCACAATCCGGTGTCATCAACCTCTGATGATCATGTTGAAAGCACACTGTCAACTAGCGAAAGTGAAGCCCCAGGACAAAAAGGGAAAGCTAGATTTCCCTGTAAACTGTGCGAAGGCAATCATGTTGTCCACCGTTGTCCCTTCTTAGACGAAGCGAAAAGAGTTTTGGATGATCGTCCGGTTTCATCGCTACGACTTCCTCCTGGATATAAAAAACTCTTGCCGAGTCCGTCGCTAGTTGAGAATCCAGCTGACCTGCTCAAGTGGTCGGCTGAAGCGCCTATCATTGAAGATAAACCATCGAAATCCATACTAGACGAAAGTCAAAAGGTCGAGGCGACAGTTGACCCGGTCTTGCCTTCAGAGGTTTTATCTTCGGATGATACAGCCACTGAAGAGAACAAGGATGACACCGTCCAAATTCTCTTCATCAGCACAGACTCCGACGAACATGGGGGCAATCTACCCATTCCCTTACCGCAGGAGGGAAGTTCTTCAGAGCCATACCTGGCCGTCTACTCGGTCCCACCTCCAAGCAACCTAGTTGTCTCCTTCGACTGGAATCAACTAGGCAGACCCCGCTTACCAGCAAGTGTACCATTCCGAATTATCGTTCAAATATATAGAATGGTCATGGTTGGTACTATCATAGATGAGGGGGATTCTGTGAGTATCCTTTCCTCTATTGCTTGGAAAGCGCTTGGTTCGCCATTGCTGTTGCCTGAGATGAGAAATCTGACAGGCTTTGATAAAGGAACCAGTCGACCTTTAGGGATCCTTCCCGATATGCCCATAACATTGAGAAGGAAGACAGTTCAAATGAACGTAATGGTTGTTCAAGGACCCTTGGATTATAACCTACTCCTTGGACGAGACTATATTTATTGCATGGGAGCCATCGTCTCCTCACTCTTTAGAGTAATGTGTTTTTCGCACGAAGGAAGAGTGGTCAAGCTCGTGGACCAGCTTTCATTTCCCGGATCACGCATGGAAAATAGTCATACACCATCCCTAAATGGTCTCTTCACGCAAGAAATGTCTCAATCCCCAGTCCGTCCTCCCGATGAGCGCGAGTAATTCGAAGGGATATGACTGAAACCCAGGGGGCATGCATCCTGGTCTGCTTCGGCAGGAAAACTTCGGGTATAGGGTAGGTTTCCGCGGGAGAATATGACTAGTCTGTACCCCGTCCGTCGGTGGAAGAGGGGTTATTCTAGAATAAGATTCTCTTGTCAAAGTTATGTGAGTTGGCAGAACTGAGTCACTCACCCTTGTTTATCTTGGTAGACACCGCCGAAGAAGTGTTTTGTTTGCACCTTGAATAGAACAATCTTTGGGTAACCTGTAAGAGGTAGGCCTCTCCCGGTAAAACAAATGTTTTATTGGACTAAAGAAGGGGTAACCTTGAAACCATACTTTATACCTGGGGGCATGCAAACCTTTTGGAGTGCAAGCGAAGGGCGGCTATTTATTTTTAAAATTTTTAGGACCTCTAACCCTTTAAACTCGTAGGATTAGTCGTCACCTAACTTGCATAAAGAAAGGATGTGGGGCAAAAATCTAAAAGTTGCCATTTTATATGAGACATTCTTATCATATGACTGGATTAATCGAGCAGTTTTAGCACATAGTTCAAGCTCATTAAAAAATAAACATAAGACATGAGCAAATGTTTCCACCCGCGTTTAAGCTCGTTAAAAAATGAACTATTCCCCGTTAAATAACCACCGTGAGTGAAGCATTTCAGCCATTAAAGCCTTGGTCGTGTTTGCACCGTCACCTCCACTTTTCATTGGCCGATCATTCACCTCCATTTGATTGTTTACCCATTTTGAGGAACAGCTGCGAAGAGTGATTTCACTAGCCATCCTTGTGACACTGCCGTGATTGGAAAATTCCAAACCTTACCTGGAATTAGCTGCTACCCATTTTATCACTCGTTCCTTAAAAGACGAGTCTTCTTTAAGCTCTTTTCAACTGACTCGTAAAATATGAAAAGATTGTCGAGTTTTGGCCTTCCAGCTCGTTAAAGTGACCGGAAGCGCTATCCCTCCTCTAGATTTTAATCTTTTTGGACCTGAGGGATTATTACACAAAAAGATCGAGCACTTGTTTTGTTCGGCTCGTTAAAACTATCGAAAATTCATCCCTTCTGTATTGTTTTATACTTTTTCGGACTTAAGGGATTAGATGACGAAAAAGGAATTTTGGAGTTACCTTTACGTACCTTTTCAAACTCTCTAAAAATGAAAAGGACCGAGTTATCTTTGTCGTTAAACTTGTTAAGAAGATTAATAGCGACAAACTTGTCTTTAGACGAGAACGAGTTTCACTATCGCTAGGCTCGTTAAAACATAGCGATGGGTTTGCCCGAAGGGCAAATTATAGAACAAGCATATGTTATCCTCCTCAAGCTTGACAAAAATAAAGAGGTACTGGTCAGCAATGACTAAGGAAAAATTGGGAAGAAACTCAAAGAATATTTATTGGTAGCAAGTCGCTCTTGAACATGACACTTCCATTCCGTGCCTAAGTCGGGTTGGGTTGTTTCATTCACCGGTCACATCACCATGGTCATGCCATACCATCCACATCTGGGGTAAATGCTACCAATCCATCACATAAGTGTCGCCGACATGTTCAAGAGAAGTCATCCAGAGAAGTCATCCGTGTCCCATCCACTACCATACATTATACTTCATTCTTTCATGACCGCCATCCTGAACCATATATCATCAGATCGTTTTCACCTCCATCAAAATCATTTGCTCCGTTCCGTGTCATTGATGTGGGATTCATTAAGGCCCTCCTTTGACAGATCGCTTCTTGTCGACACCAACTCATTATCCAAGAAGTTGATCTAGGAACACCCCCATTCAGTACTTTGAAGCTTGCATGCCTCAATGGCAAGTTTCTCACTTCCGGCGACAGGTATACATCAATGACCTTCGACCGAAATATTTTGCGTGGTGTTCGACGCCAAGTCCTTTATTCACACCACGTGAATTGTACTGCAGTACCTTGAGGGTCATCATCATTATCAGTGATTCCTCTCGCGCTTGTTAACAGTTTACATCATTGACTGGTAATCAAGCGATGTCTTTCCATGTTCGACTTCAAAACATTTCTCACATGGATCGACTTGTACTTCGAGTGAAGATCGGACGAGATTGAAGACCCCGGATCTAGTTTCATCCATCCGGGCTGCGATATATATTCAGGAAAATAAAGACATTAAAATGTACAACATTGCAGCATAGATAATCATCGTACCAAAAGGATGATGGCTCTATCAGAATCATCAGTCTACCATCAGATGATTGTCTGTCCTATGTACATGAAAATGAATTTATAAAGCTGAGCATGGGAATGCCTGCCTCAGCTAGATCACGAAAACAGTATGAAGATAATGTATTGTATTGTATCTTATTACAGGTCTCCTCCCAGCATTGAAAGAACTTCGGATCCTCCTAATAAAGCATTTCACCCGATAAACGACCTCATACTTTAGGGGGCAACTGTTATAGACATTTTTGTGCCTTACATCTCGAAGCATGAAATGTCCATAAACCAAGGGATCCTAAGTCCCTAAAAGTGTTGTTCCGGCCCCTAAAGGAACAAGGTCAACAAATTACAGCTTCTCCCAGAAGTTCTCCACCAGAAACTGCTCAGAATCAGTCAAATCAGGATCATTTCAGCTGCTCCACTAGCTAGCTGCATTGCATAGCACCCAAGTACACTAGCTAGGTGCATTGCAATGCACCTAAATGCACTACCAGGGTGCGTTGAGCGGGAAATGACAAATGGCAGTGTCATTCCGCGAGGTGGACAGACAATGGAAGCTTCCAGAATCTTCCCCAATGACACTTGCCTCACTGAGTTCGACCAAGGATGAGTAAGAGGCTCTCAGTCTCCAAGTGGAAGCAAGAACTGACAGAGAGAAGCCACTAGTCAGATCATAAGCTGACTCATCCTCTTTGCATACATCTATATATGGATCCCTCATCCCAGAGATCCAGGAGGCGGGAATTTTGTACATTGCAGAGAATTGCTGTTGGTTTTGAGATAGATATCAGAGTATTGGGTGATTTATGCTTTGTTGGAGGTGAAGAGGGGATTCCTTTGCTAGGAGGTTGATGCTGGATCAGGAATCATCGGTTGTAACTCCTCCTGGACCTTCTTGTTATATCAATAAAACTATTTGAGTTTCTCCTACATGCTTGTGTATCATTGATGTTTGTTATATTCACTTGTTTAGCTTAAATATGATCCTAAGCTATTTATGAATATAAATCCATGTCTTTGTGTAGTTTTCTTCTTCTGTGATCTTACAGGAACTTGGTGAAGCTGGGCAAGTAAGGGAGCAGGTAGCTGGGAGCTGTCAAAGAGAAGAGAGATTGGATCAAAGGACTAGCGCAAGACACAGGTTGGTTCATCCTATTCCTCTTCGTTTATAGTTCATAAAGAAGAATACGAAAGTAGTTTTCCCTGTTTGTTTCTAAGGTCACTGTCACACCTTAGTGGGTTAGGGTCGTTCTGAATAGACACTTTTCCCGTTAACAATCTCCCATGTGGCTTCATTGGGCCCAAAGTGCCTTCACTGCACCTTGAATTTCTTTATTGCTTGATTTCAAAGCGTGAGCTACCTCCGTTTTAGGATGCATAAAGTTTCCAGTTGGAACTCTCCCTGTGGTTCTACCTATAACACAAACCAATCATTCATATGATTAGCATCCTGCACATATGTTTTAAGCAATGAAACATGAAAGACGTCATGAACTATTATTGATGGAGGTAAGGCCAACCTATAGGCCATTAGCCCTATCCTTTCAAGCACTTAAAATGGCCCAAAAAACCATGGTGCCAACTTGGAACATGAACCTATTTAGGAAAGTCCTCTTGATTCTAACTCGCAGGTAAACATGTTCCCCAACTTGGATATATTTATGCACTCTATTTTGGTCCACATAGCTCTTCTACCTATCTTGTGCCCCTATAAATTCCTTTTGATGATTTTCATTTCTTATTCCATGTCCTTCAGCATATTAGAACCAATAAGGACTCTATTCACTCGATCATTCCAACTAATCGGAGTATTACAACTCCTCCCATAAAGTGTTTCAAATGGGCTCGTTTTATGTGATTCATGATACCCATTATTGTATGCAAATCCTACAAGTGAAAGGTACTCTTCCCACTTTTTACTGGTGCATTACATACATTCTTAGCATGTCCTCACAAATTATGTTAGTTCTTTCTAGTTTCCCATAAGTTTGCAGATGGTAAGCTATGCTAAACACCATCTCAACTATTAATATTGCAAATAGTTCTCTCCATAAATTTGAAGTGAACTTGGCATCTCTATCTGAGATAATATTGTTGGGAACTCCATGCACCTCACAATTTCCTTTATGAAAGTTTGAGCTACCTCACTTGCTGAATTTGTAAACTTAATAGTTGTGAATTGAGCCACTTTGCTCAACTTTTCAACCACTACCATGATTGAATCATGTTGTTTAGAATTCTTTGGAAACCCTATAATAAAGTCCATAGAAATTACTTCTCACTTCCATTCAGGGAAAGAAATAGGCTGCAATAAGCCATCTGGGTGCTTGCACTCAACTTTCACATGTTGGCATTCTATACATTTCTAGATGAAACCAACCACCTTCCTTTTCAAGTTGCGACAATAGTAAAATTTATTGATGCTTGTAAGAGTCTTTTGATAACTTGGGGGAATGTTGACACCTAATCCTCCGTGTTTGGGGAAAAAATTATAAATATGTAAATGTAAAATTAGAATAGGAAGTGACCTGGGAATGTGAATCCAAGGGTTGCCATTCTAGTTGTATTCAATTACCTTCATCTTAATGAAATGCAACAATTTGGGAAAAGGAATTATATACATATAGTCTATTTGCATTTTTTGGTCAAAGATTTGAGAAAATTTATCATAACTTAGTTTTCAAAGTACTCGTGTGGATAATTGGGTTGTTAAAATGTTTCCTTCCATACAAGGAAAACAATATCTTAACCAAATAAATAAAATTTTAGTACATACTCTAAGCCAATATTATAAATAATTAAACACATAATCTTTTTATTTATTCTTTTAGATATTATTTGTTTAAAAAACCATGACAATAAAATTATCAATACACATTCATATATACATCCCAACTATCAAAGCCCTGAGGGTTAACTCAATTGGTTGAGGCCTTGTTGCTCAAAGCAACCACATTTTGCATGTCGATCAATGGGTTGTACGAAGTTGGAATTTATATATACAATTGTTGAATAAAATCTCTAAGTGTGTGTGAGCTTTTGCGACCAATGGTAAACTTAATTTCAATGAAGGAAAACTTTTCAGAAATAACGCAAAACTCCATATCATATATATTTTAATGAATTAACTTCTACTTTTATTTGATGTTTAATAAATATGTTAGAATATTTCAATGAAATAGATTAAGCATAGATGCCTATGTAAGATTTAAAGAGGATAAGAAAAAAGATGTTACAAATGAAAGATCAATGAAGAGATATGTTAAGGTCACTTCTTGTTATATAAAGAGATCATTTGTACAATCACAACCTATATAAAAATTGTTTAATTAATAAGATTTTCTTTTTTAATTTTTTTCCAAATGTAAACTCTTAATATCCTTACTACATATTTGTTTATATATATTTTCTAATAGTTAGTAACATTTATATTTAGCATCGTAACAAAAGCTGCTCATACTCACATTGTTGTTGTCTTAAAACTATAAATTGTGACCTAGCATCAAAATAGTTATAAAGAGACCAATTGTACAATAAAAACAGATTTAATTAATAATTTTTTCTTTTTAAAATATAAACTTCTCATTTCCCTACTTCTATCTATTTGTATATATTTATTGTTAGTTAGTAAAACTTATATTTGGCATCACAGCAAAGGCTGCCCATACTCAAATTGTTGCTGTGGTCTTAAAATTAAAATCGTACCCTAGCATCAAAGAACTTATGTAGAGATCAATTATACAATCTAAACACATACAACCGATTTAAATAATAAAATTTTCCAAACTCCCGCTTCATATTTTTTTGTAAATATTTGCTGCTAGTTAGTAAATTTTATATTTGGCATCAAAGCAAAGGCTGCTCATACTCAAATTGTTGTGGTCTTAAAACTAAAATTGTGACCTAGCATCGAAGAAGTGTGTGAGCTTTGTTGTTGTTAATGGTGTTGCAAATCAATCTGAAGTTGAGGTTAAACAATCTAAATCAGAGGTATGTTAGTCGAATTCTGGCTATGAAAAGCTCAAGCTTATTTGACTATTGAGGTGATAGGGATCTTCTCAATGTAATTTGTGCTCCTCACGCGTTTTGGATGTTGATCTGTTGTACATTGTTGACTGCTAATTGATTGAGAAAATACCAATTGTTATTCTTTGTAAGCTCACAAATACAGTCTCTGAGATCCAAGATACAGTGCATGAACAGAACCCTAGCCATGAAGATCTTCTCTACGTTGATCATGCTACTGCGAATGTTGATTTTATCGTAATTTAGGTTTGATTGATTGCCTGTGTCGCAAGGGACAACGTGTAAGCTGCGGAGTCATGACATTCCTCGCAGAAAAATACTTCATATATGTGCAACTTGTTATCGCTGACTATTGTGAGAAACTCATTATTTATTAAGTGTGCAATATAGCGCATCGGATGTGTGTTGTTTGCATCCATGCAAATCTGTGCCAGCTGGTGCATACGATACTAGCTGTCAGTTGTTATCGATACATGTAGAAAAACCCGGTCAAAAGCACAGTGGTCGACTGGGGGTACAGCCTAGAGAAGTGCGACTGAATTTATTAGTAGTCTAGTCGTAGAAGGATATGGATCGATAGTCGGTGGAAAGGGAACAAAGTGAGTCTAGGTTTGGTGACCGGGGTGGGCATCATTTACGTTAAGATGGTTAGATGGTGTAGAATACTGTAGAATGTAAAATTTTGGGAGCGAGGAATATTTTTAATGGTTTAATTGTTTAGTTTGAGTGTAGGCGTAATGGTTAAGAGTATGTGTTTTTGTCCAGAAAAAATATAAATTTATAGTTAGAAAATTTTTTTTGTTTAATAAATCTGGAGTGAGGAATATTTTTAATGGTTTAATTGTTTAATTTGAGTGTAAGGGTAATGATTAAGAGTATGTGTTTTTTTCAAAAAAATATAAATTTATAGTTAGAAAGTTTTTTTTGTTTAATAAATAAAGATTTCATATATTAATTTAATGTCTGGTTTATAGTTAAGAATATGTGTTTCTTTCATAGAAGTTTCAGAGAAGTTAAGAAAAATTAAATAATGATTTTACTCTTATTCATCATATTTTTGGAATAATCCAAATCTCTTGTAGTCTATCTATGATATTTTTGGAAAGTTTCCTGTATATTTTCTGATCTAATTTGTTCAAAATCAAGAAAGAATTTCTTGGAATCAAATTGTCTATCTATGATACCTTTTGGAAGGTTTCATGTATATTTTCTGTTCTAATTTGCTCAAAATCCGGAATTTTTTTTTTGAAATCACAAATTTGAGTTGAAAACTTCACAAAAATGTCCAAACTTTTTTCAGATTACTAAATCCATATATATAGAATCAAAAACTGATTTTAAACCACAAATTTTACCAAATTCTAATAAAAATTTCTAAAACTTAACATGTTTAAATAATACTATTAAAAATAACCCATCAGCTGGAATACAACTCAGCCTCATAGGATCGCACAAAAAACACGCAAGGAGAGGCGACATATGAAACCCAATTCATTCGGCAATTTGTTGGATCTCTCGAAGTTGTTGATGGGTGAACTGGATTCTCGTCATTTGGATATGGAGAAATGTGTGAAATATGAACGACAGCCATTGAAATATGAGGATAAGGAGGCCACCACTAACCAGCGAAGAAGGCATGTGGCATGTCTATTGATTTTTGCACTAGCATCTTGCTGCATGCATGTCATGAAAAGTAAAATATTTATTTTATGGTGATTGCCCACCATAGTAAATGAAAAGGGATGGTAAGAGTGAGTACAAAAGGGTAAGAGTAAGTACAAAAGCGATAAATTTTTTATGGTGATTGCCCACCAGATTAAATGAAAAATGGGGCGATAAGAGAGAGTACAAAAGCGAATTATTTTTTTAAGGTGATTGCCCACCATATTAAATGAAAAATGGGGCGATAAGAGTGAGTCCCAAAGCGAATATTTTCTTATTGTGATTGCCCATCATATTAAATAAAACATGGGGTGGTAAGAGTGAGTCCAAAAGCTTCTCTAATTGCCATTACAGGTCTGACGGAAGATGACTTGATGAGCTGCTAAAGTGTTATGGTCCTGTTGTCAATTTACTTTTTGGATGGGATATTTTCGAAAAAAGGTTTGTGTTATCCGGGGCTGCTTTGTATTGAAGAGTAATGTATTATACTATTCAAGATTTTTGTAACTAAGATATATATATATATATATATATATATATATATATATATATATATATATATATATATATATATATATATATAGATAGATAGATAGATAGAAGAGAGAAATGAATTATAATTGAAAATATTATTGGTTATTTTATGTTTTTAATTTTTTTGGGTAGGTTGTTTTTTAATAGGTTTTGTGAAAATAAAATAATATTAAAAAAAAATTTAAGTTATTTGGAGTTTAAATAGTATGGTATTTAGATTTTATTTAATAAGAGTTATTTAGGTGGGAAGTTATTGTATAATAGTTATTAAGTGAGGAATTAGATTTATGTTAAAGTTAAAGTTGAGTGTGGAATAAAGGAAGGTCTAATTAAGTTGAATTTGAAGTCAAGATAGGATTTTAAGTAGAAGTTAAGTTGAAAGTTTTAGAAAAAGTAAAGTCTAAGTTAAATTAGTGTTATTAAAATTGTCAAAGTCATAGGTAAGTCAGGCCAACAATAATAGCACATCAATTATGTTTGTTAGATCAAATTTATAGATGTTTTGTTGGACCTTAATCAACTCCAACAAGAAAGAGATTTCAAGATGTTTTGTTGGACCTTAATCAATTCCAACAAAAAAGATATTTCAATGCCTGTAAGTGTAGGTGAATAAATAATATTATAGTGTATGAAAGAAGACGACAATAAAAAGAAGGTGGTTTATGAAGAGAGAAGATAACAAAGGAAAGTACAAGCAACAAGAACAAAAGATGATAAAACAAGATGGACTGATAAAACAAGATGGACTCCTAGGCATGAACAAATCAAACAAAAGGTGCCACCAGAAGAAACAAAAGGAAATTGCAAAAAAATGGAGAAGCAAAAGAAGAAAGAAAGAGTGAAAATGAAAAAAAAGAAAACAATGTAAGAATAAAGGAATATTGTGTGTTCAAAAATTGATATTTAAAAGTAGTGAATACATGAAAAATGGCATTCCTGAGGAGTTTCATGGTCCTTTCCAAAAATGTTTTTTTTTTTTTTTTTTTTTTAATGATTGAAAGAAAATGGTCTTGGTCCTAAATAGTTAAAAATGCAAGAGAAAAACAATTATAAAATGGTATAGCAACATGCAAAAATAAATGACATGTGAATTATCCCTTAAAATACTTATAAAAAAACAACCATAAAATATTATTTAGTCCTTTGACCAAACCCATACACATTGAGGTTCTATTCCATTGAGGCAAAGCTATTATGTCCATATGGGTGACTTCCAAAGAGAGGTTTTTGAAATGAGTTGGAGCATCCATGGCTTGCTGGTTCAGAGCGGAGGTCATGGAAACGGTAAGGTGAGAGGATGCTGGCATAAATGTTGGGATAACAATAATCGATAAATTCACTTACTATCATAATGGAGTTGAAATTATATTTTTTATTGCATCTAAATGGGCATAACATTGTAAGACCTAGTTAGGCATGCATACCCCTAGATAAATATCAGTAAAGTCTAGATCTATACTGAGGTGATAAGGGAGGGCATGTTCAATTCTTGGATACCCTGGTTATAAACTTTGAGGGGGCTAGGGATTCGAGGTGAGTGGTGAAGGCTTACTTCAATGGTTTGAATGAATTTGGTCAAAGGAAACCCCAAGTGAAGTTTAAAGGGGGGAATGTTAGGATAAACCTGACTAAGTGAAAGAGTCAAAGTTGTTAAGTCAATAGTGGTGGTTTTAGGAACATGTTATTGGTGACATGGTATTGAGCCTATTGATAACATGTAATGAAGCCTCTAAAAGGCTCGGGGATACTCTATTATAATGTCCCTAGAGATGGGTTGGGAAGGTTCACATGGTCAGCTTGGTTGGGTTTGGTCAAAGGACTAGAGAATTTTTTTGGTTGGTTTTCCCATAAGAGTTTTACATTTATGTTTGCATGTTTTTTTCCTTTTTTTTTCTATAATTGTTTTTCTCTCACATTTTTTATTCTTATAGGACCAAAATCATTTTCTTTCCATCATCAGAAAACATTATTCAAAAATGACGATTAAAATTATTAGGAATGTCATTTTTCATGCATTCAATGTGCTTAATCTCAAATTTTGAACATACAATATTCCTTTTTTATTACATTGTTTCTTATTTTTTGCATTTCCAATGTATTTTTTTCATCTTTTGCTTCTTCATTTTTTCTACTTCTTTGTTGTTGTTTCATTCCATTAATTTATCTTTTAAAGGCTTCATTACATGTAATACATAGGCTCAATACCACGAGTCACCAATAATGTGTGCCTGAAACCACCATGATTGACTTAACAATGTTAACTCTTTTGCTAAGTCAATTATAGCCTAGCATTTGACCCTTTAGAGTTGGCTTGGTGTTTCCCTTACCAAACCCATTCAAACTAACCAAATGAGCCTTCACCACTCACCTCCAAGCCTTCAACACGCACCTTCAACCCTACCCATGTCAAAGCATATAACTAGAATTATGAAGTATTATGTAAATTGTGAGAGATTAAAGGTTTAAATCTCCCATGGGTTTTTACCCCACAAAAATAATAATAATTTACTTATTATTGTTATCTTGTCACTATTCCGCCATCCTCATACATTACTATTGTTTTGACCTCAACTCAAAACCAACAGGCCATTGATGCTCCAACACATTTAAAAAACCTCTCTCTAGAAGTCACTCATATGGACATAATAGCTCCACCTCAATGAATTCAAACCTTCACACAGAAAGATCTACCATGGTAGTGCATAAAAACCACTTTGCATTCATATACACAGTTGTTATGTTTCTACTATGCATAGTCATGATATAAATTCCTAACTCTTGGAGTTTACACATATAGCAATTTTTTTCGAGAGGATCCCACTCTCAACATGTCATTTAATTGTTTTTCATCCATCCTGCAAACCACCCTTTCTTTCCATCCCAATTGTGATCAATCAAACACATTCCTTCTCACCATTCCATCAACAAAAGAATTGTGTCTATTTTTTATTTCCTTTCGAATTAATGACATCCATCCCTTCTACATCACTTCACATGTCCTTTAAATTATTTTCATGCAACAAAATCTTTCACCACTTTAAACAAAAAATGAACCATTAGATGGATGTTTGACAACTAGTAGTGATGAGATTCCTTGAATCCACTCGTTAGCTAATGAAACATCTCTTTAAATCAAAGTATTTCCTCTGCAGAATGATCGTCGAGAGCACTGGGTAGGAAAATCAAGTGCCATTTTTGCATGGGTAATTCTCCATCCCAATCACTTAATTTTCTCCAAGACTTCTTCGTATGGATATTGCATCCATCTAATGTCTTTGTGTAGAAGACCATCCCACATGCTAGGTCATCATTAACAACAATTTTCTAGTTGCTCTTACAAGGAAATGGTATACAACATAATCAAACTCCATGAAAATAATGATATTCATATTTGCAACCAAATAACAAATACATCATTCTTGCCACTCTTGCTAGATATTCTGAGCAACTAGACTCTCATCCCAAATTTAAGAACTGAAAATGTGAGAGAAAAATAATTATAGAAAATCATAACAATATGTAAACATAAATCACACATGATTTATCCTAGAAAACCCTTACAAGAAAAACTAGTGAAAGAATAAATTGTTTAGGCCCTTGATCAAACCCAACCTAGCCAATGAAGTGATCCTTCACCATGGTGTTTCACCGGGGGAGTAATACCATACCACGTGCATTCATGTTGGCGGATATATATTGAGGAAAAAATGACATAATATATTGAGCATATAATAGGGGGTAAATGGTTTCTATATGTTGTGTATAAAAAATGGAGCTCAAAGTTAATGAAAAAATATAAAGGGATGTAAAAAATGTTAATGAATAAATGGATACTTACAATATCTAGTGAAAGCAAGGATTTTCTAAATTTGTAAGGTGTATTGTGTTTATATTGGCAGGGGGTTAAATAAAGTAATTTTTAGAGGTATTTTCCAATATGTAGTCAAATTAAGAGTATTGTTTAGTATTCCACGAATGCATGTTTTATGTCAAAGGTTCATTGAGTGAAGCCCCCATGTTCTTCACCACTCACCTCGAAGCACATTACAATGGACTATCCCCAATCCTTTTAAAAAATCCATTACATGTAATCCACGGGATCAATACCATAGGTCACCATGTTCCCAAAACCACCACTATTGACCTAACCACTTTGACCCTTTCACCAAGTCAAGTTTAACCTAACAGGTCCAATGTTTGTTTAATCATTACATAAGCCCAAAATAGAAATTTGAAATTGTATCTCCCTAAGTATAATGTCGTTGTAGTCTCCGATGATTCAATTACAAGTGCCCATAGGTACCTATAATTTCAATGTTGCATGGTATTTAGTAAACCAAAAATGACTTGTCATGATAAAGGAGTCTCATGGTCAACTCAAACTAATGTATGGTTCGCGTTAATTTGAAACCACTTTAGAGAATTATACTAGTTAAGGTAAATTGATGTAAAACCCAAAGTTTGTTTTGGTTAAGGGTAATCCAAAAAATCCCAAAATATCTAATTGTTGAGTGTAACCTAAAAGAGCCCAATATGTGGTTATGGGTAAGCAAAAAAAATAAAATGAAAAAAACCAGACTATGGTTACAAATAAGCCAAATAAAATCCAAGATGATGATTAATGATGATGTCCACAGAGTGAAAATATTTGTGACTACATAATTGTTGTTGAACTATGTACGATAAAAAGTTTCCTAGAGAAATGTTATCGATCAAACTAGAAAGGGTCCTAGGAGCGGATCCTATATAGCAATTATTAGGTCAAGGGGCAACGATGGAGTGATAGCTCAATTTCACCTCTGCTAAGTCTCCCTTCTCTTTATGGAATTTAACCGATGGGAGGAGACCTAGTATAAGAGGAATCACAATGAAGAATGGATCAATGATCGGATAAGGAGTGATTCCTAAAGCCTATTCACAAGAGAGACTCAATTAAATAGCTTACTTGCTTGAGAAGCAAGGTGATGGGATCTGTAAGAAGGGCTATGAGAATACCTTGGCCTAGGGTTAAAGGATATGCCTTGACAAGGGGCTTCCTATAATTAAGGATCCTTATGGAGAAATGGATTCTATGTAGTCCTTGTGGAAATTAAGTTATAAATTTGCGGGACCACAGAGAACCCAGGTGAACCCAAACTAGGTCAAGGGTATGGAGTTGATCAAACAAAAAGGGGCTTGACCTAATCAGGGAAAACAATAGGATAAAAGGACTAATTTTATTTTCAAATTTGAATGCAATGATCCAAGTGAGGACACTAACCCAAAATCAACCTAGGGAGAGAAATGATCCTCGAGCTAGGGCTTGTGATATCTCATGATTCCACCATCAGATTGTACTCAAATTTGGAGGATCGCTTGAGAATACCCTAGCGTAGTTGTGGACCAATTTTTAAGGTGTTTGGATAGCTAGAAAATATTTTTGTGATGCCCTAAGGGACCTTCTAGGGTTAGGCCTAGAATTGGGAAAAGGGAAGAAAAGATAGGGAAGTTTGACCAGTAAAGGCATATGAGGATCAATGCCTTATTTCTTGGGATTAATGGAGTTAAGATAAATGCATATCAAGGATTTTGTGTGCTGAGGAGCCCTAATTGATCTTTGCTAGCCTCTCCAAAGGTAGCAACTAAGTCAATAAGGATCTATACTTTAATACCCTCCTCCCACATCCACCCAAGTAGCCGTGCTAACCGGGGTAAACATGAGACGAGAGGATACTATAATCAGATTCGACCTCCTAGGTGACCTTAAGGAAGTGGAATCGATGAAACATCACACAGTGATCCAACATCATCCAAAAAACCTTCAGGAGACAAGTCAGCCACTCAGACAACCTGTCCCTGGGTCCTACTGCTATTTGAGAAACTTAGGGCGGAGTAACGCTCCCCAGACACTCCCCAGGTGAGTTATAACACTCCCCAGACACTCCTAAGGTGAGTTATAATGCTCCCTAGATAGTACCTAGGCGAGCTAGTCTCTAAACAAATGCACTATTTGCTAGCATTCCAGGATTTGAGCAACATTTTTTGGCCCAGAGCCCGAGACACTACCCATAATGGAATGATCACTTAAAATTGGTAAAAATGCAAGGAAACAAAGATGAAAAATAAATAAGATGAAAAAGACCATAACCAGACCCCTACTAGCCATGACAAGCATTTCATCAAACATATCATCAACATCTAACCTGCAGGTGTAAACAACCGAATTAAGTGTAGGGATCTCGTACTTATCTGAGAATCTCCATGAACCCTTATTTCCTCATGTAATTTTTTGCCTTATCATTTATTAGATCATAGATACATTATCTATTTAGATACAAGTAAAAACATGTTAAGAGCCATACATAGTTACTGTCACAAAAGATACATATAACCAACATAATAGGAACATAAATACAATGGACATATCAGCCATCAAAATCCATATATACATCAGTACATTTGCACATGAAAATCTAGGGAATGAATTTCTCATTAATAAATGTAATGAACGAACTGGTGATGGGACTACCACGTTCCACCTAACCATAGATTGGCTAAGCCAAGTCTCTCTTCAGCCAACCACCCCTATGCCATATTCCAAGCATGAATGTGGGACTCATAGAACACATAAAAAAACACCAATAAATGTGGATGACACCAGAGTTATCCGTCTACACCGTGAGGAATTTGAGTGCCTCCTAGTCTCTAAAGTTTTATCGTGCATCCGCAGTCTGATGATCCTAGGCCCTACATCGAGATATACTCTCCAGGATTTACTGTGCATTCCATCCTAGAATCACTAGGCCCAACGAAGAGAAAATCCACCTCCTGGATTTACCATATATCTTGCTATTCACCGGCAAGGATTCCTAGGCCCATCAAGGCACTCAATATAGCTTTAGCGCAACCCATAGTCCGTTTTAGGGGTTGCTTGGCCAGTGGATTCTTTCATCCTTAGTTTGGTTTAGGGACCACTACCACGATGTGTTTGTCAATTCGGAGATCCACCCCACTCAACTTCGAATCCAATTTGGCCATCCCACACAAACCACATGAGAGGACCCACCTCATCAAAGCTATCAGGAAATGGCAAGGCTATGGTGAAAATACTGTCACACCTGGAAAAACCCATGCCATGGTAGAAAAGAAACACATGCAATCCCATGCATGCCAAATCTAGCAAGGAAAATACACATGCAAGTTGATACCTGCAATGAAGCTTGTTGTAGTTGCTTGATCCTACCTTTCCCTGCTTGATCTTTGCTTCCTCTTGCCTTCTTTTCCTTTCTTGCTTCAATGCCAAAGTGCTCCAAGAAACTCTAAGTGACCAAGAGTATGAGAGAGAAAGAGAATAATGAGAGAGCTCCAAAGCTAAACCGACAAAAGGTTCACACTGGAAGGATGAAACTTGCCAACTGACCCTCATAAGCCTTTTTATCAATGAGGCGCCTATTTTCTTCATTTTCCATCATTTTCCTTTAATTTCCTCCTCATATGAAACCTATGACCTTTCATCTTCCTTTTCTCCTATTTTCCACTATTTTCATAAATAAAATGCCAATTAATGCCTCATGCCTTTCCAAAAACTTAGGCATTGTCTTTGTCAATTTCCTTAGCCATAAACAACCAAATGAACACCCACACTAGGATGTCTTTCCCACCATTCATATTGGAATATGTGCCCCATCGTCAGTGGTATTTATATAGTTTTACACAGAATTTTCACCAAGGCTGTTACAGAACCATCCCCCTTGGGGGAACACCATCCTTGGTGTTCAATGACACCTATAACCAACAAGACTACTGAAAAAATGTACTACCCATGGAGCTTTATAACATAACTCGTTGCAGTATTTACAATAACCATATGCTAAATCAAAACATCATGACAACATGACAACATACCACATAGTGGAACTTTATAACATAGCTCATTACAGTATTTACAATAATACACACATATACACATGCATGTTTTCTAAACGAACAAATAAAAAGGTATGATTTCTAAATCCGCAACAAGGGAATCTAGAGGCTCACACCTCTACCCTCAAAATAATGCTAGGATTCACCTGCTTCCCGGGAAGTCCAGAATCCACTGCAAAGTCAAATCTGCATCCAATGTTCAGTGCTATAATCCTACACCACTTGTCCTCTTAGTGAACACTTATTGTCTCATTCTTCCAAGGAACACTGCCAATGTGCATCTAATTCCATCTGGCAATGCTAATGACCAAAACAAATCCGTCTGTGACCTTCCTTTCTCAACTACAAAGTCCCTCAGGAATCTGGTCACCCCTTCTGTGCAATCACTCACCTTCCAAGTTCCGCTGGCACCCCCATCTCGGGTAGTCCATCCCTTGGAAAGGCTTCCTCACATCGGAATATACAAAGACCAAGGCATATACCCGTGTCAAAAGCACCATATTGGTCATAGCATGCTCATGGAAATCAATGGATACAATTGGGTACCAGTCTCCCATAATGGACTTGCCCCTAAAGTGCTTTACCAACATACTATTGCATGTTCTAATTTCTTTTGTTGCTACTACCAATTCTTGCAGTCGATTTCAATCACCCAACTGGGCTTGTTCATGCTTTCCTATACCAAGCACATAATTTCCATTAGATTTAAAATAAATTAAAATAACTTCAAATCATACGTCATTGGTAGCTCGTCAATAACGTACATTTGCAATCATGTTCGCGTCCTGTCACAACAAGTCAAACTAGCATATTTGACCAAATCAACATGTATAAAAATATCACATTAGGTTAGCTCAAAACACAGCCATCAAAATCATAAATCATATGTAACCATCATAAATCAAAATCATAAATCACATGCAATCATCATATACTAGAATCATAAATCACGTACATAATAAAACTGAAATACAATATCGATACTTGTCCTTCATCGATCCTTACTTTTGTCTTAGTTCATATTTCGTACGTACATCGGATCGGTTGCCACAACCGACAAACACCCAATTCCTTATCCTTAACCAGGTGCACATATCCATATTGTGCATCACACACACATGACCACACAGTCCATACAACATCATGCAACGCATGCACCTATACTTGACATACAACACATACACCTGCACCTAGTGTACAACACAACACAAATACATGTCTAGAGTGCAAAAAAATGAATGCATATGTCACGATACCATGACTACACAATGCACATACATAGTACCGCATGCCCGCCACACAGCATGTATGGCATGCACTCAATCCCACATGTACACCATTACCACATGTACCAAACACCACATGGACAACGTGTGCACAACATCACATGTACACAACACCACCTACACAATGTGTACACAACGCCATATGTACACTGCACCACTATACAACATGTACACAATACCACATGTACACAGTACTACATGCACGACATGTACGTGACACCACATGTACATAGCACCACATGCAAGACAAGTACACAACACCACTTGCACACAATGCTAGTTGTAAAACATGTACATAACACCACATGCACACAACACCACTCGTAGAATCATGCACACCACACCATATGTACATAGCACCACATGTACAACATGCACACAACACCACTTATACATAGCATTATCTGTACACGGCACTGCATATCCAACATGTGCACAGTACAATATGTACACAATACCGCATATCCAACATGCTTATAGCACCATCTATACCCAGCACTGAATACGAAACATTCACACCACACTATCTATACTAACGTTATGTACATAATATTGCATAAACAACATGTACACACACTACATATGCACAATACTGCATGCGCACAATCATCACAGATGCAACATGTATAACATGTATGACATATGCACAACAGTAATAACACACATTCGAAACCACAATACCTCTACCAAGAAACCTTGTTTCCAGTGTCTTATCCATTCTTATCCTAGCATGTCGCAAACCACACTGTTTTCACTTCATTGATGTATCCTTTGGTATAACCTGTCCACAACATAGACATAATATAATCACATAATATCAATTCATAACCACATGATACTGACCTCATATATTTTTCATGACTACTCTTCCCACTTGATTCCTCATGAACCAAGAACTTCTTCATGCCATTTTTCTGCATAAGAAATCATTCCTCCAAAAGAATGATTCATGATGACCCTGTCAGACAATGACATAGATACATGTACACATACATACACCATAAAATAATTATGATCTCATCATTCAATGTTAAACATACATACATATGTACATATAAACATTAACATAAAATAATCATGATCATAACATAATTACCAGATAACATAAGGTCTAGGTTAAGATAAATTCCTTTGTTCATGCAACACATGCACAACTGTATTGAGAACAATAGTTCCCAACATAGCCAAGGCATATGAGGCCTCAAATCCATTTACTTTACCTTTTTCATTACTATATTTCCATCATCCATTTACCACAATGGACCCAACTAGTCCAACTGACTGTCATAGTCTTACCTCCCGCTACGCTTACTCATGCACCGAGCTTCATCCAAGCCTTACCTCACTTGTCGAGTACAACATATATCTCCTCGAGCTCTGTTAAATTTCCTCTTTCCTGAAACAATTCCCAAGGCTCAAAACATAAAGGGAAAGACAAGAAACAAACAAGAAGAAAACCATGAAAACCAATAATAACACGACTCCGCAACAAAGTGGCATGATCATGCACTAGACCTACCAAAACTACAAATCAAGTACAAGAAAAAACAAAATACCAAAATCACAAGACTAAAAACAAATACCATGACTCAATCCCCATGGTTCCCAAGGAAATATCACATGTACACTGCACCACTGTACAACATGTACACAATACCATATGTACACAGTACCACACGCACGACATGTACGCGACACCACATGTACATAGCACCACATGCAAGACATGTACATAGCACCACATGCACACATCGCCACTTGTACAACATGTACTCAACACCACATGCACACAACACTGCTCATACAATCATGCACACCACACCATATGTACATATCACCACATGTACAACATGCACGCAACACCACTTGTACATAGAACTACATTCCCAACATGTACATAGCATTATCTGTATGCAGCACTGCATATCCAACATGTGCACAATATAATATGTACACAATACTGCATATCTAACATGTACATAACACCATATATACCCAGCACTGAATATGCAACATTCACACCACACTATCTATACTAACATTATGTACATAATATTGCATAAACAACATGTACACACACTACATATGCACAATACTGCATGCACACAATCATCACAGATGCAACATGTACAACATGTATGACATATGCACAACATTAATACCACACATTCGAAACCACACTACCTCTACTAAGAAACCTTGTTTCCAGTGTCTTATCCATGCTTATCCTAGCATGCCGCAAACCACACTGCTTTCACTTCGTTGATGTATCCTTTGGTATAACATGTCCACAACATAGACATAATATAATCACATAATATCAATTCATAACCACATGATACTGAACTCATATATTTGTCATGACTACTCTTCCCACTTGGTTCCTCATGAACCAGGAACTTCTTCATGCCATTTGTCTGTGTAAGCAATCATTCCTCTACAAGAATGATCCTGATGACCCTGTCAGACAGGGACATAGATACATGTACACATACATACACCATAAAATAATAATGATCTCATCAATCAACGTCATACATACATACATATGTACATATAAACATTAACATAAAATAATCATGATCATAACATAATTACCAGATAACATAATGTCTAGGTTAAGAGAACTACCCTTTTTCATGCAACACATGCACACCATTTAGAACAATAGTTCCAAACATAGCCAAGGCATATGACTCCTCAAATCCATTTACTTTACCTTTATCATGATTATACTTCCATCAGCCATTTACCACAATGGACCCAGCGAGTCCAACCGACTGTCATAGTCTTACCTCCCGCTGCACTTACTCATGCACCAATCTTCATCTAAGCCTTACCTCACCTGTCGAGTACCACATAACTCTCTTTGAGATCCATTAAATTTCCTCTTTCCCCAAACAATTCCCAAGGCTCAAAACATAAAAGGAGAGACAAGAAACAAACAAGAAGAAAACCATGAAAACCAATAATAACATGACTCCACAACAAAGTGGAATGATCATGCACTAGACCTAACAAAACAGTAAATCAAGTGTAATCAAATAACAAAAGACCAAAATCACAAGACTAAAAACAAACACCATGACTCAATCCCCATGGTTCCCAAGGAAATCTCACATGTACACTGCACCACTGTACAACATGTACACAATACCATATGTACACAGTACCACACGCATGACATGTACGCGACACCACATGCAAGACATGTGCAAAACACCACATGCACACAACACCACTTGTACAACATGTACACATCACCACATGCACACAACACCACTCATACAATCATGCACATCACACCATATGTACATATCACCACATGTACAACATGCACGCAACACCACTTATACATAGCACTACATTCCCAACATGTACATAACATTATTTGTATGCAGCACTATATATCCAACATGTGCACAGTACAATATGTACACAATACCACATATCCAACATATACATAACACCATCTATACCCAACATTGAATGTGCAACATTTACACCACACTATCTATACTAACATTATGTATATAATATTGCTTAAAGAACATGTACACACACTGCATATTCACAATACTGCATGCGCACAATCATCACAAACGCAACATGTACAACATGTATGACATATGCACGACCGTAATACCACACATTCGAAACCACACTACCTCTACCAAGAAACCTTGTTTCTAATGTCTTATGCATGCTTATCCTAGCATGTTGCAGACCACACTGCTTTCACTTCGTTGATGTATCCTTTGCTATAACCTGTCCACAAGATAGACATAATAGAATCACATAATATCAATTCATAACCACATGATATTGACCTCACATATTTTTAATGACTACTCTTCCCACTTGATTCCTCATGAACCAAGAACTTCTTCATGCCATTTGTCTGCGTAAGCAAGCATTCCTCCACAAGAATGATTCCTGATGACCCTTTCAAACAATGACATAGATACATGTACACATACATACACCATAAAATAATAATGATATCATCAATCAACGTCATACATACATAAATATGTACATATAAACATTAACATAAAATAATCATGATCATAACATAATTACCAGATAACATAAGGTCTAGGTTAAGAGAACTGCCTTTCTTAATGCAACACATGCACAACATTAAGAACGACAGTTCCCAACATAGCCAAGGCATATGACGCCTCAAATCCATTTACTTTACCTTTCTCATGACTATACTGCCATTGTCCATTTACCACAATGGACCCAGCCAATCTAACTGACTGTCATAGTCTTACCTCCCATTGCGCTTACTCATGCACCGATCTTCATCCAAGCCTTACCTCACATGTCGAGTACCACATAGATCTCCTCAAGCTCCATTAAATTTCCTCTTTCCCCAAACAATTCCCAAGGCTCAAAATATAAAAGGAAAGACAAGAAACAAAAAATAAGAAAACCATGAAAACCAATAATAACACGATTCCACAACAAAGTGGCATGATCATGCACTAGACCTAACAAAACTGCAAATCAAGCACAAGAAAATAACAAAAGACCAAAATCACAATACTAAAAACAACACCATGACTCAATCCCCATGGTTCCCAAGGAAAGCTCAACCTGAGTCTTCTTCAAGATTTCATGACAACCTCTCTTGCCATGCAGCTCCCTGCATCATGTTGTCATTAACACATAAATGTTAGTGCATAAATAAAAATAACAATACACTAGTTACCTCATCTTGTTGTGTCAAGCACGCTGCCTTGCAATTGAACACATCCACACCATCTCTCAAGGGATTCCAATCCTTTGACAGATCCACCTGTAACTAAAGACTAGCTAATATATGTGTCAAGTACATTTTCATGAATCTACCACATATCCACATAATGTCAAACAAAATCAAGGTTAAGTAGACTCCATGTATGCAAAGCACTCATTCGTTTGGAATTAGGTTTTCCAAATATAGCTAAATGAATGCTTGTCAAACTCCTTCCTTTTACCTCTTTACTTTGTTGCAATTGATTCTTAGTATATATTGTCACGTCACCTGACTGTTAGTGATATAAACACATCAACTACTACCTTGTCAGACTAATACTATCATGTTTCTTGCAACTGCTCACACATGTCAACAACATGTTCCAAATATCAAAACAATCATATTTATCAATTTGAAATCAAATTTTACAAACAATCATGTCATAATCCATAGTCAACTCATAGTCATTAGACATAATGCTAAAACTATCAACTATATTCAAGTACATATCAACTGTGTCAACACATATATTTTAGTACAATCATTTTAAAACAAGATCATTTGAACACATACTCATATTATGCAATTCATCAAACATTCATACCATGTTAAATAAATCAACTAGATCACATAATCAACAATCAAGCACCAAATATATGACATAAAAAATAGATACCTTAATGTATCTCAGGGGAGGCAATCTTGTCTACACAATCAATCTAGTTATCACAATATAAATTTACAACACATCAGCTCAAGCACTCATAAGATCATGATATCCATAACAATATCTAACTAACATGTTCACATCATAAACTCATAAAATTTTTTCATTCATACATAACAAGCTCATATGCAAGGTCAATCTAGATTAATACAACACAATATCCAAAATATGTTGGCTCATACCTGAATATCGCAACCATAACCATTTTCATAGTCCAATTCAAGTTAACACAATACAGATATCATCAAGATATGAATGTAATAATCCTAATCATCAAGTTATTAGCATATGAAAACAACAAGTTATATATCATGCTCATCAACATCATATAACATAATCATCAAGTTATCTAACATAACACAACAATAGCAATGCATACAACCATCGGTTACTATCATTCATTACAATCTGACGCATGTGCATATGACTACACTAATCAACTAGCATCTATCATGTATATAACCATAACATAAAGATACATGTACATAAACCTAATGTATATAAGCTTAGTGCATATAACAATCCTTAACATACATACTTCATACCAAACATACAATACCTATATGACAATCTACTCTTACCCCTAATTCTAATGTTGCAACCTCATTATGACGATCTGCATCTCTTGCTCTATCTCATCCAACACATTAGCATCTTATCATTACCAATATCATTATGATGACCTACATTGCATACCATGAATTCACAAGGCCTGTTTGACCTACTATTCATGCATAAATATAATCGATACCATACATGCATAACAACTGCATATAGACATATAACACATGAGTAAAAAACCATATACGCATCATTCTAGCTAGAATATAGTCATCAATGCATGACCATATCAACCAAACAAACCATGACCTCATGTATGACGAAAACCACTACTCCATTGTACACATTGTTGTATGCAACCATCAACATGCGTAAGCACTTCCTAATCAACTACGCACACACATAAACGCATGTAGTCCAGCATAAGTGATCAATTCTTGTAATCAACCTACAAGAATGTAACCTAACATACAAGGATGTAAGTAGGCTATGTAAAATCAACATGTAAGCGACATACAATCCATATGCAACTAGTCACATACTCATGACAAATACATTCCACAAAATCAATATCAAATCCTCCATGATAACCATATTACAACCATAATCAGTCATCAAGGAAATGCAACAAGCACATGAAATGAAATTGTAAGAGACACACATGCAACTGACATGCATGCATGACCAACGCACACCACCCATCCAATCTAAGAGTAGTACCATGCTTTCATACCACTCTGTAACACCCTCCTCCCACATCCACCCAAGTAACCATGCCAACTGGGGTAAACATGAGATGAGAGGCTATTATGATTAGATTCGACCTCCTAGGTGACCTTAAGGAAGTGGAATCAATGAAACATTAAACACAGACATCCAACATCATCCACAGAACCTTTAGGAGACAAGTCATCCACTTAGACAACCTGTCCCTGGGTCCTACTATTGTTTGAGAAACATAGGGCAGAGTAATGCTCCCCAGACACTGCATAGGCGAGTTAGTCTCTAAACTAATGCTCTGTTTTCTAGCATTCTGGGATTTGAGCCACCTTTTTTGGCCTAAAGCCTGGGACACTGCACAGAATTGAATGATCACTTAAAATTGGTAAGAATACAAGGAAACAATGATGCAAAAGAAATAAGTTGAAAAAGAGCATAACCAGACCCCTATTATCCATGACAGACATTTCATCAAGCATATCATCAACATGTAACCTACAGGTGTAAACAACAAAATTAAGTGTAGGGATCTCATACTTATCTGAGAATTTCCATGAACCATTTTTTCCTCATGTCATATGTTGCCTTATCATTTATTAGATCATAGATACATTATCCATTTAGATACAAGTAAAAACATGTTGAGCGCCATACATAGTTGTTGTCACAAAAGATACATATAACCAACATAATAGGAACAAAAACACAGTGGACATATCAGCCATCAAAATCCATATATATGTTAGTACATTTGCACATGAAAATCAAGGGAATGAATTTCTCATTAATAAATGGAATGAACCAACTGGTGATGGGACTATCACGTTCCACCTGACCATAGATTGGTTGAGCCAAGTCTCTCTTCAGCCAATCACCCCCGTGCCATATTCCAAGCATGAATGTGGGACTCATAGAACACATAAAAAAAACCAATCAATGTGGATGCCACCGAAGTTCTCCACCTACACCGTGAGGAATTTGAGTGCCTCCTAGTCTCTCAGGCTTTACCGTGCATCCGCAGTCCGATCCAGGGATCACTAAGCCCTACACCGAGACATACTCTCTAGGATTTACTGTGCATTCCATCCTAGAATCACTAGGCCCAACAAAGAGAAAATCCACCTCTTGGCTTTACCATATATTCTGCCATTCACCGGCAAGGATTCCTAGGCCCACCGAGGCACAAAATCTAGCTTACCACAACCCACAGTCTGGTTCAGGGGTTACTAGGCCATTGGATTCTTGCATCCTTAGTCTGGTTCAGGGACCACTACCACCATGTGTTTGTCAATTTGGAGATCCACCCCACTCAGCTTCGAATCCAATCCGACCATCCCACACAAACTGCATGAGAGAACCCATCTCATCAAAGCTATCAGGAAATGGAAAGGATAGGTTGAAAATACTATCACACCTCGAAAAATCCATGCCATGGTAGAAAATAAACACATGCAATCTCATGCATGCCAAATATAGCAAGGAAAATACACATGCAAGTTGATACCTGCAATGAAGCCTATTGTAGTTGCTTGATCCTGCCTTTCCCTGCTTGATCTTTGCTTCCTCTTGCCTTCTTTTCCTTTCTTGCTCCAATGCCAAAGTGCTCCAAGAAACTCTAAATGTCCAAGAGTATGAGAGAGATAGAGAATAATGAGATAGCTCCAAAGCTAAACTTACAAAAGGTTCACACTGAAAGGAAGAAACTTGCCAACTGATCCTCATAAGCCTTTTTATAAATAAGGCACCTATTTTTTTCATTTTCCATCATTTTCCTTTAATTTCCTCCTCACATGCAACATGTGACCTTTCACCTTCCTTTTCTCCTATTTTCCATTATTTTCATAAATAAAATTCTTATTAATGCCTCGTGCCTTTCCAAAACCTTAGCCATTCCCTTTTCCAATTTCCTTAGCCATAAGCAACCAAATGAACACCCACACTAGGATGTCTTTCCCACCATTCAACTTGGAATATGTGTCCCATCATCCATGGAATTTATATATTTGTACATGGAATTTTCACTAGGGCTGTTACATATACTTCAAATTTGTCAAAGAGATGAAGTTTTGAGGTCTTTAAACCTAAGAGGTGCCTCTAGGAACATTAATCCACTCTCTTCAAGTACAACACATGCATTAAATCACTTATTCAAGGTTCCCAAAAAACTTTCGCATTTACTTTAACCCACACAAGAATAATGATAATCATAACATGTAGTAAACCAACAAAATAACAAGAATAACATCAAAATTTGACTTACATGAGCGAGAGAGTATATCCATTCCTCAAATTTTCATTAGAAAGAATCTCCAAAGACAATAGTGAAAATCCAAACATCATAGTGCATCATGAAATCTCCAAATGTTTAGCCAACAAAAAGTTCAAAAATGTCTCCAGAGATACTAATCCAATCCAAGTGATGATGATTAGAATGAATCACCTCACTTCTATTTATACAATCACTAATGAGTTTGATTTTCCTAATTATGCCTATTTGATCCCCAAATTATAAAATAATGTGCAATAACAACATGCCTTGGTGACAAGATCACCAAGATAGCTCAATAACATAATAAGAAGCCTCCCAAGAGGGTCAAATGATCAATAAAGTGAGTTGTTGGGCCTTTGAGGAAGCCTAATGAAGTCCATATTGTGCCATGATGTGAGAGTGGACCTCAAACATAGTGGACAAGGGGTTGGTCACTTGTTTCCAATTAAAATCCCTATGGTGCCCCCAAGTGGTTGTGAGGGGCACAAGGATATCCTCATGGGTCTCCAAGTGGACAAAAAATGCATGTAAACCATTTGTAAGGGCTAGGATGATATCATAAGCCCTTTGTGGTGATCATATGGACCCTGGATCATCCACGAAGTGAATGATGAAGGTGTGGAGCCGGCTAGGCATGGTGAACGAAGTGCATAATCCTTGTCCCAAAGGTGGAACATGAGCAATAAATGAGTGGTGTTGGGAATCCATACTCCATGTTATGACATAGGCCCATGGCTCTCAACTCTCACCCTATAAGTACCACTGTGGCCCTCTAGATAGCTAGGACCCCATATAGGGAGACAAATCCCCAAATGGAGACCCATCTACAAGCTTGCATAAGATCCAATGCGTTCCCTTGCCCTCCAATATGAAATATCAGTAGAATAATCAAGTAAAGAGCCTACGAGTCATGGAATCAATGGGGAACTCCATGGTAACATGCCCTTCCATAGTGGGCTTTGGCATGTACAAGTTCCTCCAAGCTCAATAGGGAGTTAATCAAGGACCCTATTAGGTGGTTTCAACCTTTAAATGGGGTGACATGTCCATGGTACATCGTTCAAGTGGTAGGTGGAAAATGTTATAGTAATGGAACGGAGTGGGATCAGGGGAATCATCGAGACGACATGTCATGGTACAAGGTTATCTATAATAAGGGAAGTCTGCACCTGGGTATATGAGTGTAGGAGAGAGAAAATCATGGTACATGAGTTACTGCAACCTTTTTTTTTCCACCCTTCTCCATATCCCTTTTTCCTTTGATTTATTTTTCTTCATAACTACTTGGGGCTCCGAGGGGATAAGAGAATGATTTGTAATATATATCAGTGGATACCCCCGTAATGTGGGCAAGTTCATCACCACTAGGGATTGGGATGATCATGGGCTCCTTAATGATAGAAGAGGTTCATCTAGAACCTATAGGAACCAGGGTGATGGCCATGGATAAGGGGTAGAGCTCATGTTTAGCTTTTTCCCACGTGCTAAATTTGTATGTCCCGACCATCTTTTTCACTTTTTGGTACATTTCTTGTTTAGAGTGGCCAAGTTATGCTTTTTATTTTTTTCTTTAGCTGCGTTAACCTTTGGGGCGTCTTTCCAAGCCCAAACTAAGGTGTGGAAAAGGGGAGGAGGAGGCTAACCTTATGAGGTAATAGTGGACCCATGTGTACCTGGATGGGAAAATAGATGAATGGGGCTAAAATGTGTGGAAGGGAGTGATGCATATGGTGCCAATAAGTAGGACCATGCAACCAAAATTGGGATTTCCCATGTAGGGAAAAAACTAAATCTAATGACCAGTAAAAGAGATCCCAAGTGAATAGGATACAAAGGCTAACCACGAAATTAGGAAGTGGAGACAAGAGTACAAAACTAGCCCACTCTTTCCACCGAATCCCCCCACCAATCCATGCCCAAAATTGCCCATGAAAGGTAAGGAAAATTACTCAGCTATACCAATTAAAGACCATACCTTCAGGTTTGGGAGCCCCACCTCCAAACATACAATTATAATAAGTGGGTGAGGGACCACATGGATGGCTTAGGTGGTAGAGATAATGGCACATCGAGCTATCTAGTGGTTGCAGTGGGTTGTTGGCTTCCAGTTGAGGACCATCTAGGAGAAAAAAATTCTCCTATATATACTACCCATAGGTGGTGGGTAACATCTTGCTCCAACTGGGACATGAGCTCTCAGAAATGTGCGCAAACCTACTCGAATGGGAGGTCATGAGATCACCAACAATCTCTTGGTACCATAGACCTGTTACCTACACATATCAAAGACTAAGCACATGAGGCAACATGGTTTTGTGGTATCTTATGATCACCCATGCTTAGTATCAGGCCTTAAAATCATCAGGAAAATAAAATTTATTTTAAATGCAATTTAAATGCAGGTAGTCTACCATGAAAATATCATATGATGTTAATTCTAATGAGACAATCAAAATACAATGCATCCTACCCTAATATGCATGTTACATCACCGAAATACTACATATAATCATAAACCCAGTGCAACCAACATATCATCTATTAAATATGAAAACAAATGCCCTTTTTCTTACCCATGTAACAAATCCATATGCAAGTGTAAGAATGACAACGCAAAAGGTTGCAAGGGCAATAAGTGGGAAAATGAAGTAACCACTCATGGAGTATTGCTAGGGATTTTATATGTCATTGGATTCCCTAAATTAAATTTTCAACCAAAGTTTGTAAAATTCGAGTTGCAATGCATTTCGGTTCAGATTCAAACTTACCCTATATAGTTCTCGTATGAAATTCTCAACTCTATGTTTAATAATCACACCTAGAATTGCTGAAGTTAAGAAGCATATTTCATTGTAATCTAAATTACCCTTAATGAGATCTATTTTCTATTCAAAACTCAAATCACTATTTTTTTCTTAACTATGACATATTAACTCAAAAAAACTCGTTCAAAAATAAAATAGAAAACTATCACTAATTATGTTCTCAAACCAATTTAACATTAACTCTATTCAAAACCATTCACAAAGCTAATCCCCGGGTACTATGAACCAAAAGTAAACTCAATGATAACTCAAATCAATCCTTATGTGCTACTTAATTCAAAAGAAAACTCAACATTTAAAAGACATAACTGAAAATTTTCCAATCTTAGAACTAATTTGAATCAGCACACACAACTTCAAGTTATCTAATGATGAACATAAATAAATCTAATTAAATATTCTTACGAAATCAAAAAGATAACCATATATCTATTCAAATGTTTATTGCACTATTATTCAATTAAATATCGCACAGGAAATAAAAAAACTGCACTACAAATAACATACAATTTCTGAAGCATTAACACACACTCTATTCTAGAAATAATACTCTATCTCTAATCAATTCTGAATATTCAAACAAAGCATAAACTGTAGGAGTCTCGTGCTACTGATATATAAATTCATAAGCGATGAAACACTTCCAAGAGATTCGACTTAAAACATAATAATTTACTCCTTTAGAAATTCATTTTAAATTGAAACTTCCTTTTCCAGCATTCACAAATTTGGAAGAGTAATCACAAAGTTAACATGTACAAAGTATGTTCATAACAATGTTCCATGGTTTGCGAAGACTCAACAACATTACACTTGTTATCTTTAACTTAGATCTATGAAAACATTTGAAAGAAACTTAAGTATGGAATTAAGTGCAGGAATTCTGTAAGTCACTAACAAAAGAAAATGAGAAATTAAGTGCAGTTCTATCTACTAAATCGAAACACACTTCCTACACACTAAAATGGTTACAGGACTCGATCAAGGTTCATGGTAGGCCCTTGTTGTTGAGAATTTAGTAGGGAAATGTATATGTTAATTCTCTTAACTTGATAACTGCTTGTGTTAGATTTTTACTTATTAGCTTTGACCTTTGTTAGTTAAATATGAAATACATCAAACAACTACCAAAATAGTCAGAAAAATGACACAATATGTAGGCTCCAAGCCAATGCCAAAACCCCTCCTCTTGGAGGGACAACCCGTAAAATATCTTCTTATCTTTTATATATTTCAATTGACGAATACCATGGCCTAGACTCAGACAAGTACCCTCCAAGATCAAGTCTTCCTCGACCACCTATTGCAATATATCTGACCTCCCCAGTAAATTTGAAATTCTGCCCCAGTAATTGTTGCAACTGTTGCTGCTTCACTAGGAGGCTTTGATCTCCCTCCTGCTGCTCTTCCCTTGACCTCGCTTGCCTAAATTTGAGTCTTATGGCTAATAGGAAACCCTAAGAGACCTGTGCTTGCCTTCTTGCTCTTCTTGCTTCCAAAATCGAACTTCTAGAATTCCCAGTGTAGAAACCCTAACTTTGCATTCCCAGAAGAAAGTAGAGAGACCCAAAAACACTTTGACTTCTTCTTCACACTTCCTTCTTTGTTTTGCAGCTGCTTCTGTCTTCATATGAGAGATGAGTGAGTGAATGACCCAAATGGAGGACACGTTCTTATTATATATAGGCTTCCTTCAAGGGTGGATATGTCTCTTCACTTAGGCGGACTTGACAGCTCATGTAGGCCAACTTGATCTTGAAGGTATTTTGACATTTTTCAAGACAAAATATTTTTTTCTTTTACAATTTACAATGTGCCCATAGGGTCTTCCATATATGACAATGACTGTTATACCTAAGATAAACCCTAGAAGCACTCAATGGGTGCTTGACCTATAAAATAAAATAACTTGAGCATGAAACCCATGCTCCAATAATAATAATAATAATCATTTCTTTTTAATTTTATATATACAAGAATACATTTCATACTAATGAAGACTGAACCTAGTTACACATTTTTTAACACTCCCTCTTAACTAGGGAGGTATTCATAGAAGGTACATGGTCATTCTCAATTTGAAGAGATCTCATAAGAAGAGTCAGATTGGTAACCCATCTATCTAGCATCATAATGACCAACATTGTTATATAGCAAGGCCTTGACTAACAACTCTATCTCTCCACAAGATCATAGCACAATGTTGGCAAGACTAATGATGTGTAGACACCAACATCATTGTCTCTCCAAGGTACATACCCCACCTAGGTGTTCCCAGAGTATGACCTCTTGTTGGACTATTCTTATCATAGGTGGCTAATCCTCAAATAATATCAGTCCATGACTACTCTTGTCTTGAATGCCCTACCACATTCTCAAAGAGTATCAAATTCTATATGGTTACCCAACCCTCCATTCTTTCTTCCCAAATGAAGACAAGAATGCTTGTGTCTATCCCTCCCTCTCAATCCGAGAGGACAAATCCACCAAACCTAGCTTGTCCCTTAAGTATACAAGCTTCTTGTTTGGAAGTGATTTTGTCAATATGTTAGCTACTTGCTCATCATTGGAGATATACTGTAGTTATAACACACCATTTTGCATTAGCTCTTGTATATAGTGATACTTTTATTGATATACTTGTTATTGATATGCTTTGTCTTCCCATGAAACACTGGCTCATGAGACAAATGAGTACAACTTGTGTTATCACAACATATCACTGTACGGTTCATCAGTCGTTCAAATAAGTTAGACATCAGCTTCCTTAACCAAACTACTTCCCGACTAACTTCACATGCTGCAGCATATTTTGCTTTAGCACTACTCAAGGCAACAATCTTTTGTTTTCTGCTCATCCATGAGACCATAGATGATCCCAAAATAAAACATCCTCCTATAGAGATTCTTTCATCTTGTTCATTGCCTCCCCAGTCTGAATCTGTATAAACAATCAATTGAACATTATTCCCTCTATCATATTTCAGACAGTAGTTGATATGTTTTGTTGCTATCCAGTGATCATGCTTCAGCTCCACTTGGAATTGTCCAAGTATATTTACTGCAAAAAATATGTCTGGATGAGTATTCACCAAGTACATTAATGAACCAATCAACTGTCTATATTTGGAAGGATCCACAGGGCTTGATTCAAAACTCCTTAGTCTTTTCAAGTTCATGATCATTTATTTACAACCCATCACGTTGAAATTCTTTAGAATCTCAACCACATACTTTCCTTGACCTAAATACTCTTCATTAGGTTCCTTCCAGACTTCTAGTCCTAGATAGTAATGCATCAACCCCAGATCCTTCATGTCAAATTCGGCCGCCAATTGCTTCTTACATTCTTCAATTCGACCTTCTACACCTATTAAGAGAAGATCATATATATATATATAGAAGAATGATTATAGGTTCATTGTTTACAACCTTAATATAGAGGTTTGAGTCAGAAAAACGTTTTGTGAAGCCTAGTCTTTTTAGATATGCCTCCACTCTAGCATACCATACCCTTGGTTCTTACTTAAGGCCATATAATGCTTTCTTTAATCTACAAACATATGCCTTCCTATCTTTGATTTCTTATCCTAAGGGTTGTTCTATGTAGACTTCTTCAGCCATTGTGCCATTCAGAAACACAGTTTTGACATCCATTTGGTAAATGATCCATCCCATTGATGCTGCCAGAGAGACCAATGATCGAATTATTGTGTATCTAGTTGTTGGAGAAAATGTTTCTTCATAGTCGATGCCTTCATTTTGAGAGAACCCTCTTACCACAAATCTTGCTTTATACTTGTCTATGCTTCCATTGATTGCATGCTTGATCTTATAGATCCACTTGGAAGTAACTACAGATTTGTCTTCGAGACTTGGTACGATCTCCCATACTCCATTCTTCATTATAGATTTATATTTTTCATTCATGGAATCTTTCCATTATTAATGTTCTATAGCCTCTTCGAAAGTGGATGGTTATTCTTCTATTAATTTTGTCATGTATGTAGCATACCCAGAGTATCTCATGGGTCTTTTTACTTTCTCTAAACAATCCTTGAGCTGCTCCATGAACTTATGCATTAAGTAGTGTAGCCTTCAACCAATTAGGTATTTTCCTTGTTTCTTGAGTGACCATAGGTTGAATAGGTTCACTAGGTCCTTCTTCATCAAGGTGATATCTTTCTTCCTTGTCAACTTCTTCCTCAGACATAGGAAGTTCGTCATCATCAGAATCTATAGAAAGTTATTCTGATTTCTTGAATGCTATGCTTTCATCAAATATGACATCACGACTAACTTCAATGTGATGTCCATATTTTATATAGATTCTATAGGCTTTCGGTGAGTTACTATACCCAATAAATATACCTTTCACACCAGAAGGATCCAACTTCCTTCTTTTGTCTTTTGGTATATGAATGTACATAGGACATCCAAATATTCGGAGATGATCGATAGATGGATTCTTCTCAGTGAACACCTCTTCTAGATTTTTGTTGTCTATAGATCTGTGAGGACATCGATTTTGTATGTAGACTGTTGTCTTAGTTTCCTCACCCCATAGAAACTTCGGTAGATATTGATTATGTATCATTGCTTTTACACTTTCTTCAATGGACCTGTTCTTTCTTTCTATAACTCCAGTTTGTTTGGGATTTTATGGAACTATAATCTCCCTCTTAATCCTAGATTCCTTACAAATTTCTATGATCTCCTTGGATGTATATTCTCCTCCATTATCAGATCTTAGTATTTTGATTCTTCTTTCTGTAAGGTTCTCCACTTCAGCTTTGAATTCTTGAAATTTAGTGAATACTTCATCCTTTGTTTTCATTAGGTAAACCCAGGTCTTTCTTAAATGATAATCTATGAATGTGACATAATAAATATGTCCTCCAAGTGATTTTGGAGTCTTAGGGACACATACATCAGAGTGAATGAGATCTAAGATTTCTTTTGACCATGAAGCATTACTTCCAAATGTTTTTTAGTATTTTTTCCTAATGCACATCCTTTGAAGACACCTTCATGATCCCCTTTAGACTTGGTATTCAA